>OX458994.1:607500-1197337 GCA_949774945.1 Hoplodrina ambigua | reverse complement strand
GAAACTGCCTCGTTGGTCTAGTGGTAGCAAAGCGCGACTGCTGAGCATGAGGTCTTGGGTTCGATTCCCAGGTCGGGCAGTGTTATTGGGTTTTTCCATCAGGAATCAAAGTCAAAGTCAAAGTCAAAAACATTTATTTCAATTAGACCGATTACAGGCACTTTTGAATTGTCAAGGAGTCTGTCAGTTAGTCCGAAAATTGAAGCTAGTTGCTCGTTCCAAAACGGAGGTAGGCCTCTATGGAGAAGAACGAGCAAGAAACTCCACGGCACTCTTTTAAATTAGGTTTTTACAAAATCCTGGTTACATTATTCTTGTTGATTCTACATGTGAACACAATGAAGGTGAATATAAAACTGAAGTTAAATATAAATTAAAGATGTAAGCTATAGCAGTTAAGAGATGACCAATCCCAACTGACAGCACCCGTTCACGAGCATGACGCATGGATCAGCACCACCTAGCTCAACCATTATGGAGGGAGCCAAATGATCCAACACACGCGCCACCATCAGCGAGACATTTGAGTGAGCATGACAAGCTCTCAACTGCCATGCTCATTAAGCCAAAGCACATAGTAACTTAATAAACAAAAAGCTCCAAGGTGAATTTCTCAGTAGCAGCCTCGGAGTCTGGATTTGTGCCCGGTTGATGGCAATAGGCTCGTCCCCTATTACATGGGACTTAAAACATAACTGGCGAAATGTGGGTGTACTAATGGGCACACCTCTGATTAACCTATCGGGGATTACAGGCGTGATGTTATATTATGATAAAAAGCCACACTATTACTGAGTACCATAGACTATGTTTTATGGCTTTCAAAACTAGTTTCAGATACCTATTGAAAAGTAAACTTAATGAAACGCAGACATAATAATAAATTAAACATTTATTTAAGAAAAATTCCGTTGGACGTATAAAAGGTTTATACATTAATTGTATGACAATAATAAATTACGAGAATTATTAGCTAAAATATTACTGTTAGGATTACTAGGCGTTCTTCGCTCATAAAGAAAAACTGCTGGCCTGGTAAAACTTCACTAATGGGTATGTAGCATGGGTGTAGCCACGGTGGGGCGGGGTGGGGACCTTGCCCCACCCTGCCCCACCGTGGTGTAGGTAGGGAATTATACATACAGATACAGGGTGCTATAGGCTTTTTGTGTGAAAAAATAACCGGAGTAAGATCGCGGGTATAGTTTTAATATTACATATTATTTTAGACTGCTGCCCCACCCTGAGCCTATGGCTGGCTACGCCCATGGTATGTAGAGATAAACTACAGTAACATGACGCGCCCTTCCACAATACAAAACGTTTGAAAGTGTTTGTAATACTATTAAAAGACTCACAACGCATGTGTGCGTACTGAGACCGCTCTCGAAACAAAAACAAATCAACGATTTGTTGCTCGACTAGTGGCGTCATTAATCACTCATTATTATTGAAATAGTAATAAGGAGGGGCGCGCCATCTTATAGTAGTTTATCTCTACCTAGGGGCATCGTATTGCCCAGGTACTAGGTTGTGGAGGTCAGATAGGCAGTCGCTCCATGTAAAATACTGGTATTCAGCTGCATCCGGTTAGACTGGAAGCCGACCCCAACATAGTTGGGGAAAGACTAGGCAGATTGAGCTATGAAGAACCGCGTAGTAATCCACAACGCTCTTAATTATATTAAAAGCAGTTTAAATGCATTAAGATATCTTTAAACTACATTTTATTAATAACTAAGCTATAAAATAAAAATTGTCTGTCCGTTTTATACTATTTTCAACTTAATTCTTGTTGCTTTTATATCCCATACATCCTATGATGGAGCGGGAAGAAAACTTCAACTGTATCTAACGACCACCTCTGACGGTAACAGACACTTATATTTCGACTTTTAATTCTATTCAGTAACTTGACAGTTAAAGTGTTACCAAGTTTTGACAAAAAAAAAGATAGTGAGGCTGTGTAAGAATGAAAGAAATTGAATAAACTTAAATAATATACTTAACTTGGTATTAAACCATTCTTATCATTCGTTCCTTACGCTAAATCGTTCACTACCCCAACACTGTTAGTTGTAGTATGGTAACATTATTTTTCTTTGAACTGTCAAGTTACTGAATAGAATTAAAAGTCGAAATATAGGTAACGGATCTGTCAAATTCATGTCGAGTAACTTTATTGGCCGTTGTTATTTCAATTAGCCAATAAAAACAGTCGAAATATAGGAATATTTTTTAATGTTAAACGAACCTTATTTTACTACAAAATACTTTAAAATTAACAAATTAGCTGCAAGGATACAAGGAATTATTATTAAGCTGCATAAAAAACTATGTTATTGACTTAAAAGAATACAACAGCGTTTACGTCGTACAGCATTACATACAAATTGTTAAGTCCTTATATTTCGAAATGACTGAACCAATTTTAATGAAACTTCCTACACATAAGCAGAATGCATAGGTCTAAACGTTGAGAACATTTTCGAAATGTCTGATTTATAAAAGATAATAATGGTGCCGATTTCCTTGGTCACAAACTAAACTAAAATTAGACTATTTCCATCTTTTTCTTTCCAATAAAACAAGAAAGAGACTAATGTAAATAAAAGCTGTCAAATTTAGTCCATCTGACACATCCATACACTTATAGTTGACATCTTAAAACGTATGGATTAAAAATACGGATAAGTTCAAGGCAAAACTAATTTGGCATCGCTAACTTAGTTCTTTAATGTCACCGTCCTTTCCTTTCGCTATAAGTTAGCAAGAGATGTCAATTCTCTAAATGTAGTCTAGTTTGTGAACAAAGGAATCGGCACCAATATAAATATCTGTTTCTATGGAAAACTTAAAATTGGTCGAATTTAGCTGTAAGACAATTTTTCTAAAAATGTTTTCGACTAGCTTTGTAGACCAATGTATGCCGCTTATGTGTGGAAAGTTTCACAAAACTCGGATTCCTTGTAAAAAAAAAATTTGAAGCAGTACTCGTAACCGGCGTGCTTTTATGACAAGATGTATGAACGTGGACGAGGCGAAAGGAGTGTAGCGACATCTATCGCGCAGCATGTGAACTACGACGTCTATAACCGACAATGCGCGCGACATCCGCATCGCGCTGTCAGAGTTTGCCGCGACATTAGCATGTACCTATATGTCACAGAGATATGATAAAAAAAGGGGATTTAATCAAATCACGGAGGATGTTAAAATAACAAACATAATTTTATCATTTCCCTAAACAATTCTGGTGATTTGAAAAATCCCATTAAAGAAGTCTAGTGATTGATGAAATCCCTGTTTTTATCATATCCCTGCGACATATATACAAAACCCCGACAACAACCGTCGGGCAGTAGCCCACCAGACACAACACCCGTCTGCTCGGAGGACCCTGGCTTTTCAATGGAGGATAAGAAACTTTACACCCTGTTTCTCATGCCTCTAAAGGAGTATGTCAAGATCGAAGCAGGTCGCGTTCTGTGGTTTCTGCCTACCCCCATGGGGAAAAGGCGAAGTTTATGTATTTATGTCAAATGGACTTGTCAGTTTGTATGAAATGCTCTAGGACGTAAACATTCTTAAAAGTACGTATAATAATTGCAAACACAATTCCAACGAGGCAGTCAGTATATAGAAAAGTTTGTTTGTCTGTACGTACTCGTTATATTCCTCACGCTCTAGGATGGTGCCGGTGACATTTGTCAAACTGTTGAACGTTACGGCGATTCACAATCATGATTGAATATTTTAACTGCACACTAATATCATAGTCGTAAAATACGGAATCAGTAATAAGTAAGTAAATAACTAGTAAATTAAATAATGTCACTGACTTAGTTATGCGATTCTGACATCCATAGATGAATTGCTGACATGTGTCACCCGCACCATCATACAGCGTATGAAATATAACCATTTTACTTAGTATTTCTAGCGTCTCTATGACTTTTATAGTAATAAATAGTCTTTTAATTTTGGCTAATGTCGAGTCTAACCGGATTCAATAAGAGCAGTAAATATTTTTAAAACTATTATATATTTTGTCACAGTGATAAAAAACGGTTTTAAATTTTTCACACCACGAAAGATGAGACTTGACAAGCGTCAGTAATGAGGAGCTAGCGCAGGTATGGATGTGCGAAATAGTTATGCATAATTTGTGTATCTATTCAGGGATATTTCGATGACATTTAGATCTTCTTCATCGTGTGGGCAGTAAGGTCTTACGACCCCACACACCCTAGTGTCAGAGTTTCTAAACCGCCTCAAGGGCCTCTGACATGGTTTGAGTGGAACAGTAAGTCCAGGTTTCCTCACGATGTTTTCCTTCACCGATGTTAGAGGTTTCCAAGATAAACACACAATTAGATTATAATTCTTAACAATACATCATCTGCCTAGCCTTTTCCTAACTATGTTGGGGTCGGCTTCCAGTCTAACCGGATGCAGCTGAACACCAGTATTTTACATGGAGCGACTGCCTATCTGACCTCCACAACCCAGCAATTAGGTAATACGATACCCCTAGGTGAGACTGGTTGTCAGACTTTCAGGCTTCTGACAATTCGTAACGACTGTCAAAGATCCACGTATGACAGCCGGGACCAACGGCTTAACGTGCTTTCCGAGGCACGGAATGATGTCAGAGAAGATAAACTTTAGAAAGTACATATGAATTGAAAAAGTCACAGTGGTACTTGCCCGGATTCGAACCTCATGTATGAGAGGCGGGCGCCTTAACCGCTAGGGCATCACGACTTAAAATTTTTAACATAACATAACATCACGCCTGTAATCCCTGAAGGGTTAGGCAGAGGTGTACCCATTAGTACACCCACATTTCGCCAGTTATGTTTTTAGCCCCATGTAATAGGGGGCGAGCCTATCGCCATCAACCGGGCACAAATCCAGACTCCGAGGCTGCTACTGAGAATATTCCTGATGGAAAAACCCAATAACACTTTGCCCGACCTGGGAATCGAACCCAAGACCTCATGCACAGCAGTCGCGCTTGCAACCACTAGACCAACGAGGCAGTCCAAAATTTTTAACAATACAAAATATTAAAATGTGTGTGTTTTGTCAAGTCTCATCTTTCATGGCGCGTTTTAAAAATGCAATGTTAAAAACTATAGATATTAAATACAGAACAGTTAACATTAACTGGTCAAAGTACGAAATACCCAACAGACATGACCAAAAACGCTAAAAAAAGATTCTAACGGCTAAACTATATTTCGATTTTTAATTCTATTCAGTAACTTGACAGTTGAAGTGTTACCAAGTTTTGACAAAAAAAAAAGATGTGAGGTGTAAGAATGAACGAAATTGAATGAACTTAAAAGAGTGTCCGTGGAGTTTCTTGCTCGTTCTTCTCCATAGAGGCCTACCTACGTTTTGGAACGAGCAACTAGCTTCAACTTTCTGACTAACTGACCGACTGCTTGACAATTCAAAAGTGCCTGTAAATGGTCTAATTGAAATAAATGTTTTGACTTTGACTTTAATGTACTTAACTAGGTATTAAATCATTCTTATCATTCGTTCCTTACGCAAAATCGTTCACTACCCCAACACTGTTAGTTGTAGTATGGTAACATTATTTTTCTTTGAACTGTCAAGTTACTGAATAGAGTTAAGGCGCTTTGCACACAGAGCAACTATTGCAGCAACTGGCAACTAGCTGTTTACATACATTTCAATTGGACTGCGCACACAGAGCAACTCGAGTTTCGAGTTCCGGCGATCGTCAACAGTTTTCAGTTGCTGCAATCGATGACTAAGTTAGTTCCTAATTGCCGCAACTAGCAACTGTTAAATATTATACCGGTTTTTAAAGTTGCCGGTTTCTTCAACCGTCAATCGCAACGCTTCGGGCGATTTCACACCCTCCCTCCCTCTCCCTGTGCCCGGCAATGCCAGTGTCGCTACGGCAACGGCATACGGCAACTCGGCTATGAAAGTTGCTCACAGATTGCCATAAAGTTGCGGCAACCGTAAACGTTATAGCAACTATCAACTTTTAAAGAGTTGCCAGTTGCCTAAACTTAAGTTGCTCCGTGTGCAAGCGCCTAAAAGTCGAAATATAGAAAAATTAACAATCTCATCTAGCTATTACATAAACTGACCGGTCAGACCTCAGTCGTCTCCGGCTAAAGCTGCAAATTTATTCGCCATGGCTGTAGTCTCCTCGTCATCGCTTGTGTCTGTGTGTTCGTCGCCGCTGTCGGAGTGTCTGTCAGCATCGGAGTCTGACGTCACGACCTCGTCTGACTTCGAGTCAGACAGCGCTTGCACCCAGCGGACGTATTTTATTTCGTCGCAGTTTTCGTATTTTTCTGTAAAAACAAAGTACTTATTTATTTATTTATTTATTTATTTATTTTTATTTATTTATTTATTTATTCACTTTAAACATACAAATATCCTTACAGGCTAGACCCAATGCGATATTGTAGCATACTAAAAGAAAAAAGAATTTTATAGTTCCGCTATTTAACCATAACAAATTCTATAAGTAGCTGTTCTTGTAAATTCACCCAAAGAGCAAATCCCATGTAAGCTTATAGAGATGAGATGTAAGCTTATGATATATGTGAGCTTATCTAAATACTAATATTGTAAAGAGGAAAGATTTGTTTGTTTGTTTGCATTGAATAGGCTCCGAAACTACTGAACCGATTTGAAATATTATTTCACCGTTGGTAAGCTATTTTATCTCCGGGTGACATACATAACATCACGCCTGCAATCCCCGAAGGGTTAGGCAGAGGTGTACCCATTAGTACACCCACATTTCGCCAGTTATGTTGACATAGGCTATATTATATTAAACAATATTAGGAAACCGTAAGAAAAATTTGGAAGAGTGCTAGTACTGCCTCGTTGGTCTAGTGGTCGCAAAGCGCGACTGCTAAGCATGAGGTTTTGGGTTCTACTCCCAGGTCGGGCAAAGTGTTATTGGGTTTTTCCATCAGGAATTTCTCAGTAACAACCTCGGAGTCTGGATTTGTGCCCTCGCGCAATAGGCTCGCCCTTTATTACATGGGACTTAAACATAACTGGCGAAATGTGGGTGTGCGAATGGGTACAACTCTGCCTAACCCTTCAGCGATTACAAGCGTGATGTTATGTTTAATTTGAACTAACCTCTATGCTCAGTGAATCCGGGCGGTCGTAACCATAGACAAATCCTTCCGTCCAGCGCCATCCTTAGCAGACTGTTCGCCGCTCTGTAGGTATCTAACCTATAAATAAGATAATATAAAATGTCAATAATCCATACTAATATTATAAATGCGAAAGTGTCTGTCTATCTGGTACCTCTTAACGCATAAACCGCTGACCCGATTTAGGTGAAATTTTGTATAGAGATAGTTTAAGACCCAGGGAAGGACATAGAATAGTTTTTATCCCGGAAATCACCCCCTAAGGCGGTGAAAAGGGGGGGGTGGAAATTTGTACGCAAGTACGATATAAACAAGTTCCACGCGCACGTAGTCGCGGGCAAAGGCTAGTCTATATAAAAAAGCGAAAGGCCACTCACTCATCACGAAATATCTAAAACCGCTTGACTAATAACATTTTAGAAAATCCTCTCATAGCGGATGTCTACTAACTACAGTGTTAGTGTAAATCTGTGTAAACACCGTTATCCTTGAAACCAGTGGTTTGGTTTCACTAATAGAACGTAAATTCAATGAAAAAAATATTTTTTAAGTGAAATCTCCATTTTTCCTCAAAATTATTTCACCCTGTATTACAATGATGTAATTAGTTAAAACTTATGTAGGTAGTTATAACGGACGGCCAGTGCAGCAGGTCAACGCCCTTTGCGGTGATTACGTAACTCGGGCGCATAGTATCCATGAATCTACGGACGGTGTCGGACAGATTTTTTTTTAATTTTTGAAAGATAGCTTTGTTTATTTATTTTTAAATTCAGATAAATATTTTTTATAATAAATCAAGTACCTATGGTTTTAGTGACAACGGTGTTTACACTAACAGTCTGTATAAACTACCTCCCTGCCAAATTTCATCTTTATACGTCAAGCAGTTTTCGATATTTCGTGATGAGGGAGTGACCTTACGCTTTTATATATTTTTTTTTTTTTTAACTTGTAAATATTTTTTTTATCGCCGTGCCTCGGTGCGCACCTTGAACCATTCCCGGCTGTCATTTATGTGGATCTTTGACAGTCGTTACGGGTCGTCAGAAGCACGAAAATCTGACAACCAGTCTTACCTAGGGGTATCATATTACCCAGTTACTGGGTTGTGGAGGTCAGATAGGCAGTCGCTCCATGTAAAATACTGGTGTTCAGCTGCATCCGGTTAGACTGGAAGCCGACCCCAACATAGTTGGGAAAAGGCTAGGCAGATGATGAATATATATTTATAAACACAGACCTAGCCGCCTTAGCTGTCAAATAGCTCCTTTTCTTCGCCCATCCGTCACAGATGTCTCTCGGAGACCAAGTGTTGTCTCCTTCCGGGTGCTCAATCCTCAGGAGCTTGGGCAAGTCCATGCGCTCTGCCAGATACCTGAAATTAAACATAGGATTTTTATAATCATACTATCTGACTCGACCACGCGTTGCTGTGGCTTGAAGTAAGTAAAGATATTGAGGTCAATAATCGAGATAAAAACTATCCTATCTTTTAAGTTTGACCAAATAACACACAGTAAGCCACATTTTATATAAAATGGTTGAGTAAATGGTTGGCTAGTTACAAATAAAATTCGGGCCAAGTGCGAGTCGGCCTTACGCATGAAGGGTTCCGTACCTACAGTACCTATAAAAAGGAGCAAAAAAAAAATTTTTTTGGATGGGTGCCCTAAATATTTATTCTATTCTGTTTTTTAGTATTTGTTGTTAAAGCGGCAACAGAAATACATCTTCTGTGAAAATTTCAACTGTCTAACTATCACAGTTTATGAGATACAGCCTGGTGACAGATTGACGGACAGCGGAGTCTTAGTAATAGGGTTTTAATCTTTGGGTAAGGAACCCTAATACTACAATGTTATTATTACCTTATAGTAGTATATGGTTCCCGAAGCTGCGCTATGGGGTACGACCCCATAAGTATTTGTATGGGACGCGGCACTGTCGATGGAAACACGAGGCCAGGGCAGTCGCACAGACGAACCTGCGGACAAAACATATACATAAGTAAAATGACTTTTAGACTGGCTACTACTTGCAACACTGTGACGTCAGTACCGTGGGTAGAGATAATCTACAATAACACGGCGCACCCCTCCACAAATTCAAAACGTTTGAAAGTATTTACAAAACTCACAACGCATGTGTGCGTACTGAGACGGCTCCTGAAACAAAAACAAATCAGCGATTTGTTGCTCGACTAGCGGCGTCAATAATCACTCATTATTATTAGTATGGCGCTGCACTGACATACTCTATGAAAATGGCACGTGCGTTGTCTTGCGCGGTCGGTCAGTTATGATTAGTTGACCAACAAATCTGCCAGCTACTAAAGACGAATGCTTACAACTATATTCCTCACGCTCTAGCATAGTGCCGGTAACATTTGTCAAAATGTTGCTTTTCACTCTTGAACGTTACGGCGATTTACAATCATGATTGAATATTTTAACTGCACACTAATATCATAGTCGTAAAATACGGAATCAGTAATAAGTAAGTAAATAACTAGTAAATTAAATAATGTCACTGACTTAGTTATGCGATTCTGACATCCATAGATGAATTGCTGACATGTGTCATCCGCACCATCATAGAACACATACAAACTCTTTCATATGGATGTGACTACACACAACCAAATAGTAATATGGAGGGGCGCGCCATGTTATAGCAGTTTATCTCTACCAGCATATACTTACTTGAGGCGTCAAATAAATAGTCTGAAAGTGTTTCGTATGGCCTGGAGTCCTCGACACAGACACCACACAGCGACCCATCAGCGCGTTCAGCAGCGACGACTTGCCCACGTTGGGCTGTCCCACGCAGCCTATCGAGAGCACGCCTGACTTGTAGCGCTCGTGGGAGTAGTATGAGGTGTCTGCCTTCTCGAGGATTGTTTCGCCTGAGGAAGGAATGGAGAAAATATCTTATTAGTAAAATACTGCCTCGTTGGTCTAATGGTCACAAGCGCGACTGCTGTGCATCAGGTCTTGGGTTCGATCCCCAGGTCGGGCAAAGTGTTATTGGGTTTTCCATCAGGAATTTCTCAGTAGCAGCCTCGCAGTGTGGATGTGTGCCCGGTTGATAGCAATAGGCTCGCCCCCTATTACATGGGACTTTAAACATAACTGGCGAAATGTGGGTGTACTAATGGATACACCTCTGCCTAACCCTTCCGGGATTACAGGCGTGATGTTATGTTATGTTAATAAAATAAATAATACCAGCCTGCCAGCCATTACTGTCCACTTCAGGACAAAGACCTCTTCTCATACAGAGAAGGCACGAGCATTGATCACCACGCTTGCTCAAGGCGGATTGGCAATCTCAGACTTATATTAATTATTATATTAACTATAGACTTATATTAAGACTTATATTAAATATTAATTACAAGTCCAGGTTTCCTCACGATGTGTTCCTTCACCGATGTCAATAAGACCATTTACAGGCACTTTTGAAATGTCAGTCGTCAGAAAGCTGAAGCTAGTTGCTCGTTCCAAAACGGAGGTAGGTCTCTATGGAGAAGAACGAGCAAGAAACTCCACGGACACTCTTTTCAATTAGGTTTTTACAAAATCGCTTACCAACTTCCGCGCCCTCATCATAATCAAACTCGACGTCAGTCTCTTCTTTGATCTTCTTCTCCCAAGAAGAGAGGTCCACCTCTCCCTTCACGATCTCCTTGCACGCTTCTAGAATCTTCGTAGCTCCCTCTGCGCACATCCGCTGCTTGCCCTTACGACGGCGGACTTGAAGGCCTGGCAGAAATTTCAACGATTTAAATACTAGCTTTTACCCGTGACTCTGCCCACGTAAAATCGTCGCCTGTTCTTTATAAGGGTTCAAACTGACTCCGTGCGAAATTTCATCAAATTCTGTTCAGTGGTTTAGTCGTGAAAGCGTAACACACAGACAGAGTTACTGCATTTATAATTATGGATGGACTAACTGACTGCTAAATAACTGCCTCGTTGGTCTAGTGGTCGCAAAGCGCGACTGCTGAGCATAAGGTCTTGTGTTCGATTCCCAGGTTGGGCAAAGTGTTATTGGGTTTTTCCATCAGCAATTTCTCAGTAGCAGCCTCGGAGTCTGGATTTGTGCCCGGTTGATGGCAATAGGCTCGCCCCCTATTACATGGGACTAAAACATAACTGGCGAAATGTGGGTGTACACTTTTGCCTAACCCTTCTGGGATTACAGGCGTGATGTATGTTTATGAGCTGTCAAAACGCGATACCTCCATAGATTTTATATGGCAATATCGAACTGTGACTTCATTTATCGATACTGGAAATATGAAATAACGTAAGGGACATACATACAAACATAAACTCACGCCTTTTTCCCATGGGGGTAGGCAGAAACTACAGAACGCCACCTGCTACGATCCTTACATACTCCTTTCGCCTCGTCCACGTTCATACATCTCGTCATACAAGCACGCCGGTTACGAGTACTGCGCACCTGACCTTTCTGAAGAACCTCACCAATAAGGTCAGTGTAGGTCTTCCTAGGGCGAGCCCTCCCTGCGTTGCCACTCACCTCTGCCATATAAATACCTTTTTAAGGGACATTTGGTCGAAAATCTTATTTTCTACCAAATTTCCATTACTTGATCGAAAATGGGATTTTAATCAAATATCCCTTTCGTTATTTCATATTTCCTGTTTCGTTATTTAAACATCGACTTACCCGCTTTATCACTAGTCGCTCCCCTCAGATTATAAGCCGGACATGACGTGAAATACAGCACGCGTAATTCCGGATATGACGTAGTCAAGTACTGCTTCCATCCGGCGACCACAGATGACGGGACCAGGTCGATCTTGTTAAGTACTAAAATCATATCCTTCTTCTGCTCTTGTATGTATTCGTAGAGCGAGGGGGGGAACATCATGCCCTGAGGGGGAAGGGGGGTTAGTCAAAATCAAGATAAGATCATTTATTTCGCAAACATGGGTACTGTATATGATGTCAAAATATAGTTATTCACACTAACGTAAACTAACTGAATGGGCATCCATTCATAACGTGAGGCCTTTAGAGGGGGGAAGGGGAATCTCACCCAATCTCATGTTAGGGTAAGGGAGGCAATCTCACCCAATCACACGTTGGGTAAAGGTGGAATCTTACCCAATTTCACGTTGGGTAAATATGGAATCTCACCCAATCTCACGTTGGGGGAATCTCACCCAATCTCACCTTGGGGGAATCTCACCCAATCTCACGTTGCGGTGAGGGGGAGGATCATAGCCAATCGCACCTTGGGTGAGGGGGAGGGGGAATCTCACTCAATCTCACGTTGGGATCGGGGTATGAGCAGTTATGTGTGAAACATAAGTATGACAAATATATTAATTAGGGTTCCGCGCAATTAAATCAAAACCCCGTAATAACTGACGTTAAAACGAACGCAGTCGTCGGTAAAAGCTAGTTTTTAACAATACTCACAGCATATCTAACATCAACGATGAGCAGTAGAATATCACACATCTCGAGAACACGCCACAGCTGTCTCCAGGTCTCAAGGTTCAGCTCAAAGTAAGACATTTGTTTCCAATGCTCCGATGCTTGTAGAGAGTCCACATAGTTCTGTGGAGATTAATTATAAAAATGATTACATGACATAACATCACGCCTGTAAATCCATGAAGGGTTAGGCAGAGGTGTACCCACACCCACGCCAGTTATGTTGAAGTCCCATGTAATAGGGGGCGAGCCTATTGCCATCAACCAGGCACAAATCCAGACTCCGAGACTGCCAATCAATCAATTCGTGTTCAGGATCAGGCCGGCAGATTCGTTGGTCAACTAATCATAAATAGCCGACCGTGCTAGACAACGTACGTGTCATTTTCATAGAGTATGTCAGTGCAGCGCCATACTAGTAATAAGTAATTAATGACGCCGCTAGTCGAGCAACAAATCGCTGATTTGTTTTTGTTTCGAGAGCCGTCTCAGTACGCACACATGCGTTGTGAGTCTTGTAAATACTTTCAAACGTTTTGAATTGTGGAGGGGCGCGCCATGTTATAGTAGTTTATCTCTACACACAAATTAGGGATCCCTACTTAAACTTGAAAAACTTGCTGAAATTCAGCAGATAGATTTTTTTGGCGGATTGAGACTGAAATTAAACATAAACAAACTCACCTTAAAATATCTCTGTTCCTGCGCGTCTAACTGCGCAGGAGTCATGTTAAAGTCCCACGGGGGGCGCTTAGGAAAGGACAGGTCTACAGGGAAGTAATCCACAGGGTTCACTTCCAAATCCTTCTCTGGTACGGGATTTAGTTCCTTACTGTTGAAAGAAAAATTGATGAGGTTAGATTACTGCCTTGTGCTCCAGGGGGAAAAGAGGGGGAGGGGGGGGGGTATCGCTTCTTTTTTATGTAGAAAAATAGTAAAAATCACTTTATTGCATTCATGTGTACATTCAGGTGTGTTCCAACATGAAACCCGGTCAGGGTACGGCAACATAATAATAATTTTACCATAATAATGCCTTGCCTTACCTTGCTATGCCTTATGCCTTGTTATTATGTCTTGGTATAAATTGACCCCAACATAATTGGGAAAAGGCTAGGCAGATGATGATTATTAGTATAAAACAATGCCACTTCATACTGCCTCGTTGGTCTAGTGGTCGCAAGCGCGACTGCTGTGCATGAGGTCTTGGGTTCGATTCCCAGGTCGGGCAAAGTGTTATTGGGTTTTTCCCATCAGGAAATTCTCAGTAGCAGCCTCGGAGTCTGGATTTGTGCCCGGTTGATGGCAATAGGCTCGCCCCCTATTACATGGGACTAAAAACATAACTGGCGAAATGTGGGTGTACTAATGGGTACACCTCTGCCTAACCCTTCGGGGATTACAGGCGTGATGTTATGTTATGTTGTCACTTCATACATTGCATTGCATTGTATGGTTAGATTTTAATGCGGTTTACATCTTTTCATCAATAAATAAAGTGATTTAAGAGGAAGGTTTATGTATCTACATTGCACGCGTGCGAAGCCGGGGCGGGTCGTTAGTACTCAATAAGTTCTACTTTAATATCTTCAATGTACTTTGCTAGTCAGTACTCTAGTAAAAAGCTATTATCTGACATTACAAACAGACCCCCTCCTCACCGGGAGAGGGGAGGCAAACCCAACGCCCGGTCCCTATTTCTAGGGACCGCGAACCTGATACCTCGGGCGAGGGGCAAACAGCCCCGTAACCGATTCCTCGCGCCCCACTCTGGGGCGATGAGACGTCCACCGACCGACAAACAGACACTTCAATTTAATTGATGTGTATAGTGTAGGAGTAGGAGCGGCAAGGGTGGGGGAGAGCTAATAAAACTCGGCGCCTCACTCGGGCCCGCTCTCTTATTGCGCTCGCCTTTGTTGAGATAGGTCGTTACTCTGTCCGATTGTACCTAACTTTTGCTAATTGTTGCTAATCGTCATAGGTAGATTGTTTCTAGATCTTTTGTTTTTTTTTTTTTTAGCCTGTTCTGTCCCACTCCTGGGCAAAAGCCTCTAGATTTTAATTAGACTAATTAGTTTCGTATTATTTTTGTGTGTTAGCTAGTATAGAAGTAAAAATCATTTTTGTTGTAAAGTTGTTTGTGGTGAATTTATTTTGTTAGAGGGTATTAAAAAATTGTTTCATCACTTCTGATCTTATTCCTTAGAATAGATTGTTTACTCACAGCGCATCCTCCTTCTTCATCCTCAGTTCCTCCTCCGTCTCCCGGTAGAACTTGAGAGCGTACCGGTTGGTATCCCTGCCACCGCCTCGACCGCGGGCAGGCTGGTAGTTCACTGACACAACGTCGTAGGCTGTCGTGCCTCCTGATGCTGTAGAAGATAATATAAAATATTTATTTAGTCTGCAAATCGAAGACTTGTTGGTAAAAAATGGGGTCTTAACCCAAAGATTACTCTTTGGCTGTACACATCAGTTATCAGACCCTCTCTGACCTACGGATCAGTTGTGTGGTGGCCCAGAACACAACTGACCACAGTAAAAACAAAACTCCAAAGTCTGCAACGCTTAGCGAGCGTAGCAGCCACCGGATGTATGAAAACCACTCCATCAGCCGCCTTAGAGTACCTCCTAAACTTGAGACCTCTAGATCTCATCATACAGGAAGAGGCCAAGATAGCCGCCTTAAGACTAAGGTCGCACGGACTGTGGAAATTAAACGCAGACACAACACACTCCAAAGTTCTGCAAGGGGTCCAAAAGGAAATACCACTCCTTGAGGCACCCATGGACAGAACTTCATGTCACCACATCTTTGATCGAAGATATGATATCCAACTTAAGGCGGAAGCCGAAGACTACTCTGGCATCAATGAAGTTCGGATATACACAGACGGGTCCAAAACCAAATATGGTACTGGAGCTGGCGTCTTCTCAAACGACCTAAACATCAAAATGTCAACAACTTTAGGTAAACTTAACACGATCTTCCAAGCAGAATGCATTGGCATCACCAGAGCGGCTCAAGCAGTTGCAGCCAGAGACGTCAGAGATCTCAACATTAAAATTATCTCAGACAGTGCATCGGTGCTTCAAGCGCTACAAAACAACACTATAAACTCTGCCCTCGTTTTGGAATGTCATAATACACTCCAACACATTGCGAATACAAACAAGGTAACCCTGCAATGGATAAAAGGGCACAGTAACTCACTGGGTAACGATGCAGCCGATGAATTGGCTAAAAGAGGTATGAAGACAACAGTATACGGCCCGGAACCGCTGCTTCCCATACCTCAAGCCCAAATAAAATCATGGCTACGTAAGAAAACCGAGGAAACACACCATACGGAATGGAGAAACAGTGTAACCTGCAGGCAAACAAAGAATGCAGTTCCGGAAGCATCAAAAAGACTTGCCCGCAGCCTTATTAGATTGAAACGGGACGAAATTCGGAAGATCATAGGCATCATAACCGGCCACTGTCCCCTAAACAAACACCTATTCACCATAGGTGTGACAGACAGCCCTGTGTGCAGAGGATGCATGGAGGCGGAAGAAACACCACAGCACGTGCTCTTGGAGTGCAGAAGCGTGGCAGATCAACGGGCACGGACTCTCCAATCGCCGGCATCGCTCCCCGAAGCCTGCAATAGTCTGAAAAGACTGCTGGCATTCTGGGAGGATCTGGGATGGTTGGAGTAACTCCTCAAGGATATCCTTTTCATACGTACAATGGCCCAATAAAGAGGCTAAGTGCGGAAACAGCCCAGCTAACCTAACCTAACCTAACCTAGTCTGCAAATCATTTAAAATTAACAGTTTTACTTGTCAATAGAAATAAACTACTACCTACCTATAAGATGGTGCGCTCCTCCATATTACTATTTCAATGTGTGTAGTCACATCCGTATGGAAGAGTTTGTATGTAGTTGTAAGTAATCGTCTTTAGTAGCAGGCTGGCAGATTTGTTTGTCAACTAACCATAAATAGCCGACCGCTAAAGACAACGCACATGTCATTTTCATAGAGTATGACGGTACAGAGCTATACTAGTAATAATGAGTGATTAATGACGCCGCTAGTCAAGCAACAAATCGCTA
The DNA here is from genome assembly GCA_949774945.1 of Hoplodrina ambigua. NCBI lineage: Eukaryota > Metazoa > Arthropoda > Insecta > Lepidoptera > Noctuidae > Hoplodrina > Hoplodrina ambigua. Next base: position 1,180,575 of record OX458994.1, on the reverse strand, counting down.
ATTTGTTTTTGTGTCGGGAGCCGTCTCAGTACGCACACACGCGTTATGAGTCTTGTAAATACTTTCACAAACACTTTTAAACGTTTTGAATTGTGGAGGGGCGCGCCAGGTTATTGTAGTTTATCTCTACCCCGGACAAGTTCCATCAAAAAGAGTTCTACTACTACGTAACATCTTATGCTTGTACCTACATTCTTAGCAAATAAAGATTCTTGATTCTTGATTCTACTAAACTTGGTAACTCATAAATACTTACTGGACATCAATAAGGTTTTATTCTGCTTCTTAGACTGCAGCTGTTGCTTCTTAGCCTTCCCGCTGAACGGGGTTTTGCGCCGAGCTTGCGGCATCTTGTATTAGTACTAGTAAAAAAGAAAAGACATCTATACTTAAAGAGTGTAGTATTTATAGTTTAAAAGAATTAATAGATCAAAATGTCTGCGTCGTTGGTCTAGTGGTCGCAAGCGCGACTGCTGTGCATGAGGTCTTGGGTTCGATTCCCAGGTCGGGCAAAGTGTTATTGGGTTTTTCCATTAGTAATTTCTCAGTAGCAGCCTCGGAGTCTGGATTTGTGCCCGGTTGATGGCAATAGGCTCGCCCCCTATTACATGGGACTAAAAACATAACTGGCGAAATGTGGGTGTAATAATGGGTACACCTCTGCCTAACCCTTCGGGGATTACAGGCGTGATGTTATGTTATGTTATGTTGTCTTAACTTGTCTTTCAAATTGTGCATGCTATGTCATAACCTAGCTAAACATACTTGTGCCTCAATTTGTGTATTTAAAAACCCTTGTATACCATGTTTAACGCAACTAAATATTCTATTGTATACAATAGATAGTAAAACTGATGAGTTTTTTCAATCAATTCAAAAAGGAGACAGTTCCTAATTCCGCAGTATGTTTTTTGTATGTTTGTTACACGATTACTCCGCCAATTATGAATTGATTTGGATGATTCTTTTTTTTGTTTGAAAGAGTATACGTCCGAATTGGTCCCGTAGAAATATTGTCATGATCTGATGATGAACTACGGAGATATGGAACGGAACACCTCATAGGATAACAGCAGAACTGTCGTAACAAGTAAAATTGCTTTGTTCCTTTGTTTAAACATGCAAATCTCTGGAATTGTCAGTCAGACAGGAAAAAAATATTATTGTAATATGCTAGCCAGATTTATAGGGAATAATTTTTGCTATGTAATATCACGCTACGATCCCTAGCAGTAACCAAAGAGGTAACTTAATGTGAGTGAAAAAAAAAAAACCTTTCTTTTATGGAATTTTACTGATTTCAACTGCGATTATGGAGTCAGATACACTATTATTACATAATATCTGGTAAATTAATCTGATAAAGTGATATAGGATGTAATTTTTAGCTTTTAAAACGAAAACAACGAACACCGGTAAACGTGAAAAATTTACCGGCGATTTAGCGAAAAATAACTGTTATTTTACAACGTTTGACCTCAAAACTTGCAAAGATATACCTGATGGACTAATTTGTTAACTTTTACAACCAATTTTACTGTAATTATTGAAGTTTTACGTTAAATATTTCATGATAAAAATCTGTGTGCGGCACGCGGTCGGAAAAATCTGATATCTTTTTCGAACAACAAAAAAATTAACATGATAAAATTACCTGTAAACCGCTGATGAAACACGTTATTCTTTATTCAGTTGCAATCGTTACAGAATAATTGCAGAATTTTCAAGCAAAAACGACATCGGCCGTTCGAGATAATTCATTCAAGAAGACATATTTTTATTTATTTATTTTATTATTGATTGAACGTTCCTGGTTAGGTTCTCACGTTCTCAATATCTTTTATCACCTTCGTTCAAAAGCTTTTTGCCTTAGCGAGAAAGAGACAACAAGAAAATCATGCGTACCTATTTTATGAATTGGAACGTGCCCAATGACAGCATGTGATTGTGCGCTTATTCTACTTAGTGTCTAAATAGGTAAAAATTTTAAACTGAGGCACAAAAGGTAGGTAATTTGCTTCTGTTTTGTTTGGATTGTTTTACAATCGAATTTTGTAGAATTATTAACTTGTGCGTTTACTTACCACTATTATTTTACCCACAACATAAACGGATTATATATACACACGTTTTTTTACGTGACTAATAAAACAATGTATTTTTTTTTGTAAATGATAATTTTGACATGAGAAGAATAAGCCTAGTTTTTTTTTGTTTTTCTATTAGTTGTCAACTGTCAAGGAAATAAGTTTTTTTTAGAGTGCGTTAGTTTTCTTAGTTACTTTATTTGGCCCAAAATATTATTTTTACTATAAAATACGCTTACTTGAAACTAAACCGTAACAAAGGATTATATAAAAATTATTGAAAATATGGAATGAAAACCGAAACTAATAAATAAGACGGAGCAATTTCGTGTCAACTGTCAAACAAATCAAGTGTCAACGTCAACTATAAAAACCCAATTTCCTAACCTCCAAAACTCTGCAAACAAACATAAGCGCAAAGTGAAAGCTATTAATTATTTACTTAAAAACAATCGAAATAACTTAAAATACTAAAAATGTTGCCGTTATCATTGCTGCGTACAGCACAAAACCATCCAATGCTGGTTGAGTTGAAAAATGGCGAGACATACAACGGTCATCTTGTCAGTTGCGATAATTGGATGAATATCAACCTTAGAGAAGTAATTTGTACATCCAGAGACGGCGACAAGTTCTGGAGGATGCCTGAATGTTATATACGAGGCAGCACTATCAAATATTTGCGTATTCCTGATGAAGTTATCGACATGGTCAAGGAAGAGACACAGGTAAGTTTAGCATTCAACCTCTTTGTGGTTTCCTTCATAGACAGACGTAAATATTTTTATATGAACTAGTTATTATGTAGGTAGCCCTTGATCAGAGAGTCGTCTATTTTTCTATTGTAATGTGATAAGAAAATAAGTAATTTATTCACCTACAATAAGTTTTTAGACCCGTCCGACACCCAGTGCGACTGCGGAGCTAAAGTTCAGACTGTCCCATATGCTAAAGTATCCCAATTGTCCATTCACCTGCACCCTTGATGACCTGTGGAATGACTCTGACTCGGCAGTAATTGTGGATAATAGTTTCATTATTATGGATGTATCATCAATACAAAAAGAAGAGGAATCTAGAATCAGTAGAGTTTTTTTAATTGGCCTGTACTGTCCAAAAATCTTCCCATTGAATTCCAAACATCTCTTCCTATTTCTCTGCTTCTGACTAATTTCTCATGAATGAATCCAAGTTGAGAAATACGTTGCAATATTAACCCGTAGACTGCAGGCGAACAGTGGTAGCTAGCTAGCTACCAATGTTCGTGTGTTCGCCATAGAAAAACACATACGGTGTGTGTGCGCCGCACTCGCGTATTTAATCGAAACACAACGTGTGTGTTTTCCCGCAGTCAATGAGTTAACCTGTTGACTGCGAGAAAACACACCCGTTGTGTTTCTACTAAAAACTACAAGTGCAGGGTACAGACAGGGACACAAACTGTGTAGCCATTGTACTACAGTCTTGGTGCAGGGAATGTTCACGGCAGTCAAAATATGCTATTAAAAGATATAAAAAAAAAATCTAAATAAAAAAAAATAAATTCACTTATTTCAGGCACCTCTTTGCCTGTCTTAATCTGAATTAGCCATAGGCTTTTAATCCCAGAAAAATGTACAGTTTCCGAGGAATAAGAAATCAACTTTGATGTGGTCGTAGACTGAAATCTAGTAATGATTAAATTTGTGTCTATATTTTCCAGGTCAAATCCAGAAGTAGAAGCGAAGTCTCCAAGGGCCGTGGCGGCGGTGGTCAGAACATGAGAACCGGCCGCGGAGGTAACCGAGGAGCCTTCGGTAACCGCGGACGCCCAGCCCCACTCGCACGAGGAGGCAGCAACCAGGGACGGAACCCGCAACAGAATAAAAATAAAAAATAGTTTTGATTTTAGGTTTAGGTTCATTCTCTTTTGTAATTTTATTAAATTTAAGTTGGTTAAGTACTTCATTCATGTGTTTTTATAGCCTGCGAGGGTTGCCAACCCTGCATCACGCCTGTAATCTCCAAAGGGTAAGGCAGAGGTGTACCAATTACGTACATCCACATTTCGCCAGTTATGTTTTTAGTTCCATGTAATAGGAGGCGAGTCTATTGCCATCAACTCAGCACAAATCCAGAATCCGAGTCTGCTACTGAGAAATTTCTGATGGGAAAAACCCAATAACACTGCCCGACCTGGGAATCGAACCCAAGACCTCATGCTCAGCAGTCGCACTTTGCAATCACTAGACCAACAAGGTAGTCTAAAAAGTAATAAAGTAAATATAAAATGAATAAGTCATTTATTATTAAATTAAAATCTTTGGATGACGATACATACATAAACTCACGCCTTTTTCCCATGAGGGTAGGCAGAAACTACAGAACGCCACCTGCTACGATCCCTACATACTCCTTTCGCCTCGTCCACGTTCATACATCTCGTCATACAAGCACGCTGGTTACGAGTACTGCGCACCTTTCTGAAGAACCTCACCAATAAGGTCAGTGTAGGTCTTCCTAGGGCGTCCCCTCCCTGCGTTGCCACTCACCTCTGCCATATAAATACCTTTTGTTAATTGTCTTTCACTCATCCTCTCAACATGACCAAACCATCTAAGCTGCTGGCTGCTGGGTGACGATACTTAAAATATAAGAATGGGTTAAAAACAGAACTCTTTAATGGCAAGATCGTTTTATTAACACAACAAACTGTACATAATATATTTATCTATATATAAACAACATTTATTAAATAATATGGTTCGCTCTGCGACCTACTTCTAAATGCTTTTAATCCTTGTTTAAATTTTTGATCGCCACGTCAAAAATGCATAAACGTGCCAACGGCACCAAGCTACGAATACGAGACTTTATAATAGGTATTTTATTAGTTCTGTCATCTTAAGCGCTTTACACACAGAGCAACTATTGCAGCAACTGGCAACTAGCTGTTTACATACATTTCAATTGGACTGCGCACACATAGCGACTCGAGTTTCGAGTTGCGGCAATCGTCAACAGTTTTCAGTTGCTGCAATCGATGACTAAGTTAGTTGCTAGTTGCCGCAACTAGCAACTTTTAATTATTGTACCGGGTTTTAAAGTTGCCGGTTTCCTCAACCGTCAATCGCAACGGGCATTCGGGCGATTTCACACCCTCCTTCTCCGTGTGCCCGGCAATGCCAGTGTCGCTACGGCAACGGCATACGGTAACTCGGCTATGAAAGTTGCTTACAAATTACCTACCAAAAAGTTGCGGCAACCGTAAACGTTAAGCAACTTTCAACTTTTACAGGAATCTTTTAAAAAGTTGCCAGTTGCCTCAACTTAAGTTGCTCCGTGTGCAAAGCGCCTATGGTAATATAGATGAAATATAAAGGAAGAATTTCAACTAATATAAATTAGGATGAGTCAATGAACATTATTAGCAAAGGATATATAAAAAACAATGTTGTTTTAAGAGATTTTTTTTTTACGTCTGTCATGTAGTCGTGACCGGGTGCTGGGCACAATTTGGTTTGTCATCTATACATGACTGTGGCGGTCAAGTATGGTTTTTTGCACCTCTTTTAAGGCCATAAAGTAGCGTATTACGCACACGTGCTTTTTACGATACATTTCCGCACTAGTGCGGTAAATGAATTTTTGTAATTTAACATTAGAACGATCAAGGTGCATATCACCGATCATGATTATTCTAGATTAACATTTAATGCTATGCTACAAAAAACATAAATAAACTAAAAGTTAAGTTTTGGTTTGTATGATTGCTGTATTCTATTGAACTAATATAATATGACTATTTACAGAATGCACCATTTTGTTTCATCTGTTAAGGTTTTTTTAAATTAGATATTTGACACCATCAATCAATTGATATACTTTTTACGCATAACATCACGCCTGTAATCCCTGAAGGGTTAGGCAAATGTACCCCATTAGTAAGCCCACATTTCGCCAGTTATGTAAGTCCCATGTAAGGGGAACATAAAGCCATCAACCGGGCACTAATCTAGACTCCGAGGCTGCTGCTGAGAATAATCAATTGAGTCCATAGCAACTATAAATCTAATTTTATTAATATTGAAAATTAGTTAGATGTTTAGAACTACAAGTGTTCTTTTATAATGGTTGTAGGTTCTTTGCACACGGAGCAACTTAAGTTGAAGCAACTGGCAACTCTTCAAAAGTTTCCTGTAAAAGTTGATAGTTGCTATAACATTTACGGTTGCCGCAACTTTATGGCAATCTGTGAGCAACTTTCATAGCCGAGTTGCTCAATCTACGCAGCGTTAACGGTATAATATTTAACAGTTGCTAGTTGCGGCAATTAGGAACTAACTTAGTCATCGATTGCAGCAATTGAAAACTGTTGACGATTGCCGCAACTCGAAACTCGAGTTGCTATGTGTGCGCAGTCCTATTAGAATATATGTAAACAACTAGTTGCCAGTTGCTGCAATAGTTGCTCTGTATGCAGCGACGTAGTCTTACAATTATTGATTAATGGTGTCAATAACCCAATTAGCAAGTTTCATAGCACTGGATTAATCAACATTAAATTACCCCATTCTAAAACTAATCACAGCACGCATAATTATAAAATATATATTTAAAATGGCGGCGCGAATCATGTCTTCTCGCTCACTCGGTATAGTGTGCGAGTGAAACAGCATGATAAACTCGTTTGTTTATCCGCCATTTTGATTCGTTTGTTTAATTGGCTTGAGTTATATAAATAAAAGTGTTACTTTTAGCCAATTTTGGCTAATAACGCTATGTATACATAACAAAATGCCTGTAATCCCCGAAGGGTTAGGCAGAGGTGTACCCATTAGTGCACCCACATTTCGCCAGTTATGTTTACCTAAGTCCCATGTAATAGGGGGCGAGCCTATTGCCATCAACCGGGCACAAATCCAGACTACTGAGAAATGAAACGCTTTGTATTTTTTACTCAATAACATACTTATGTAAAAAATATTATTATTTCATCGCGACCGAATTTCAGTCAAAGCGGCCAATCTCAAAGCAGGCTAGCCAAGTACACAGGAGATATTATAGTGCACAAGTGTATGCGCAAACACAGGAGCACTCCCTCTTCCCTCACTCTCATAGTGCGATGGGACGGTGCGACACGACCGGGGAGAGATCAGGCGCAGGGCCAACAGAAAGACCACAGGGACGGGGCATACGCCTGCCGGGGTTGCGGGACGTCTCAACAGGATACCGTGGCCCCGGAACGTAAAGGGCAACAGAAGGAACAGGGTGGTTTTTTAGTCAGTAAAAGTCTGACAGTCCCTTCCGCCCCACCCAGGGCGGAAGGAGTTATTTGATGATTTTTACCACCTTAAAAAAAAGGAGCAACGCAGTGACGTGGATGTCCCACCACCGACTTCCAAACTACAGGCTGCGATTAAAAAAATCCCAATAACATTTTGCCCGACCTGAGAATCTAATCCAGGACCGTCTGAGCCGCACTTGCGACCACGACACCAATAGGACCTACATTATTACGCTAGACATACCTTTTAAAACACACTGATACAAAATCCCTTCTAAAATATCGAAGTAAAATCACGGACAATTACGGTCAATCAATTTTCATCCTTACAACATTAGAAATAAGGTTGAAAGTAGTACATTATCTTCGAAGTTTTGCGAGGTATTTCTACTAGTTTAAACGCTATTTTATTGACTTTAGGTAATTATAAAGACTGTGAGACATTTTTACTACTATAATGGCTGTTGGTACTTAAAAGTACCACTCTAAGACTTGACTTGAAATCATTAAAAAAACATAACATAACATCACGCCTGTAATCCCCGAAGAGTTAGGTAGAGGCGTACTCATAAGTACACCCACATTTCGCCAGTCATATGTAATAGGGGGCGAGCCTATTGCCATCAACCGGGCACAAAAAAGCTGGGCCGAGCCTACAATTCATAATTTATTATCGTTATTATTAAAAGTGCCACTTCAAGCCGCGTCTCAAAACAGCCTAAAACGATCATCAAATACTAATAGAGATAAACTACAGTAGCATGACGCGCCCTTCCACAATCCAAAACATTTGAAAGTGTTTGTGATAGTATTTACAAGACTCACAACGCATGTGTGCGTACTGAGACGGCTCCCGAAACAAAAACAAATCAGCGATTTGTTGCTCGACTAGCGGCGTCATTGATTACTCTTTAATATTAGTATGGCGCTGCACTGACATTCTCTATGAAAATGACAGGATTTATGATTAGTTGACCAACAAATCTGCCTGCCTGCTACTGAAGACGATTACTTACAACTACATACAAACTCTTTCATACGGATGTGACTACACACATTGAAATGGTAATATGGAGGGGAGCGTCGTAGTTTATCTCTACCATGATTACCTACATACATTTGTAATAAAATCACATTTGGTACTAAAAGTACCACAAAACAGCCTAAAACCACCATTAAATACTAATACCACGATTAACTACATACATACATACCTCACGCCTTTTTTCGCATTAGGGTAGGCAGAAACCACAGATTAACTACATAACTTTGCAAAAATTTACCCTCGGTACTAAAAGTACCACTTGAAGCCAATTAGCTGAATAGACAGCTTTTGGTCGTATTCTCGCGATTGACGTTATCAGCTATGTTATCTAAGTACTGCTTGTATCCTCCAGCGAGGATGCCCAATAATATTATGGCACCTACTTGTGAGTTAGACTTGAATTTTGATGCACAGTCCTCCGGGTTTTCTGTGTCTAGTGTGTAAATCTGTAATAGAAAAAAAAGGTATACTTAAATTGTTTTTTTCAACACACTTGTTCGTAAAATGGCCCTTTTTATGCGCACGTGCTTTTTACATTACATTTTTGCAGTAGTGATGTAATGAATTTTGATTTTAATATTACTGAAGAAATTAGTTAAATAGGTCACCGTCCTTTCCTTTCGCTGTATGTTAGTAAGAGATGTCAATTCTCTAAATTTAGTCTAGTTTGTGAACAAGGGAATCGGTAGCATTTTATGAATAAAATTCAACTAAGTAAAAATGATAAATTAACATTTGATTGTGCTATTTCAACAAAAATAATATTTCCGTTTGTTTCAATACTCAACTTTTATTGCATTACATATATTTAATTTAATATTATTGTTTTCCATACATCCACTAAAATGCCCAAAAGGATAAAAAAGAATCTAATCATGAAGTAATAAAAAATGAAAATGGGTGCCCAAAAATAATCTTGTACTTGTACCAAATTCATATGTACATTCTAAAGTTTATCTTGGACATCACTGACATCGGTGAAGGAAAACATCGTGAGGAAACCTGGACTTACTGTTCCACTCAAACCACGTCATAGGCGCTTGAGGCGGTTTAGAAACTCTGACACTAGGGTGTGTGGGGTCGTGAGACCTTACTGCCCACACGATAACAAAAAAAAAAATCTTATATACTCACCTGTTGAGCCGCATGCGCAGTGTAAGCTAAGATGGCGAGTTGGTAAGGCAGGCCCAACCCGGCGGCATGGCCGGCGAGGGCCAGCGACGTGGCACTCACCCCCAGGCACGCGGTGAGCGCGGGGCGAGTGTGCTCACCGAACGTCAGGGCTGTTGATTTGACCCCCACTTTCATATCATCTTCTTTATCCTGTAGGGGTGAAGAGAAAACAGCTCAAAAAAAATTATACTACTAGAGATGGCATGCCCCTCGACAAATTCAAAATTTAATTGACTAACTACCATTTATTGATTTGAAAGCAATTAAAAATCAAAATTTACAGTTAATCATATCTAATCCTAAATAATATAATAAATGCAAAAGTAAGTTTGTTTGTTTGTTACCATTCCACGCCTAAACCACTGAACCGATACTGAAATTTTGCATATACGTTGTCAGGTGTACAGAAACGGACATAGAGATACCTTTAATCCCGAAAAAAGTACTGTTCCCGAGAAAAATCACAATAACGTTCTTATGATGATAGATGGCGCCACGTGTCGTTTCGAATTATGATCGAATTTTAAACTTTATTTGCGAGCGCAGCTGCGGGCGAAAGCTAGTTGAAAATAAATCTGGTTTTCTAGACTATAATAATGTGTTTCTTTAGAGAAATTACTTATATCTTGGAATTACCCAATGTTACAGATGCTTTCTACTAAGCACAACAGTATAATCCACTCACCTGATGAGCATAAATGGTATCATAGACAACAGTCCAGGCGAGCGCTCCAATATAGAGCGGCGCACATATAGCCAGGTCTATGGTGCCCAGGATGGCGCTGTACCCCAGCAGCGCGCCCCAGTTGAACGTGGCGCCCAAAAATATTTGAGGGTAGTTTGTAAACCGCTTTGCTAGTGGGTAGGTTACTACAAGAACTGTAATAGAAGAAAAAAAATCATTGGTTATTTGTTTATATCAATTAAGGCTGATTTTTGAGGTTTTTTTAGGTTGGAGGTGACTGCCTCGTTGGTATAGTGGTCGCAACCGCGACTGCTGTGCATGAGGTCTTGGGTTCGATTCCCAGGTCGGGCAAAATGTTATTGGGTTTTTCCATCAGGAATTTCTCAGTAGCAGCCTCGGAGTCTGGATTTATGCCCAGTTGATGGCTATAGGCTCGCCCCCTATTACATGGGACTAAAAAAAAAACATAACTGGCGAAATGTGGGTGTACTAATGGGTACACCTCTGCCTAACCCTTCGGGGATTACAGGCGTGATGTTATGTTATGTTTTGAGGTTTATTCCAAATCCCCACCGACCTCTCCCCACCAGTGGGGATTGTTACTTTTTTTCCAGAAATCCCCACTAGGTATATAAGCACTCTTTTATTGTGCATTTTTTTCTATTTTTTTTTCAGTAGTAGTAATTTATAATACACACCGTATTGTAAATTATTGTAATTATCGTAACTGATTAATGCATAAAACATAACATAACATCATGCCTGTAATCCCCGAAGGGTTAGGCAGAGGTGTACATTAGTACACCCACATTTCGCCAGTTATGTTTTTAGTCCCATGTAATAGGGGGCGAGCCTATTGCCATCAACCGGGCACAAATCCAGACTCCGAGGCTGCTACTGACAAATTCCTGATGAAAAACCCAATAGCACTTTGCCCGACTTGGGAATCGAACCCAAGACCTCATGCACGGCAGTCGCGCTTGCGACCACTAGACCAATGAGGCAATGATTAATGCATATTTTGTTTAATAATTTAAAACAACAAACAACACACACCAACAACCTACTGGTGGGCAGAGGTCGGTGGGGATTTCTGGAATAAACCTGAAAGAGTTTGTATGTAGTTGTAAGTATTCGTCTTCAGTAGCAGGCCGGCAGATATGTTGGTCAACTAATCATAACTAGCCGACCGCGCAAGACAACGCACGTGTCATTTTCATAGAGTATGTCAGTGCAGCGCCATACTAGTAATAATGAGTAATTAATGACGCCGCTAGTCGAGCAACAAATCGCTGATATGTATTTGTTTCGAGAGCCCTCTCAGTACGCACACATGCGTTGTGAGTCTTGTAAATACTTTCAATCGTTAAGAATTGTGGAGGGGCGCGCCATGTTATCTTAGTTACAATACTCACGCATACTACTAGCTCCTAGTACTATGCTATAGCAGTTCAGCTGTAAGAGTACTGCGAGAGCCAAGCTCAGTTGAGCAGCTAGGAACACGACCGCCTGCGTCTCTGACACTGCGCCCGTTACTAAAGGACGGGATTTTGTGCGCTCTACCTGAAAAGAAGTAGAGGATATTTTATTACTGCCTCGACTGCCTCGTTGGTCTAGTGGTCGCAAGCGCGACTGCTGTGCATGAGGTCTTGGGTTCGATTCCCAGGTCGGGCAAAGTGTTATTGGGTTTTTCCATTAGGAATTTCTCAGTAGCAGCCTCGGAGTCCGGATTCGTGCCCGGTTGATGGCAATAGGCTCGCCTCCTATTACATGGGACTAAAAACATAACTGGCGAAATGTGGGTGTATGAATGGGTACACCTCTGCCTAACCCTTCGGGGATTACAGGCGTGATGTTATGTTGTTGTTGTGATATTTTATTACAAGCTTGCACTGTCCGTAAGTAAGTTGTCCTTTCAAAATTTGCAAACCAATTTTCGACCATTTGTTGGTATCCGATTGAGCTGAAATGTTGCATACACCTTTAGTTCTGATGACAATACAATGTCCAATACTCAATATTGTAATGATTTCAATATGGCCGCCATTCCAAGATGGCGGATTACTATTTTCTCAATCGCCTTGATATGGGTATCAAATGAAAGGGCTTGAAAACGATAAAGTTAGTAATATTATACAAAAAAAAGCTTTTTTTTTTAAGTTTTTTGACCAATTATTAATTTATACTATACTAGCCTCTGCCCGCGACTTCGTCCGCGTCAAAGTTGATTTAAAAAAAATGAGGGATCCGTAAGTAAAATCTACCCTTGTAAAAAGTAAATTTACTTTTTACTAGGGTAGATTTTTGAACAGTGAGTTGGGGCCGCGGCATGCCACGAAGGAGATGGCGGGACGAACATTGAAACGGGAAGGACGGAAGGAGTGGAGGGAGGCCTTTGCCCAGGAGTGGGAGAGAATAGGCTAACAAAAAAAAAAAAATTTTGTTTGTTTGTTTGTAATGGATAAACTCAAAAACTACTGGACTGATTTTAAAAATTCTTTCACCATTATAAAGCTACTTTATCTGTGAGTAATATAGGCTATATTTTATTTTATTTTTGCGCGGACGAAAGTTAATATTACATAAAATTACCTTAGCATCAACATCGCGATCCCAAAGGTCGTTAATAGTACATCCAGCGCCCCTCATCAGTCCAGCGCCCACCAGGAACAGTCCAGCTGTCTGCAGGGAAGACTGCAGAGGCACCGTACCGGCCACGGACGCGAGGGCTATCGACCATGCACATGGCCAGTACAGGAGGTATATACCTTGAAAAGTTAGGATTTTATAGGACAGTGATGCCAAATCCCTTGTACACAAGCCAAATTAAAATTAGACTATTTCTATCTTTTTCTCTCTAATAAAACAAGAAAGAGACTGACAAATTTGGTAAATGTTAAATGGAAAATATGGAAAAGCCTTCTTTCTATGTATGTTTTATTTATTTATTTTATTTTTCCATCAGGAATTTCTCAGTAGCTGCCTCGGAGTCTGGATTTGTGCCCGGTCGATGGCAATAGACTCGCACCCTATTACATGGGACTTAAACATAACTGACTAAATGTGGGTGTACTAATGTGTACCTCTGCCTAACCCTTCGGGGATTACAAGCGTGATGTTACGTCTTGGTCTAGGAGTCGATGGTCGGAAGCGGAATTTGTAATGGTAAAACCCAGTAACACTGCCCGATCTGGGAATCAAATTATTTTTAACACGAAAAATATTTGCCTACGTCCTTAGTGACTACAAACATAATCATTACATAACATCATCACGCCTGTAATCCCCGAAGGGTTAGGCAGAGGTGCACCCATTAGTACACCCACATTTCGCCAGTTATGTTTTTAGTCCTATGTAATAGAGGGCGAGCCTATTGCCATCAACCGGGCACAAATCCAGACTCCGAGGCTGCTAAATCATTATGGACTGATTTTCTTGTCCCTTCTACTGTCATCTATCTTTTGTGATTGCGCCGGTGGGATCCTCTGGCGGAATGAAGATGGTACATAAATAAATAGAAGGGGGTAAAAATGACTGTGGGGGATTTCGTCCCTAGGCCCGGCCGGCGGCCCACATTGCATAGTGCAGTTGGGTAAAAACTAGGCTTAATTTCTATGTTAAAAAAATAATTTAAAAAAATAATACACACCAATTGGTCTATCCCATCTCGCTAACTTAATATACGGATCTATTTTCGCCTTCCAAAACCCGGCTTTGGCTTCAATCTCTTCTCTAGCTGGCAACACCTGCCCCCCAAGCTTGTCATAGACAATTTTCGGTGTTGACGTTTCAATGACAACTTTTTGTCTATGCTGATCACTCTGTGTCGAATATATTCGTTTGATTTCTCTATGGTTTTGGTTTTTTAGATATACCTGCCCGCATATACATGAGAATGCGTTGTGTGTGTAGTAGATTTTTCGTTTTGCGTTGAGCGCAATTGTTTTTTGTAGTAACGAAGTTATTTGTGATACTTTGTACATTTTAAAACTATTGTTTAGCATTTTTGGTGGGGTTTCACAGCGCTCGTTTCTGAAAATATAAAATAAATTTAATTTAAATTAATCATTATCATCATAAATTATATCAGCCGTAGGACGTCCACTGCTGAACATTAGCAGGTTATGTTTAAGTTCCGTGTTTTTACATGGGGCAAGCCTATAGTCATCAATGGGTCACAAATCCAGACTCCGAGGCTGCTACTGAGAAAATCCTGATGGAAAAAACCCAATAACCTGGGAATTTAACCCAAGACCTCATGCTTAGCAGTGCTTTGTGACCACTAGACCAACGAGGCAGTTAAACCCAACGAAATACACACAAAATTTCATCCAAATCAGTCCAGCCGTTTAGGAGGAATGACAAACACATTTACAGATGAATTAATAAATTAAGATAGACCGGTCAGTACTTCAGAAGGTATTACTCACACACATACACACAGGTAATTAAATATATTACGTAAGCATATTTGATTACGGTGTTGTCTTCCGGTTTAAAAAAAAAGAAAAAAAAATAGACAGTTATAGATAAAAAAATATTATTTACTGCGAGTTTTGATCGAACATAACCTATAAAATTAATCATAATATTGAACAATGGATACGCAACTTACCTCTGTCTCCTTAAATGTTATAAGATATCGACTTGTTAGTCGTAATTTAACAATAATTCACCATATATAACACAAAATTATAACCGAAACGGATTTATTCTTATTTTGCAAAGGTTAATGTCAAATTCAAGGACATATATATGTTTGGTTATAATACAGAGAATTAGAATTAGTTTGCACTACGTTAATAAGATGTTTTCATGTTATTTAAAGAGTGATAATTAAACAATTAAATAAATTCAAGAAATTCAATGTGCAGTGCACTGCACACATAACATTGACATGACAAGTTTGACACTTGACAGTTGCAGTTTGACAAATTTGACAGATGTCGCTTGCTAAATTCGTTTAGAAATTTATGACTAAAGTTAATAGTAATAAACACTAAGGCCATGCGGTCCGACCGCACACCTTGTTTTTCGACACATCGCAAAGCGACTGGTCGATTCTTTACGTGATCTATTTTTGGGCTAAAGAATCAGCATTGCCATACAACATGGCAATGCTTCCGGCTTTTTAGGCACTTGCGCCGTTGACTGCGATGTGGACAAACAGCGATGTAACTATTTTATTATGAAGTACTTCAGTGACAGACCTATAAGTATCTGTTCGAAAAGGTTGTAGAATGTAAATCCCAAAAGTCTCAGTATAAAAGATGTTACAAATATGTGCAAGTGTGACGTTTTTATCCCAAAAATAGTAGGTAGTTAGGTACATATTTTGTGAATCTTCTATTTTTCCGCCTTGTAGAGCCACTAGCGAGCGAGCGATGTAGTGATGGATCAACTCGAGTTACTAACTAGAACTTGTAATTTAATTTGACCCATCACTGAGAAATTGATTTTCGAACAAAGCGAACAATGACAGTTGTCAACATTACGTCAAATTACAAAAAAAAACAATATCGGGTGGATTGCAAGAAAATACCGAAAATCATATTTATTTTCATTTTATCACTTAAAATAACGTTTTATTAACTTAAACTGTTACAGTAAACTAATATTTACTTACGCCGGAATCATTTTGAGCATAAAACTGCGTTTAAATTAAGGTAAGGTCATAATTTAATTATGAAGCTGAATATATTTTTAAGTTTTTTGTCCCTTATTACTCTCAAAAACTAACAGCTTAACCTAAAGCAAGCCTAGATGATATGAAAGGCGGAGGACCTACTCTTGTGGCGGAATATAAGAAAGGCTAAAACAAGCACATACTATACTTTATTAAATCGCTAATCTATGGCCTGCGACTTCGTCTGTATGGAATTCAAATAAACCATAAAACATATTCTATGACACTCAACAATAGTGTATCTTTCTATCATTATAATATTATTATCAGTCAAACAACGTCCACTGCTGGACATAGGCCTCCCCTAAAGATATCCAAAATGCCCACTCGGCCCACCCTCCCCTTCCCCCCCATAAACGCTGTTTTGGACGAAGTGAAAGATACGTATGACGTGTTGGTGTAAAGTTTAATGTAATAAATAAAATGGCGCACACGCTTGTACAAAATAATAAAATGACGCGTTAGTACCGCCGTCTTGATGCTGTCTGTCGAGACGGCTCGCCCCTCCCACGCACCAGTTTACACGCGGTGCGTGGACAAACGCCTATGTTGTGTTGCCAGTTCGGGCAAAGTATAATAAAAGAAATTACATACATTCATGTTCTTTTTACAGATAAACCTCGAAGCCTCTTCACATGATCTCTTAACAATGAAGGAAAAAACAAAGAAGAAAACAAAACCCAATCAAGAAAAACCCGTATTTACGTGTCCACATTGTAGTAAGGTATGTTTTATACCATTGGCTGCAACAATGGCTCAATAAAGAGGCTTAGTGCGGAAACAGCCCAGCTAACGTCCGCCAGCCGAGTTTGAGTTGGTCTCCCACACGAAGGGTTCACGAAGGGCTCATGAGATACAGCCCACTGACAGAAGCACAGATGGACAGAGAATCTTAGTTAATCTTATTTAAGGACCAAAGTCAAAACATTTATTTTTCAATGAGACCAATTACAAGCTCTTTTGAATTGAGTCGGTCTGTTAGTCAGAAAGTTGAAGCTAGTTGCTCATTCCAAAATGCAGAGCGATTTGAGATTGATGTTTGAACACTAACAAACAACTTTTCTTCCAGAATTTCGACAACGCATCAAACTGGCACAGTCACGTAAAGCTCCATTCCACCGAGGAGCCGTACCACTGTGACCTGTGCGACTACAAATGTAAGGTCAAGAAGTATCTGACGCGACATGTGAAGAAGGCACATACCAAGCCTACAGGCCATCAGTGTACGGTCTGCGGCAAATGCTTTCATTTCCATTGTAAACTGCGGGATCATATGAGAGTGCATACAGGTATGTGTAATCACCATCTTCTTCTTTATCGTGTGGGCAGTAAGGTCTTACGACCCCACACACCCTAGTGTCAGAGTTTCTAAACCGCCTCAAGGGCCTCTGACATGGTTTGAGTGGAACAGTACGTCCTGGTTTCCTCACAATGTTCCGTCTACTTTAATACTATATATGAGATAATTACTTTGTCTGTCTGTTAGAGAGAGATAAATTACTATAACATGGCGCGCCCTTCCATAATTGAAGAAGTAGTTACAAGGCTCACAACGCATGTGTGCGTACTGAGACGGATCTCGAAACAAAAAGAAATCAACGATTTGTTGCTCGATTAGCGTCACTGATTACTTATTATTATTAGTATGGCGCTGCATTGACATACTCTATGAAAATGACACGTGCGTTGACTCGCGCGGTCGGCCTATTTATGATTAGTTTACAAACAAATCTGCCGGCCTGCTACTTACAACTATATACAAACTCTTTCATAAGCATGTGACTACACACATTGAAATAGTAATACGGAACGACGCGAGATGTTATAGTAGTTTATCTCTCTTTAAGAATTCAAAATTTCACACTGGTACTTGCCCGGAACTTTACTCATTGGGCTATTACTACATACATTCATATATTGATGTTATTTTCAGGAGAAAAGCCGTACAAATGTGATATCTGTGATAAAGCGTTCAGTTGTTCACCTTCTTTGACCACGCACAAATTGATACACACTGGTAAGTTTAAACAAGTAATTGGTGCCGATTCCCTTGGACACAAACTAAACTAAAATTAGACTATTTCCATCTTTTTCTGTCCAATAAAATTAGAAAGAGACTAATGTAAATAAGAGCTGTCAAATTTAGTCAATCTGACACATCCATACAGTTATAGTCGACATCTTAAAACGTGTGGATTAAAAATACGGAGAAGTTCAAGGCAAAACTAATTTGACATCGCTAACTTAGTTCTCTAATGTCACCGTCCTTTCCGTTCGCTGTATGTTAGTAAGAGATGTCAATTCTCTAAATTTAGATTGTGAACAAGAGAATCGGCACCATTATGTACGTTACGGGTCGTCAGAAGCCCGAAAATCTGACAGCTAGTCTTACCAAGGGGTATCGTATTACCCAGTTACTGGGCTGTGGAGGCCAGATAGGCAGCCACTCTCACTCCATGTAAAATACTGATAACTTAGTAAAAGTTATTTATTTACATAATTTATAGCTTCTCGTGACGGGGACTTTACTATGATTTCTCCTATTATCTTGCTTCATAAAAAGAACTATACTTTTTTGACTATACGTTTATCTTTTTAACCAAAAATATCTACATCTGATTACCCCGATGAACAATCACGATGACTTTTTTTTTTATGAATTTTTGCATATGTCACCGGAAAATAACAAGATCCGTAAGTTTATCAATTTACTAGGAAGTTTATAAACTTTCGTAAGATTCTAAACGGGAGATAAATTGTAATATTTTACGTCCACATTTTCGTAAATTGATAAACTTACTGAACTCACTCGTAAAATAATAAGTAAGCAGTAACCAAACGCTACGCGCGATCTGATTGGTTGGCTGTCACGTGTCACTTCTCCTTCCTCGCGGCCGCCATTGCTGGCCACGGAACATAAACAAACCGGTTTGCTCGTGCGTTTTTATTAGTTTTGAATGTTGAACTGTGTTGCAACTGTGAAAAATAGCTTTATTTTGTTAAGATTATCTAGCAGTACCCATAATGAGTGACCTACAAGCTGCGGACACCCAAAAGCATTGCCACTATGAACATTGACCAATCAGAGAGCAGTGTGTTATTTTACGTATTTCAAAGATCGTATATTTAAAAGAGTTTCTGTGATTGGTCGAACCATATAAAATCTTACGAATAGATATTCGTTAGTTTATAAATTTACCGTATGACGTCGGAAATTGATAAATTTACGAAAATGTGGACGTAAAATATTACAATTTATCTCCCGTTTAGAATCTTACGAAAGTTTATAAACTTCCTAGTAAATTGATAAACTTACGGATCTTGTTATTTTCCGGTGACACATACACCGTTTCGGGCCCCTGCTTGGGGCCCCGAATCTCTGATACGGCCCTGGATATACTAGACTTCCACGCGGTCCAAGTCGCGTGCTAACCTAGTACAATATAATTCTTTCTAAATATTCTGTGAACATAGGATTTGTGATACAGTCTTCTGGTTTGACGCACTGGCCTCGGTTTTCAACAAAACTGAAAAAGAAGAATACAAATTAGTGACAGATAGCTTTTGCCCCCGACTTCGTCCGCGTTAATATGGGACGCCACTTCGTCCCCCAAGGGGGTCAATTTTTGAAAATCCTTAGCGGACGTCTACTGAAACGATTTTTTTTAATTCACCCCCAAGGAAATGGAACTGGGGTCCAAAGTTTGCATGGAGAAACAAGATTAGATCGCCAATAATCGACACCGTAAGAAATAAAATAGAAACATAACATCACGCCTGTAATCCTCGAAGGGTTGTCAGAGGTGTACCCATTAGTACACCATTTCGCCAGTTATGTTTAAGTCCCATGTAATAGGGGGCAAGCCTATTGCCATCAACCGGACACAAATCCAGAATCCGAGGCTGCTACTGAGAAATTCCTGATGGAAAACCCAATAACACTTTGCCCGACCTGGGAATTGAACCCAAGACCTCATGCACAGCAGTCGCGCTTGCGACCACTAGACCAACGACTCAGACCAAAGGCGGTTGTCTTTTTTGGAAAAAAGATTTTTATTTCTCACTTTTTAGTGTTTGTCGTTGTTTGAAATCTTTACAAAAAGCACTTTCAAACAATTCCTCACACGATATATATAATTTTGGAAAGTGGTAGGTAGGATGACGTACCCCTCCCCCTCTTCCTACAGTCAGTCAGTTAACTACACGTATAAACAAAGCAATTTTACTTGTTACGACTGTTCTGCTTAAATTTAAAAGGTTCCATATCTCCAAAGTTCATCATCAGATCATGACAATATTCCTATGGGACTTATTCGGAACTATACTCTTTCAAACAAAAAAACAATCATCCAAATCGATTCATAATTGGCGGAGTAATCGTAGAACAAATATACAAAAAAAAAAAAAACATACGCGTCGAATTGAAAACCTCCTCCTTTTTGCAGTCGGTTGAAAATAGAAAATCTTGGTAAAACATACCCAATTCTACAGTAGCACCCCGGCTGGTATACGTTCACACAGTTGTAAGCCTGCAGCCTTATAAACTGATCTTTAGAATGTGTTCGATGATATTTCAAGGCTTTTGCTAGATACGCCAGAATTCTCTTATAGTCGACCACGCCGTAACGAAGATTCATATTTCCTTCCAGCTTTTGTAGAATTACCTAAAAAGAAGATTACTTACATAAAAAAAAACCCACTACTGCTTCCTTGGCAGAAGTGCGAAGGAAAAAGTGTTATTGGGTTTTTCATCACGAATTTCTCAGTAGCAGCCTCGGAGTCTGGATTTGTGCCCGGTTGATGGCAATAGACTCGCCCCCTATTACTTAAACTTAGCTGGCGAAATTTGGGTGTACTAATGTGTACACCTCTGTCTGACCCTTCGGGGATGCCGGGGTTTCGGGACGTCTTAACAGGATACCGTGGCCGAAGAACAGAAGGAACGAAGGAGGGTGGTTTTTTAGTCAGTAAAAGTCTGACAGTCCCTTCCGCCCTGGGTGGGGCGAGTCATTCGATGATTTTAACCAGGAGACAATACTCTTTTTTTCTTTCTGCACTTGTGCCCGGTTGTTGGCAATAGGCTCGCCCCTAATACATGGGACTTAAACATAACTGGCGCCCATATAATAGGGGATGGGCCTGGGACATGAGGCCATGTGGCCTGGGTCATGAAGGATAGTAGAGGCTATTTAACATTGCGCTACGGCCCGCGGCGGCTGAGCAGTAACCTAAAACGTAACTTAACATAACATAACATAACATCACGCTTGTAATCCCCGAAGGGTTAGGCAGAGGTGTACCCATTAGTACACCCACATTTTACCAGTTATGTTTTTAGACCCATGTAATAGGGGGCGAGCCTATTGCCATCAACCGGGCACAAATCCAGACTCCGAGGCTGCTACTGAGAAATTCCTGATGGAAAAACCCAATACCACTTTGCCCGACCTGGGAATCGAACCCAAGACCTCATGCACAGCAGTCGCGCTTGCGACCACTAGATCAACGAGGCAATCAAGCCATAACTTAACGCGTGTTAAAAAACCCCACGTACGAGCAAATTAATTAATCTTGATCTTTACTTACCCCAGACATCTCCTCATCAAATGGATACGCGGGGTCAGCGAACATATTTAAAAATTTAGTAAATTTCGCCAAAACATCCGTTCTTTTATTCATTTTTCTTGTACATTTAAAATTAACAATCTTCTTTTTTAACAAATCTTTGGCGGCCATATTGGAACACGATTTGTTGAGCTCGACTGTCATTTTCCCCGCTTCTTTTTTTAAAGCATTTTCAAATTGTTTGTTTGACAGTAGTCTATGGTATGTGTGGTAGAGTTTGATATGTTTTATTAAGTTCGGATGTAAGAAGTTTGACTTTCTGCCATAGACAATGTTGTCTTTTAGTTTTTGGCCAAGTACATATATTTCTCCGGCTGTCATATTGACTCTGTATGTTTCTCTCTCTTTCATTAGATAGTGGTAATCTCTAACTTTCAATCTGAAATGGAATAGACTTGAGAGGAAGTTTTCATATACCTACAATTCTTCTTCTTCTTATCGTGTGGGCAGTAAGGTCTTACGACCCCACACACCCTAGTGTCAGAGTTTCTAAACCGCCTCAAGGGTCTCTGACATGGTTTGAGTGGAACAGTAAAGTCCAGGTTTCCTCACGATGTTTTTCTTCACCGATGCCAGTGATGTCTAAGATAAACTTTAGAAAGTACTTATGAATTGAAAAAGTCACATTGGTACTTGCCCGGATTCGAAACCACAACCTCAAGCATGAGAGGCGGGCGCCTTAACCACTGGGCCATCTCGATACGAATACCTATACACCTACAATTAAACTAATTTATTATTGTAAGGAGTCTCCTCCGTGCATCGGAAAGCACGTTAAGCCGTTTGGCATTCGTTACGAGTCGTCAGAATCTTGAAAGTCTGACAACCAGTCTTACCAAGGGGTATCGTATTACCCAGTTAGTTGTGGAGGTCAGATAGGCAGTCGCTACATGTAAAATACTGATATTCAGCTGCATCCGGTTAGACTGGAAACCGACCCCAACATAGTTAGGAAAAGGCTGGGCAGATGTGGGTCTGTGTCAGTAAAGATTTTTTCTTTCTTTCTTTCTTTAATAAGCTATAATATTAAGAAGGGTTACTTGCCTATCGACTGCTGTGATAATAGTGTTACAGGTGATGGGACACGCGAATCCTAATGGCTTCCACGGCGACGCGTTACTGTCCTGGCAGAAGACACGCGCTTCTGTAAAATCAATTATTTAACACTTCTTCTTCTTTTCGAGTCGATGATTTAAGACAATCGCCTTTTTTATTTTATTTTATCGTTTTTATTTAACGCTAGGTTTTTCCTGTGACTTCGTCAGAAGAAATGTCGGTTATCGCAGACAAAAAGCGGATAAAAAGTAGCTTACGTCCTTCCCCGAGTGTTAACCTATCTCCATGCCAAATTTCATCAAAATCGATTAAGCGGTTTAAGCGTTATGAGGTAACAGACAGACAGACACACACACAGTATGGATTTGTTTTTTTATTCTTTTTTGTGTTTCCGTAAGCCAAAGTCCTAAATTGTCCCATTCATTCTGAATTGCTGAATTCTGAGGCAAGCAAGGTCGGGAGCGGAAGCTTGTACTTAAAGTATAAACACACTAGTGCCGATTCCCTTGGTCACAAACTAAACTATTTCCATCTTTTTCTGTCCAATAAAACAAGAAAGAGACTAATGTAAATAAGAGCTGTCAAATTTAGTCAATCTGACACATCCATACAATTATAGTTGACATCTTAAAACGTATGGATTAAAAATACGGAAAAGTTCAAAGCAAAACTAATTTGACATCGCTAACTTAGTTCTTTAATGTCACCGTCCTTTCCTTTCGCTGTATGTTAGTAAGAGATGCCAATTCTCTAAATTTAGTTTAGTTTGTGAACAAGGGAATCGGCATCACTACCCTCCTATCGGGGTACGCTATAGTCAAGTAAAATCAAACTTACCTGTAAATAAGATTTTAAACGTCAGCAGTAACACTGTATACATTTTTTTAAACACTAGTTAGAGTTACGTCAAAATGAAATAGCTATAAAAATCTTTATATCCCCTATTAATTGTTAATACAACAGTAATTATTGCTAATTACTAATTAGTCATCAAGATTACGTAATTGTGTCACGAATTGCTTAGTTGACATTAAGCCATGCTTCTTCAAAAAACACTTTTTTTTTAGCCCAAAAATCTTGATATTTCGTTGATTTCAAATCAATGGAAAATTATTTGCGTTGGCATTTACAGTCGTCGCGTCTATTTTCATAAGAAATCTATGTGGAAATCGCGTGTCGTCAGCTCGTAAAATTTATGTCAATTGATAGTTTGTCAAATATCAAATTTTTAATCGTCATGCTATATTCCTCACGCTCTAGGATGGTGCCGGTGACATTTGTCAAACTGTTGCTTTTCATTCTTGAACGTTACGGCGATGCAAATCATGATTGAATATTTTAACTGCACACTAATATCGTAGTCGTAAAATACGGAATCAGCAATAAGTAAGTAAATAACTAGTAAATTAAATAATGTCACTGACCTAGTTATGCGATTCCGACATTCATAGATGAATTGCTGACATGTGTCACCCGCACCATCATAGAAAATATGGTTATATAAATCATGAGTACTTGAATTACGGATTTGATTGTCGTGATAGCCCAGTGGTTGAAGCACCCGCCTTTCTGGGGTTCGCAACAGGACACGAGCCACCAACGTGACTTTTTCAATTCATATGTACTTTCAAAAGTTTATCTTAGACATCACTGACATCGTTTCGTGATTGGAAAGCACGTTAAGCGGTTGGTCCTTCGTTGATCTTTGACAGTCGTCAGAAGTGCGAAAGTCTGACAACCAGTCTTACCAAGGGTTATCGTATTACCCAGTTACTGGGTTGTGGAGGTCAGATTGGCAGTCGCTCCATGTAAAATACTGATACTCAGCTGCATCCGGTTAGACTGGAAGCCGACCTCAACATAGTTGAGAAAAGGCTAGGCAGGTGATGATCAGTACTTGAAATTCTTTTTTGTTTTATCATGATTTGATGTCGATTGTCTGTGAGGCTTCCCAACTGATATATTTATCCTGAAAATCTTTGCCTCACACTACGAATTTTTCCTGTATCGTGGGTGCGTTTACAGACACAAACTCAGCACTGATCTAGTTCTCAAAAACGATGTAGTCAGGTGAATAGACCAAGTGCGATTCGAACTATTCAGTCTATCACGCGCATCACATAATCGCACGTAGACTTTAAACTACTACTTCTTCTTCTTCTTCTTTATCGTGTGAGCAGTAAGGTCTTACGACCCCACACACCCTAGTGTTAGAGTTTCTAAACCGCCTCAAGGGCCTCTGACATGGTTTGAGTGGAACAGTAAGTCCCAGGTTTCCTCACGATATTTTCCATCACCGATGCCAGTGATGTCCAAGATAAACTTTTTAAACTGCTGAACCGATTGTAATTAAACTTTTAAAGCTTGAAAGCATCACATCTATTTAAATATCTATAAATTTTACACTGAATAATGTTTTTTATGTGCTTACACAAACAAATTCAAACTTAAGATTTTGTTTTCGCGAAAGTCCATTTTGGATGTATTCGTGGTTGTATAAAATCCCAAACACTATAGGAACAACTAACTTGTAAATATTTGTTCCTGACGCGAATCGAAGCTACGACAAGCAGTGCAAAAGACAATCGCTCAGCCACTGCGCCAACTGTATCCTAAAATATATAGCCAGTAACGTTTCTCAAGTTAATTTTCTTCAACCCTTATGATTATGTCTTTTATATTGTGCGAGCCGTTCACTTCAAGTTGGCCGTCATGACAGATGTCAAAGACAAGTACCGAAGACAGAAAAATAAGATTTGCAGTTTTTTATACTGTTAACATTTTGTTTTTTTTTGTTTGTAATGAATGCGGATGGATGGAGAGCAAGAGGAAGACCCTATATTTGATTATTTCCTTAAACAGACTGTTAGTGTAAACACCGTTGTCACTAAAACCATAGGTACTTAATTTATTATAAAAAATGTTTATCTGAATAATAAATAAACAAAGTTTTTTTCCAAAAATTAAAAAAAAATCTGTCCGACACCGTCCGTAAATTAATGGATACTATGCGCCCGAGTTACGTAATCACCGCAAAGGGCGTTGACCTGCTGCACTGGCCGTCCGTTACAACTACCTACATAAGTTTTAACTAATTATATCATTGTAATATAGGGTGAAATAATTTTGAGGAAAAATGGAGATGGATGGATGATGATGATTTTGTAAATGTACACAATCATATAAAAATTAATCTCTATTTCTCTTGGTCTTGGTCACGACGTCACGCTTGAACGGCTGTAGCAATCTGGCAATTTTTTTTTATATTAGTAGATGTGCTCTAAGAAAGGATTTTTAATTATTGTGATTTTTTTTTCAATTTATGTTTCCAAAATTCACCCTCTTAAGTTGATGAAACACGGGTCAAACATTTACGCGGACTAAGTCGCGGGCAAAAGTTAGTAAAATACAATTATAAAGTTGTGTGTATAATAATAATAATGGTCTATAAAATCAACACCTGACTTTTCTCCTTTCATTTCTCATTTTTTATTTTTTCGCTTTCAAATCTACAGAAAAACAGCTTATAATAAAAATATAAACACTACGCCTGTAATCCCCGAAGGGTTAGGCAGTAGTGTACCTACCTATTAGAACACCCACGGACACAAGCCGAATCTGAGGCTGCTACTGAGAAATTCCTGATGGAAAAACCCAATAACACTTTACCTGACATAGGTATTGAACCCGAGACCTCACGCTCAGCAGTCGCGCATTGCGACCACAATACCAACGAGACACTATAACAAAACAACAACAAAAAAGTCACAAAAAACACGAAAATGAAATTATGAATTTGCTATCCGTACTTAGCGGGTCTGACTTGAGGCGTGGGGTGGGGGGAAGCGAGCGGGGGGAGGTAACGGCCAACTCGAAGTGAACGCCTAATAAAAAGGTATGTTATGTGACTGCCTCGTTGGTCGAGCGTGAGGTCTTGCTTGGGTTTGATGCCCAGGTCGGGCAAAGTGTTATTGGGTTTTTCCATCAGGAATTTCTCAGTAGCAGCCTCTGAGACTGGATTTGTGCCCGGTTGATGGCAATTCGCTCGCCCGTATTACATCGGACTTAAACGTAACTGGAGTACATCTCTGCCTAACCCTTCGGGGATAATAGGGGTAATGTTATGATGACCATTTACGGGTGGGTTTGAATTGTCAAGGAGTCGGTCAGTTAGTCAGAAAGTTGAAGCTAGTTGCTCGTTCCAAAACGGAGGTAGGCCTCTGTGGAGAAGAACGAGCAAGAAACTCCACGGACAATATTGAAACGAATGATTAGTTGTCCAACAAATCTGCCTGCTACTGAAGACGAATACTTACAACTACATACAAACTCTTTCATAAGCATGTGACTACACACATTGAAATAGTAATATGGAGGGGCGTGCCATGTTATAGTAGTTTATCTCTACCTCTAAGTAAAAAAAAAAACTAAAATTCTAATTTATATTTTTTTTTTCAAATCTTTGTTTCAGGAGAAAAACCATTTCAATGTCAGTTTTGTGACTACGCTTGCAGAGATAGGTCCACTGCGAAGAGGCATGAGGATAGACATCTAGGAATAACCAAAAACTATCTCTGTGCTATATGTAAAATGAAGTAAGTATTTCTTTATTTATTCATAACAATCAACATCTTACAGATTACTACACTGCACATAAAATACACTACACATAAAATACACTATACACTTAAAATAAACTATATCATAAAATTTTGATACTTGAACATAAAAAACAACAATAAAAACAAAAAGAAACATCCAAATCTATTCATAATTGGCGGAGTAATGATAACATACATACAAAAAAATAACATACGCGCCGAGTTGATAACCTCCTCCTTTTTGAAGTCGGTTGAAAATAAAAATAGTCATTACCAGTAAATAATCAAAATCAAAACATTTCTTTCAATAAGACCACTTTTGAATTGTCAAGGAGTCGGTCAGTTAGTCAGAAAGTTGAAGCTAGTTGCTCGTTCCTAAACGTAGGTAGGTCTCTATGGAGAAGAACGAATAAGAAACTCCACGGACAATATTGAAACGCAAGAGGAGACTATCTTTTTGGTTTCTAATTACTAAAACTCCGCTTTTTGTCTGTCTCTCACTTTACTGTATCTTTTGAACCGTAATAGATAGACAGTTGTTTTTTTACAGTTGTTGTATTAATAGTGTGTACTACAATAGAAAACAAATAACGGGAAAAAAACGTGTTTTTTTTTTATACAGGGTTACTTTTAAAACTCCAGAAACCTGAAAAGAGGTTACTGTACTCATCGTTGTGAACAACATTTTCTATGGGACCAACGCTGTAATCATGAAAAAAAATCAGCTGTTTGACGAAATGATTGTGTTCTATATTATTTTTGTAGGGAACAGCAGATTTTTTTTTCATGATTTCATGTTTGGTCCGATAGTAAAAGTTGTTCATAATGATGAGTACAATAACCGCTTTTAAGGTTTCTGATGTTTTAAAAATGAAATGAAATGATGAAATGATATTTATTCAGTAAATTGGTTATAAATAACACTTTTACACGTCAAATTTTAAACTAGATGAGTCCAGTGTTTCCTAGCCGACTGCTCTGAGAAGAAACACCGAAACAAACTCAGAGGTCAAAGTCTCTTTTAAAGTCCATACAATTATTTGTATTGGTCAAATCATATGCGAACCAAGTAGGTTAATGTCCGAGGTGCTCCCTTGAGGAGAGAGGCACACAAATTTGAGTCGGCCTGTCCAGTCAATGCACGCATTTGTCAGAAATCGTCAAGCTCGACTCAGAATTTAAGGAGCTCAACGACACGACGAACAATACCAAAGAAAGGACATTTGGGTAGGCCGCATCGAGTACTCAAACTGTCAGACAACCATAAAATCTAATCAGAAAAAATGCAACAACCCACATAGTTCACATATTTACAATATAACATATAAAAAAAAATACTTTTCAAAGTATATCCCAATGAGAATAAAAAACAAAAAATAAATAATAAATAAAAAAATACAAGTCTCTAAATGTCATATTAACGTTAAATTAAAAGATCATGTTTAGTAAAATATGTCAAAAAGAAAAAATGTAATTTACAAAGGGCATAATCACAAGGCTTAGCAGAGCGAGCAGCTCAATCCCAAGCTTTTTTATCATCTAAATAATCCGAAATTTTATAGTAGCCCTTTTTGTATAGTTTGGCTTTAATACAACTTTTAAATTTTTTAATTGGTAAATTTCGAACATCAATGGGAAGTTTATTGTAAAAACGTATACATTGACCCATGAACGAGTTGCCTACTCTGTGGAGACGAGTGTGATGTAACACAAGATTGTGCTTATTTCTAGTATTAAGTCCATGGACATCGGACACTTTCTTAAAATTTGAAATATTCTTGTGTACATACATGAGGTTTTCAAATATGTATTGCGAGGCTACAGTCAGAATATTTATGTCTTTGAATTTCTCTCGAAGGGAATCCCGTGGACCTAAGTTGTAAATGGCTCGAACAGCCCTTTTTTGTAGAACAAAGATAGTATTAATGTCCGCACAGGTTCCCCAGAGAAGAATCCCATACGACATGAGACTATGAAAATAACTAAAATAAACGACTCTGGCTGTATCCACATCAGTTATTTGTCGAATCTTTTTAACAGCATAGGCGGCCGAACTGAGCCTGCCTGACAATTTTTGTATGTGCGGGCCCCATTGTAATTTGGCGTCAATGGTAATTCCAAGAAATACCGTTGACTCAACAGGATTCAACTCTATTCCATTAACCTGTACATTGGTGCTTAGCTGCCTGACATTTGGCGTTGAAAATTTAATGAGATTCGTTTTTTTTTTCGTTTAACAGAAGATTATTTACATTAAACCAATGGACAACTTTACAGAGTGCATTGTTAACTTCGTCAAAATTTTCTAACTGTCGCTTGATTTTAAAAATTAGTGAAGTGTCATCCGCAAACAATACAATCTTGTGATTATCCCTTACGTGATAAGGTAAGTCATTAATATAAATCAAAAACAGGAAAGGTCCTAGAATTGAACCCTGCGGAACGCCCATGGTAACCGCAGATCCTGCAGACATTTTGCCATTGACATCAACCCTCTGAATTCTGTTGTTCAGATAAGAAGTCAGAAGGTCGAGAGCTCTGTTCCTTATACCATAGTGGTGCAATTTCCTGATGAGTGAAAGAAATAACCCTGTACTTATAGTATTAAACATTAACCTTTTGAACGCCATTGTCACATGTATCTGACAAACGAAATCTTACCCTGGACGCCAACGTCATAAATATATGACAAAATACACGTCGCACCATATTATGAAATAAACAATTTAATCAAGTTTTGGAATCCCTATTATTTATGAAGTTCATTTGACAGAAAAAGTGTCCTGGCGTCAGGGGTACGGCGATACGTTTATACTTGAGGGTGGTGAAGTTGGAGGCGCGACATAGCACCAATTTTAACTCATTTGTTGTGCGCGTTCCGACCCAACATTTGATGACCTTTCTCAAGGAAGAGTTTTGGCCGAAAGGTGTGCTGTATCGGCGTTTCCGCGGCCAGCTACGCGACACCTCGCAGCGTAACACGACGCCGACACTTCGTGTTCAGTAGTTTATAAGTTTATTGTTAAAATATGTATTAGTTTATAGTTATTGTACTTATTTATGTATTTGTGTTTTATGGGCTTGCTTGGGTTGCCTGAAATAAAGGTTTATTATTATTATACTCTGGCGTTCAAAAGGTTAAACGGTGGTGCACCTTGATCGAGTCCGTCATACAGTAAGCTCGTTTTTTTTAATAAGCAACCATACTTACATACTTTTTAGGCGCGGTTGGTCCCATTCACCTTATCCGCGATTGGTTCTTACATACTCCATACACGACTTTAAAAAAAGGGTAGCCTCTCAATTTGATCTGTTTGTTTTACAGTTTTAAAAAGAAGGAAACGTTACAAATTCACGTTGACGAAGTGCATTTTGAGCTCAATACAAGGAAGTACCCGTGTGGGCAGTGCGACAAAGTGTTCAAAACTAAGGGAACACTCAATACTCATATTGTAAGTAATCTTCTCCTATATTAATTCATAATATAAAATCACGCATAGGTGTATAGATAAACAAATATAAGATAGCGCGCCTCTCTATGTGACTATTTCAATGTGTGTAGTCACATTCGTATGAAAGAGTTTGTATGTAGTAGTAAGTAATCGTCTTCAGTAGCAGGCAGATTTGTTGCTCAACTAATCATGTATAGATAAACTACTATAAGATAGCGCGCCTCTCCATATGACTATTTCAATGTGTGTAGTCACATCTGTATGAAAGAGTTTGTATGTAGTTGTAAGTAATCGTCTTCAGTAGCAGGCCGGCAGATTTGTTTGTCAACTAACCATAAATATCCGACCGTGCAAGAAGTCGCACCTGTCATTTTCATAGAGTATGTCAGTGCAGCGCCATACTAGTAATAATGAGTGATTAATGACGCCGCTAGTCTAGCAACAAATCGCTGATTTGTTTTTGTTTTGGGAGCCGTCTCAGTACGCACACATGCGTTGTGAGTTTTTTAAATACTTTCAAACGTTTTGAATTTGTAGAGGGGCGCTCCATGTTATAGTAGTTTATCTCTAGACCATAATAAAGCCCAGGTATGGCCAACGGGTCCATCGAGATCGACCTGACGATCGCGGCAACGCAAAAAAAAAAAAAATAAGTTTATCTGACTGCGCAACGTTATCAAACCTAATTCTGATAAAAATAAGTGTAACTATAATTATTTTTTAATAAAGTAACGCAGAAACAGTGAAATCCTAACTAATATTATAAATGCGAAAGTAAGTTTGTTTGTTACCATTTTACGCCTAAGCCACTGAACCGATCATCCTGAAATTTTGCATATACGTTGCCAGGTGTACAGGAACGAACATAGGGTACCTTTAATCCCGAAAAAAAGGTACTGTTTCCGAGGGAAACCACAATAACGTTCTCATGATCATAGATGGCGCCACGTGTCGTTTCGAATTATGATTTTAACAAAATAATTGAATGACCGTTGTGTCCGCGATAACCGAAATTTACGCGGACGAAGTCCCGGGCAAAAGCTAGTAGATAATAAAACATAACCGATGATGCGTTAGTGCGTCGACCATACTAAGACGATACGTTCGACGTATCTTCAGTCAGATGCGAACCGACCCTTAGATCGGGCGCTGACTAGACCTTACATTCTACATTACATACATTACATAACATCACGCCTGTAATCCCCGAAGGGTTAGGCAGAGGTGTACCCATTAAGTAGTACACCCACATTTCGCCAGTTATGTTTTTAGTCCCATGTAATAGGGGGCGAGCCTATTGCCATCAACCGGGCACAAATCCAGACTCCGAGGCTGCTACTGAGAAATTCCTGATGGAAAAACCCAATAACACTTTGCCCGACCTGGGAATCGAACCCAAGACCTCATGCTCAGCAGTCGCGCTTTGCAACCACTAGACCAACGAGGCAGTCAAACATTCTATTGCTACTATTACTATTATTTCTTTTCAGAGAACAGTTCACAAGAAAGTGAATCGTATAAAATGCGAGATTTGCGGCGTCCCCACTACTA
This sequence comes from Hoplodrina ambigua, assembly GCA_949774945.1. Lineage (NCBI taxonomy): Eukaryota > Metazoa > Arthropoda > Insecta > Lepidoptera > Noctuidae > Hoplodrina > Hoplodrina ambigua. The sequence continues at coordinate 1,148,348 of OX458994.1, read as the reverse complement.
AGAATAATTTACAAGCGCACATGAGACGACATATTGACGTTCGACCTTACAAATGCAGCTATAAACCGTGTGGGAAGAGGTTCAAAGATAAGGTAAGAAAGAGAAAAAAAATCATGTAGAGATAAACTACAGTAAGTTAAGTTGTTGTTACACACAAATCTTAATGTTGAGTAAGTGTTGACCGACCTCCCTTCTGTTTTTTATAATTTTTGTTTTAATTTTTGTTATTTGTTTTTTTTTTTTAAATTACATAACATAACATCACGCCTGTAATCCCCGAAGGGTTAGGCAGAGGTGTACCCATTAGTACACCCACATTTCGCCAGTTATGTTTTTAGTCTCATGTAATATTGGGCGAGCCTATTGCCATCAACCGGGCACAAATCCAGACTCAGAGGCTGCTACTGAGAAATTCCTGATGGAAAAACCCAATAACACTTGCGGTCGCGCTTGCGACCACTAGACCAACGACCACTAGATCAAATTTTATACTTTATCTATATAATAAAAATGAATCGCTAAATGTGTTGCTAAGCGCAAAACTCGAGAACGGCTGGACCGATTTGGCTGATTCTTTTTTTGTTGTATCCGTAATTTTCCGGACAAGGTTCTTATGGAAGATTTTTTTTGGAAAATCCGCCGGGTATTGCAGAAATTTTCGCACGTGCGAAGCCGGGGCGTTGCGCTAGTTTCCATATATTACTTAATAATTGATTGTTTGATATTATCTTAATGCAAGTTGTGGTCTCCTATAATTGAAGATGCACAAGGATTTGTGTAAGTTTATGTTATTTTTAGCATGTAAGGTGGTCTAATCTTTGTTGGAGATCCAAATAAATAAATAAATACAGTAACATGACGCGCCCTTCCACAATTCAAAACGTTTGAAAGTGTTTGTAATAGTATTAAAAAGACTCACAACGCATGTGTACTGTCTTGCGCGGTCGGCTATTTATGATTAGTTGACAAACAAATATACTGCCTGCTACTGAAGACGATTACTCACAACTACATACAAACTCTTTCATACGAATGTGACTACACACATTGAAATGGTAATATGGAGGGGAGCGTCAAGTTATAGTAGTTTATCTCTAATCCCAGTAGCCCAATATATATTAAAAAAATAAAAAAGTTATTAAAAAAAAAACTTACGGATTGAATTCATACAATGCCTACAAAATTTACAAAACATTTACGGGCCACAAGCAAGACTTCCACGGCCCGTGGGTTGCTGACCGCTGGTCTAATTGAAATAATTTTTTTGACTTTGACTTTGTATCTCTGGCAGGGCGACCTCAGACGCCACCTCCGCATCCACTTCCCGGACAACCAGCACGTGTGCTCGCTGTGCAGCAGGCGGTTCGCGCGCAGGTTCCGCCTCACCAAGCACATACTGAACGGGTGCAGAGTGCAGTGCCATCATTGTGGACAGCTGTGAGTATTATAGATAAACAACTATAACATGACGCCCCACTCCATATTATTATTTCAATGTCGGTGACGCTGTAGCATGTCGGTGAAGCTGTAGCATGTCGGTGATGGTGTAGCATGTCTGTGACGCTATAGCGTGTAGGTGAAGCTGTAGCATGTCGGTGATGCTGTAGCTTGTCGGTGACACTGTAGCATGATCGTGATGCTGTAGCATGTCTGTGACGCTGTTGCATGTCGATGATTCTGTAGCACGTCGGTGACGCCGTATCATGTCAGTGAAGCTGCAGCATGTCGGTGACGCTGTAGCATGTCAGTGACGCGGTTATGTTGCGAAAAAGTTAGGCAGATTTTTATAAAAATAATATCGATTTTATACATAATTATATTTTATATCTGTTACAGGTTCTCAGCTAAAAAATTTTTAGTTCAGCATATAAAGAATGCTCACGGCCCCTACCCTAAGTCGAGAGAATATCTGTGTGATATCTGTGATATGGTCACGTACAGCCGCAGAGGTATCATACAACACCTAAAATATGGTCACGGCACTGAAAAAGTAAGTTTTTTTACAAGTTTTTATAGTTACATAAAAGTTTATTTATTTATTTAAACTTTATGCAACAAATGTACAAAGGCGGACTTAATGCCTTAGGCATTCTCTAACAGTCGACCAGAGGTGGTGAAGAAATAATATGGTAGGTGCAAGTTATTTTACGAGAGTAAAACAACAAAATTAGAGATTTAAAAAAAAACAAAATAAAAAAGTACTCAAATATTTAAGCAACTTTTTTTGTGAAAATTGATAACTTCATAAAGAAAAAAAATATATAGATAACATAGCTTATGTCATCCGGAGATAGTGTAGCTTCCCAACAGTGAAATAAATTTTCAAATCGGTTCAGTAGTTTCGGAGCCTATTCAATGCAAGCAAACAAACAAATCTTTTCTCTTTACTAGCTTTTGCTCGCGACCTCGTCCGCGCAAAAATAAAATAAAATATAGTCTATGTTACTCGCAGATAATGTAGCTTTCTAATGGTGAAAGAATTTTTGAGTTTATCCATTACAAACAAACAAACTAATTTTTTTTTTCCTCTTTATAATATAAGTGTAGATAAGTATAGATGTATTTTAGTTATTTATTTGATTCGTCTCTTCTGACCCTAATTTCCTTTGTTTCAGGACACCAAATGTGAAATATGCAAGAAGGACTATTTCAAATATTTAACATTGAAAGAACACTATTTGAGTCATCACAATTTAAAATACACTTTGCTAGACCAAAAGTAAGTGAAAACTGTGAAATATTTCTGTTTTTAATCCTCATGGTTGTCCCCACCCTGAATAGGGGAGGGGGGGGGCTGTCATACTCGTACCCTTCCACACTTACGCCGGAAATCCTGGGCCTGCCTCGTTGGTCTAGTGGCCGCAAAGAGCGACGGCTGAGCATGAGGTCTTGGGTTAGATTTCCAGGTCAGGCAAAGTGTTATTGGGTTTTTCCATCAATTAATTTCTAAGTAGCTGCCTCGGAGTCGAGATTTGTGCCCGGTTGATGGCAATAGGCTCGCCCCGTTACATGGGGATGGGACTTGACCATAACTGGCGAAATGTGGGTGTACTAATGGGTACACCTCTGCCTAATCCCTTGGAAATTACAGGCGTGTTATTATGTATTTGTGTGTATAGATAATATAGATAAAAAAAAACCTTTTTGGTTATAGAAAAGATGGTGAAATGTCAATAAAAGAGGAACCACTCGAAGAGTCAGAAGAGGTTGGTCGCGCGCTCCCTGAGTTCATGTATGAGGTGGACATACAGAAACATGAAGTACACGGTAAGATATACTATTTTACATAAACATAACATCAGCTTTTCATTATGCACTTAGTATTAAAACAGCACACAATGCTTACGTACAATGCTGACAATACTAACAAGAGACGGAATGATATTGTATGTAATTCGAACGAAACCTCGAAACATGTCTTTGTGGAAAGATTCTTTTCATTTTTAGGCCCATTTTGGTACAATAGATTAAATAGAAAACTAAGTATATATAAGTTAAACTATTTTAGCTGTAAAAAATCTATAATTAGTTTCTTACAACCCATGTCTTAAGCACAGACAGAAGATTTACTTGTTGTATGCAAGTAAATCGCAACCACGCTGCCTTGTTTCTGTGTAACACTTAATTTTAGTACTTTACTTCTTTCTTAATAGTTAATTTATTTATTTTAAGTAGATACGTATGCGTCTTGTAGCCTGAAACACAGGTTCAACCTAGTTCAGGCAATTAAGAAATAGTGCTCTATTCTAATTTTTAAGATAAATTTAATTGTAATTGTGCCTCTTTTTATAAATAAACGATTTTATTATTATTTATTATTATCAGGCCTGTAATCCCCGAAAGGTTAGGCAGAGGTGTACCCATTAGACCCACATTTCGCCAGTCTTGTTTAAGTTCCATGTAATAGGGGGCGAGCCTATTGCCATCAACCGGGCACAGATCCAGACTACGAGGCTGCTACTGAGAAATTCCAGATGGAAAAACCCAATAACACTTTGCCCGACCTGGGAATCGAACCCAAGACCTCATGCACAGCAGTCGCGCTTGCGACCACTAGACCAACGAGGCAGTCATAATATTTTATTCAATAATATTTAGAGTCTCTGCTGTTTTGAAATTATCGGATAATGGCTTAAACTACCTATAATAATAATTTCTACTGGGATGCATCGGATATAATTCGCTAGAGGTAAGGCGAGCACGAGATCAGCTCACTATAGCCTGTAAAACTTTGCGTGGCACTATTGACGCACCTGATCTGCATACTGCACTGGCTCGCTTTTTTACACGACTGCCCCAAAAAAAGGAGTGTTATGTGTTCAGGGTTAATGTATGTATGTATGTATGTATGTATGTATGTATGTGAGATTCTTTATTCCACCATTACTTTTGAACGCCTGAACCGATTTAGATGTATGGGGTATCGTTACAATCCTTGCATCGTTCCGAGTAACATAGGCTAGTTAAAAATAAAAAGAATCCTGTGTGGTCACTTTAAAACGTAAATTAATACCAGCCTCAATTATTTTTTTTAATGAATCTGGCCGTGTCTATGTTTATCGTCTAGAATTTGACAAGTAGATTTAAAAAATATATAATACTGTATAAAAAAAACTGACGAGTAAACAAAGTACAAATATGTGCAATTTCGGCAGTCGTGTTTTTTAATGTTTTTAATTATAGTAGCTTGTTGTCCCGACTAATTACTACCGCGGCAGAAAGCACAAGCTATTTGCTGTGCCTTCTTGTCGCACCGTTGCGCGCGCTAAGTGCCCAGTACCTCGCACTCTGTCTGTACTTAACGATCTCTTGGATTCTAATCCAACAAACGATCTGTTTGCGGATGAATGGACGAAGATTTTGTCGATATGACAGAAGTACTGTGAGGTGAATTTATGAGAGGGATGAAGTTATTTTGTTCTGTTTTTAAATGTATATTCGTGTTTTCTTTTTTTTTATATTTTAACTTTTATGTTTTCTGTGTCTTTAATTATTTTAATTGGTTATTTAACCGTTTTAATTAAAGTAAAATAAATAAATAAATAATTGTAATAAATAATTTGACTTTTGTCCTTTTCCAGATATCGGTCCACCACCATCATGCCCCCCACCATGTCTCCGCCCCCCCAGCCCGGAGCACTTCACCATAGACGCGGACACCATCACGTACTCCAAGAAGGTGTTCTCAGAAGACATATCGAGGAGTTTGATAGAGAGGGACAAGATGGAAGAGGATGCGTTCGATGATTTTTTCATCGGCCATGTTTTGAAGAAACCTGAAAAGTTGTTTGGTTAGCCAATTTATACTCGACTACGGCAAAGCGAAGGGTTATGTGCTGTTGTAGAGATAAATTACAATAACATGGCGTGCCCTTCCACAATTCAAAACGTTTGAAAGTGTTTGTATATAAAATATAAGTTAATAGTCTAGGACAGGACTGCCTCGTTGGTCTAGTGGTCGCAAACGCTACTGCTGTGCACGAGGTCTTGGGTTCGATTCCCAGGTCGGGCAGAGTATTATTGGGTTTTTCCATCAGGAATTTCTCAGTAGCAGCCTCGGAGTCTGGATTTGTGCCCGGTTGATGACAATAGGCTCGCCCCCTATTACATGGGACTAAAAACATAACTGGCGAAATGTGGGTGAACTATGGCTATACCTCTGCCTAACCCTTCGGGGGTTACAGGCGTGATGTTATGTTATGTTAAGTTAATAGTTTATTAGATAATAACATTTGATACAAATTATAGGTTACAAAAGCAATGATATAGACAATACAAAATTTGAGCCCTGCCTCCTAAACTAGGAAAATCATAGTAGAAAAGGAATAGGAATATAATAGTATTTACAAGACTCACAACGCATGTGAGCGTACTGAGACGGCTCTCGAAACAAAAACAAATCAGCGATTTGTTGCTCGACTAGCGACGTCATTAATCACTCATTATTACTAGTATGGCGCTGCACTGACATACTCTATGGAATGACACGTGCGTTGTCTTGCGCGGTCGGCTAGTTATGTTTAGTTGACCAACAAATCCGCCGGCCTGCTACTGAAGACGAATACTTACAACTACATACAAACTCTTTCATATGGATATGACTACACACATTGAAATAGTAATAAGGAGGTGCGCGACATGTTATAGTAGTTAATCTCTAAGACATATAACTACCTACCGCTCTTTTCTTTAATCATCAAATCGAGGTCTTAATTCATACCCCCCCTTCCCCCAGATATGCCAAAGCAAATAGTAGACGAGAAGAAGAAGGAATGCGTGGAGAAGCAACTGGAGAAACTCCTCTCGGAAGTAAGAGTACGCAACCAATACGTGGTTTTAGAGAAACTGCGGAGACAGTACAACAGACGGATTAAAATGGCGACCGGCTGTGGGAATAAAAAAGGTTAGTTTACAATTTTGCTCGCTGGTCTAGTGTTCCCAAAGCGCGACTGCTAAGCGGGGCAAAGTGTTATTGGGTGTTTCCATCAGGAATTTCTCAGTAGCAGCCTCGGAGTCTGGATTTGTGCCCGGTTGATGGCAGTAGACTCGCCCTCTATTACATGGGACTTAAACATAACTGGCGAAATGTGGGAGTGTGTGCGCGACACAGTGCCGGCGGCAGGCCCGGCGGCCAAGCCACGGTGCGCCCCGCGGCTTACAAAGCCGCACGCTTTGTCGCACAAAGGAGCAGCCGGCATGGCCGCACGGGTTGCAAGGACAGTTCGCTATGAAAAAGAAATTATGTTCCGCGGCTTTGTGCAAATTTCTACGGCACATACGGCAAAAGCCGGCGGCAAAAGCCAGCGGCCCTGCCGCCGGCACTGTGTGTGCAGGAGGAGACAGAGAGAGAGAGTTACTTTCGCATTTATAACATTAGAAAGGATTTCTAAAATAAACACATTTTGCTTATTTCAGAAAAAAAAACAATCAGATATTTCAAAAATACTGAAAATAATAACGACACTACTAAACAACAGAATACAAATAATGATGAACAAATTCGTATTACTGATAATGATGAAATTATCAGCAATCAAGAAAATGATGAAAATAAACAAAAACATGATTCTGAAAAAGAAAACGGTAAAAAGATTGATGATAACATAAATGATGAAAAAAATGCTGAGGAAAATGATGGCGATGAGGGTAATGTTGAAAAAGATAATGATGAAGACGGTGATTTTGAGATTAGCGATGAAGAAACGAATCGGAAAGGAAAACTGAAGTTTAATACACATCAATGTTATATATGTTTTAAGGTATGTAGAAGATTGACTTAAATTATGCTAATGATTACAGGCACTTTTGAATTGTCAAGGAGTCGGTCAGTTAGGAAGTTTAAGCTAGTTGCTCGTTCCAAAACGTAGGTAGGTCTCTATGGAGAAGAACGAGCAAGAAATTCCACGGCTCTCTTTTAAATTAGGTTTTTTCAAAATCCTCGTTACAATGTTGAAGTCTAAGTCAAATTACTTATTTCAATTAGACCTAAGAGAAAATATATTTTTTTTATAATATTGAATCTAGTTGCCCAATAGTTTACTCGAATCTAGTTGTTGTGATGTGTTTAAATACACACATACATACACATACATAAACTCACGCCTTTTTCCCATGGGGGTAGGCAGAAACTATAGAACGCCACCTGCTACGATCCTTACATACTCCTTTCGCCAAATCTACGTTCATACATCTCGTCATACAAGCACGCCGGTTACGAGTACTCCGCACCTGACCTTTCTGAAGGACCTCACCAATAAGGTCAGTGTAGGTCTTCCTAGGGCGACCCCTCCCGGCGTTGCCACTCACCTCTGCCATATAAATACCTTTTGTCAATCGTCTTTCACTCATCCTCTCAACAAAAAAATAAAAATGTATCATTTTCAATGTGTTTTTTTTTGTGTTTAAATATGTATCATTTTTTATATCTTTTTCAGCTCTTCAAAACGAAAACAGAATTGAAACTGCACTGCAAACATCATTTCGATATATGTAACGAGAAAATGCTGAAAAAATGTCCCTTCTGTGGTTATGTCACGAACTTACAAATATCGAGACACATCAAATTAGTTCACAAAGTCTCCCTCGACATCCCTTATGGAAGAATTAAAGAAAGGGACACAGAAAATGGATCAAAATACGTCTTCGAAATTGATAAAAACTGTGACTTAGAAATAATACCGAGCATCAGCAATTTAAACAAAATAGCTTCCATGAAAATTGATGAAAAGAATCGAGCAACAAAAAATATTTTTTTGGGTACTACAAAGTTGGTTAAAAAAGGAGAAAATTGGATGGTCGCTAAACAAGCTGTCAAAGTCAGTAATGAGTATTTACTACCCGAGTTTACCGAAGAGGAATATCAAGTATTAAAATCTGTAGGTGACAATTATTTAGAAAGGATTCGCAGTCTCAGTATTCTTGCAAAGAAAAAGGGTTTAAAAATACTCTACCCCTGTGAGGGTTGTGATAAAATCTGCTTGACCATGAGCGCTTTAAAGCTACATAATCGAAAGCACGAAACTAACCCAAAGAAATTTAAACCTAAAGTGTGGACAAATAAGATTTTAAACGGCTTAGGTGGTAGATATCGACACGTAAACAAGAGTAAAAATAAAAAACATATTGTTAACAATAATGACGGTAATGTCAAAAATCTGGGTAGCGGTAAAAGCAAAAAACTACACGGTAAATTGGAAGTAATTACTAAAAATGATACAGAGTCTGTGGCCAATCGTTTTGCTGAACCAAACCCGGTCAGAAACAAGCATAAATGTGACAAGCAACTAATAGAATTCTACAAAGAAAATATCAAAGGCGGCGACATAGAATTTTGGCATTTTTTGAAAATTTTCAATCAAATGAGTAGAGAAAACGTCAATGATTTCAAAGATTTGGAAAATAGATACGATTTTGGTATGCATAACATCATAAATACTGCTTTAAATAACGAAAATTCTACTAAAAAAGATAAGGTAAAAAATATTCCGGTAAAACCAAAAAACTATAGGGTAATAAACAAAAAACAAGCGTTTACTAGAGCAATTATGATTAGTAAGAAAGAGTATTTGAAAAGACTAGAGATTATAAATCAAATGAGACAACGGTTAAAGATTCAAAGTTAGATTTTAAATTGAATTTGTAAATCTCCCGAATTCATTTAACCAACCTGTATTTTCTATACATATAAAATGCTTTGTCCTGAATGACTGACTGACGGATCAACGCACAGCCTAAACCGCTGATCGTAGAGAGTGTAGGTTATTAACCGGATACGGGCAAGTATCAATGTGACTTTTTTTTAATTCATATGTACGTACTTAGGTAGGTAGGTCATCACTGACATCGGTGAAGGAAAACATCGTGAGGAAACCTGGACTTGTAATTAATATAAGTCTGAAATCGCCAATTCGCCTTGGGCAAGCGTGGTGATCAATACTCGTGCCTTCTCTGTATGAGAAGAGGGCTTTGCAGTGGACTGGTATTATTCTGGAAATGCATGGTGGTTGATAAATTCGGGAGAATACGTAATCTTGAATTTATAATCTTACATAATTAACATTTATTGCTACTTATTCAACTAAAGATAAACTACTATAACATGGAGCGCCCCTCTACAAATTCAAAACGTTGAAAGTATTTGTGAAAGTATTTACAAGACTTACAACGCATGTGTGCGTACTGAGACGGCTCTCGAAACAAAAACAAATCAGCGATTTGTTGCTCGACTAGCGGCGTCATTGATTACTCCTTATTATTAGTATGGCGCTGCACTGACATACTCTATTAATTAAAATGACACGTGCGTTGTTTTGCGCGGTCGGCTAGTTATGATTAGTTGACCAACAAATCTGTCGACCGGCTACTGAAGACGAATACTTACAACTACATACAAACTCTTTCATACGGATGTGACTACACACATTGAAATAGTAATATAGAGGGGCGCGTCATGTTATAGTAGTTTATCTCTATCTACTTTAGCGTCTTGTTGTCAAAGTAAAATTTTCAATCACTTAAGACCTAAATTTTGACTAAAGTAATGGAATTTGAACTTTGTAATTTAGGGTATAGAGATTTTAATCCCTTAACTTGATGTTATCTAAGATTTTGAATTTAAGTATAGGCAATATTTCTTGGCAAAACGTAAATAATTTATTCAATTAATGTATAACGTAGTAAAATATACATACAAGCGATTCTTGGGTTCGATTCCCAGGTCGGGCAAAGTGTTATTGGGTTTTTCCATCAGGAATTTCTCAGTAACAGCCTCGGAGTCTGGATTTGTGCCCGGTTGATGGCAATAGGCTCGCACCCTATTACATGGGACTTAAACATAACTGGCGAAATGTGGGTGTACTAATGGGTACACCTCTGCCTAACCCTTCGGGGATTACAGGCGTGATGTTATGTTATGTATGTATGTTATAAAAACAATTACATAATAGAAACTTGTATCATGTCCCTTTTGGCTCCATCCTCCACCATATTGACATATTTACCTCACTTGTATAATAATGTCCTAATTTCTACTTGTGTTCATTATTTCAAACTCATTATAGGTATTGCAATAACTTTTTAATACGAAAGGTGGACGCACATCTGGGTTTATTAAACCATTTACAGGCACTTTTGAATTGTCAAGCAGTCTGTCAGTTAGTCAGAAAGTTGAAGCTAGCTTGTTGCAAAACGTAGGTAGGTCTCAGCCGGGTACTCATTAGCGAGCTGAGACCGTAACTTATGTGATACAGTAACGAGGTTCTAGTGTGTACGCGAATGAGTACGTTGTAAACGTCGGGTCGCTGCAAGCCGCACGCGTACCGCTCGCAGCAGGTTTGCGAACCACGTACACACTATGTTTTTTGGTTACAGTACATGCAACGGTTACAGTTACAGCTCGCTAATGAGTACCCAGCTTATGGAGAAGAACGAGCAAGAAACTCTAGTTACCTCTGACCTAGACTCAGAGGTCGAGAGCTAACCCTTCTTATATAAAAAAAAAGTTTAAGGTTGTTTCTACTTCTGTGTACAATTTTTTTTTCTTTTTATGTTATGTCCTTCATTTTCGCGTGAAAAAAAAAGTATTTCTTTCTTTCTTTCTTCTTTTTAGAAACTGCCTATCTATTTTGCTGTTCTAGCGTTACGCGACCGAATTTACGCAGCGCATTTTCCGCCAGACATGCGTCCACCTAAACCGAATGAGTTTGGAATATAAATAGGTTTAATTACGTTGTTCTTTTATTAAATAAATACCATTTGTTGATTATTTATTGATTCGTTTTATTGTTTACCTTACAATTATTGTTTTAAATCCTTATTCTAATTGGTCAACGTCATCTCCGTGTAACTGAAATTAATAAGAAAAAATAAGTGAATACAATAGCTAACCTATATAGCTGCCTCGTTGGTGTAGTGGTCGCAAGCGCGACTGCTGTGCATGAGGTCTTGGGTTCGATTCCCAGGTCGGGCAAAGTGTTATTGGGTTTTTCCATCAGGACTTTCTCAGTAGCAGCCTTGGAGTCTGGATTTGTGCCCGGTAGATGGCAATAGGCTCGCCCCCTATTACATGGGACTAAAAGCATAACTGGCGAAATGTGAGTGTACTAATGGGTACACCTCTGCCTAAGCCTTCGGAGATTACAGGCGTGATGTTATGTTATGGTATGTAATAGTTAATGAGCCATGGAAGATCGACCGTCGCCCGTCAGATAACTTGATGAGACATTTTTTTTTATCAAATATTATTTACTAGCAAACCGCCCCGGCTTCGTTCGGGCGCAAATTTCTGACACACCCGGTAGTTTTTCCAAAAAAAATCTTCCTTATGAACCTTGTCCGGAAAATTACGAATACAACAAAAGCTAGAATCAGACCAATCAGTCTAGCAGTTCTAGAGTTTTGCGCTTAGCAACACATTTAGGAATTCATTAAAAAAAATCAGCTGTTCAGTGCACTTTGACGAGTTAGACGAACGTAAATGTACTGAACAGCTGATTTTTTTTATTGTTACTTTTTGAAAAAATGGTCCCAATAGTTTCGAGTTCGATGATCGAGTTTATGGCTTTCGGTTCCAGGACGACCTAAAAGTAACCGTGTATATTATAGATTAACAGGCAAGCCTACCTAGGCATAATCTGTGTCTTTTAATTGAGAAGAAATTCAATCGGTTATGAAGAAAAGAGTGAAGGTGATGAAAGAAAATTGATAAAAATTAATTCAATTAAAAATAGCTACGAAAACTTTTTGATAGGCAAGTTATCAGACATCGGTGAAGGAAAACATTGTGAGGAAACCTGGACTTATACCAGCCTATTACTGTCCCACTCAAACCATGTCAGAGGCCCTTGAAGCGGTTTAAAAACTCTGACACTAGGGTGTGTGGGGTCGTAAGACCTTACTGCCCACACGATAAAGAAAAAGATCATAGAAGAAGTACATAAGTCGGCACACTTCTTTATTAAATACTTACAGCGTCAGCAATGGATATCCAATCTAATGCTGCTGCAATTTTATCATTTTCCGATGGTTTCTTGTCCCAATTCCAATGTGTGAACTCTTTGAAGCCTCCGGTCACCTGCAATGGCGGAATTATGAAAGAAGAGTTAATTTCTCAAAGTCTACATGTCGATTGAATGAAATGGGAATAGTCGTATTTCTTAAGAAGATCCAGTTCCTAAGGCCTGGCTCACATTAGGTCGGACCGACAAACTACACACTTTTTTTTTGAAGTGAAAACTTCTTTAGCGGCGTTGAGCACTTTTTCTGTAATGGGTATAAAATCTTAAACTCGCGTCAGGACACGTGACCTGATCGAAAAAGCGTAAGACGGATGGAGAGTAGACAGCTATCCCCTCTCTACGGCGCGGCGAAAATGTATGCCTGGGCCTACTGTTTCGTTTAGGCAGCGCAGGGCGCTTGCGCGAATGTTCGTGTATAACTTTTTAATGTAAAATAATTGTAATAGTTTTAAAGTGTTTAATTTTTAATGTAATATAAATTGTCATGTTTGTGTACGATAGCGCAATAAATGAATATTGTATTCTACCACATAAATGATAGTACTTTTATACTGATAAAGCAATTGGTGCAAAATTATTCCCTAACCATTCCAAAATATCAAACATGCTCAACGTTAATAATCAAGTTTTCACTTCTGCCGGCACTCCCGGAGTGCAACCCGTCTTTTTTTTTTATGAGACAAGCCCGCCACACTGTTCCCACCCACTGCAACTCCTGGAAGCCGAAATCAACAGTGGAGGCCACCAGAAAAGCGTCGACGCAATGAAGCTCGACGAGTCCCAGAGAAACGATTAGCTGTCTTGGGTCCCGCAACGAAATTAATCAGAAAAGAATAGCGGAGGAGTAAGAAAAATAAAATAGTTTACAGTGAGCTGTTACTTTTGATTCCAGTAATAGGTACGACAAAAAGTTTGAACGCACGGAAATTAGTTCTAGTTTCTACAAGGTCCGCATAATAATCAACACCGGATGTAACCTGTACACTATCTAGCATAATATTGCGTTACTTCTGCCAAAGAATCACTCCCATAAGATGTGATGAGCAGATGCTTTATATACACAGTCAGATGTAGAACATTGACATAAAAGAGAAGCAACAAGCTAACAATAGCAAACTACACAATTGTCAGTTGTGAGTTGGCTGTGGTAAAACGACGGTAACGACGGTGGTGTTCGCATTAGGTCGGATCAACAGCTTCTAACAGCAACACCCAACAGTCGATCAACGGTAAAACTGTTGGCACCTGATCTAATGTCTTACAGTAGCAGATTCAGGATTGACGTTTGGCCCCCCCAAACTCTTGACTCCCCTTGAGGATAGGTTTTTAGCAAAGGCAATGTTCCTGTGATGTTACAAGTAATAATCACCTGAAACTTCCTCTCAGCGTCTTCAGCGAGCGGCCTCTTGGCTTCAGTCACAACAACAGCTGTGAAACCTTCTGGAAAGCTCATCTTAGTACCAGTCAGCGGGTATCCACGGAATGACGCTGTTAGTTCTGGAAAATATGATTAAAATATGTCAACTCATTTGTAAGAGATAACAATTTTATCACTATTAGTTACGTAGACTATCAAATGGCAGACATTTAGAGGGAAGAAGAATATAAAAAAAGATAGAAAAGAGTATGCTTAGATGGTTCGGTCATGTTGAGAGGATGAGTGAAAGACGATTAACAACAGGTATTTATATGGCAGAGGTGAGTGGCAACGCAGGGAGGGGTCGCCCTAGGAAGACCTACACTGACCTTATTGGTGAGGTTCTTCAGAAAGGTCAGGTGTGGAGTAGTGTAACCGGCGTGCTTGTATGACAAGATGTATGAACGTGGACAAGGTGAAAGGAGTATGTAAGGATCGTAGCAGGTGGCGTTCTGGGGTTTCTGCCTACCCCCATGGGAAAAAGGCGTGGGTTTATGTTTGTATGTATAAATATAAAAATAATTAACAGGAAATTATGATATATCTATGCAGATGTAAATAGGACAGAAATTAAAATGGTACCAAATGAGAAGGGTCATTCAATTCAAATTTGGGGCCAAAAGTATTTAATTCGCGAATGATAACATATTTTTATAATTATCATTAGTGTAACCAAAGTCTTTGTAAATAAATCTCATATTTATCATTAGGGAAATTATGTTTCTCATTTTTGTCACTCAAAAACTTGATTTATGGGTATTATTTTAATAAAGAAAGGGTATCTTTGATTGTCTTGTAGCTTTTAGTTAGTGAATGCATTTATCTACCGAAAAAAAGAATATATCATAAATTTTAAGTTTATGGAATTCCTACTTTTTACACGACTGCCCCAAAAAAAGGAGTGTTATGTGTTCAGGGTTAATGTATGTATGTATGTATGTGAGATTCTTTATTCCACCATAACTTTTAAACGCCTGAACCGATTTAGATGTATGGGGTATCGTTACAATCCTTGCATCGTTCCGAGTAACATAGGCTAGTTAAAAATAAAAAGAATCCTGTGTGGTCACTTTAAAACGTAAATTAATACCAGCCTCAATTATTTTTTTAAATGAATCTCGTCATGTCTATGTTTACCGTCTAGAATTTGACAAGTAGATTTAAAAAATATATAACACTGTAAATAAAAAACGTCATAAAAAAAACTGACGGGTAAACAAAGTACAAATATGTGCAATTTTTGCAGTCGTGTTTTTTAATTTGTTTAATTATAATAGCTTGTTTGGCCTAAAATTTGAAAACGACCCAGAAAAAGAAATATAGGCCCTTGCTCTACCCTACCCCTAAACGACGTCCACTGCTGGACATAGGCCTCCCCTAAAGATAGCCCACAATTACCGGTGCTGCGCTGCCCGCATTCAGATGTTAACAATGTTTACTTTATGAAGGAGCATACAATACGGCCGACGTATCATGGCGGCCCTGAAGTTAGCCGATTGCTGCGCAGTAAACAATTTCGTTTCTATAAGATCCATTGCGCAGCCAAACAGCTAACTTCAGATCGCCAAGATACGTCGGCCGTACTATAATATTGAGGAAGATAAATAAAACTTAAAGGTTAGTTAAAATACTCTCGTCTCATATCTGATAATGGAACTATTCTAACTGCCGGTAAAATGATATATATTTAAGAAACATCGGTAAACTTTTATTTATCGCTCCAAACGAGTTTTTTTTGTAAGACTGTGTTGTTTATTTACCTCCGTCTTTATCAGCAATGTAGGGCTCAAAATATTTGTTCACGTTCGCAGGACCATCGCATGCAATTGAGCAAGCCACGTAATGGGCTTTTTGTTCGAAGATTTCTTTATTTTCATCCTTGTTTATATTATTTTCCACTTGTATTGACATTTTTTTTACGTAAAACTCTAGTTATCTTTCTGATTTTCTGAAATGGATTTTCCGCCAATTTTGAATTTGACATTAGACAAATTGACATTGTTGACAGCAAAGTAACATTTTAAAAGCTTGTTACACACAAAAAGAACATTGTCCTCAAATTCTGAAGCTGTTTTTAATTAGTTTTTGTAATCGTCCGGAACGGCTAACTTTACGAAGTTGTGCCATTATAACTTCTGTATTGCATTTTAATTTTATTGATCTATCCATTTTATTTTTCCGTTTCCTATTGTCAAATCAAAGTTTTCTAAATAATTTATCATAAAATGGCAACTTCATTACTAGGTGTGTTCAGAAACTTAAATTTCTGTCATGGATATTATTTTTCTAGTTCAAAGTATTGGCTTTTGTGTTTGTTTTCTTATCACTGCTTTTGGTAATTACGTTTGTTGTTATCAACTTTAATTACAATTCATTTAGCAGCAACCAAAGTAATTTCAGAGAACTATTTTTATTAGTTGAATTACGATTCTTTACTCGAAAAGATGTTTTTGAACGTTTCTTATAATTCAAAATAATCCTTGCCATCTCAAAAACAAATGATGTTATGGTTGTAAAATGTCAAAATGTCCAGTGAAATGCAATTCATGACGAAATTTTCGCAACCGTAACGAAATTAACTTATCGGAATTATAACAAAAGCATCATACATTTACCTAACAACAGTTATTTCTTATCGCGTACGTGTGACGTTACGTTTAATCGCGTAGAGTCCGCCGCGTACGACTACCGATGTACCTATTGTACAATAATATTTGTTCAGTTGTAACAAATCGTAATTTTACGTCACTAAAAATAATTTGGCTGTGTTCCTCTGTTTGTGTTTGTTGACTCACAATAGTCTCAGTACTTGCGTTGGCAACAAGCTAGTGAAACGGTGACCTTGAGTACAACAGCTGTTTGTGTGAGTACCTTTGCACCATTTAATTTATTTAAAAAAATAATTTAAAAAATTAAATCTTTTTTTTTACAATAACATGTCTGACTTCCGTTTTAGTTTATGTAATTTTTCGCGCGTTATTTTAGTTATCTTTGAAAAGACTTTGAGATAATCTTAATGAGAGGTGAACGAAAATGTTGTTATTGCATAAAAGAAAGCCCAATTGCTCTACTTTAAATTATGAGAAGCCAATTATTTAAATTAGAGTTGAAAAAATGGCGCCACAAAAAGGAAAATCGATCTACATTTAAAAAAAAAAATATTGTAACAAAGCATGATTACAAAAACATAATATTATTTTCCTTGTGTAATAATATTAGTAGGATCTTTTAGTAGTATTATGCTGTAATAATAAAATATAGATTGTATTATCTAAGCCTAACTGCCAAAAAGTCATTGTTTATTTTTTCTCACATACAAAATCTTGAATTACAGTTGACCAAAAGTACTCTGTGGATTAATGTTAATAAAATCAGTTTTTTACTGGGTTCTTTTTAATGAAACATAGTATAATATATGCTAGGCCATGTCAAGGTCACTGAATATCATCAACATTTTTCTGATACTAATAACAATTATTATAAGTATTGCACAATTTTTTATAATTGGTATCAATGAGTCATTTTTAAATGTTTTGTGGTTTGTATTATTCAGGTTTAAGAATGTTTATCTATCTTCTTCATTAATAAAATGAATGGCTAAATGAGTTACTAAGTGTAAAACTTGAGAACAGCTGGACTGATTTGGCTGTTTTTTTTTTGTTGTGTTTGTAATTTTGTGGACAAGGTTTTGATGAAAGAATTTTATTGGAAAATCCACTGAAACAATTGTTTTGCACCTATGAGAAAGCCGGGAGGGTCGATTTCAAATCTCGAATTAAAATGACACTTTTATGTTTGATTTTTTAAATACCCGTTTTTTGGGTTGTTAATGGTATATCCTTACTACATGAGGTTATATTAATATAAGTTTAATAAAATATTAAAGATTTTTTAAAGAAAACTATAAAAAAATGAAAATCTGAGTGACACGAATGAGTGATGTTGTTCTACTAATGAAATTATCTTAAACACTAATGAGATTAGATGCCTACTAATGACAATAAAAAAAAACAACTGTAAACAGTCATTTTAATAAAAGTTGCGATCTTCTCTTTATTAGAAAAAAGCTTTTTTACAAAAAAAATATGACCGCAAACCGTGGCAATACCTACATAACAAGAAACAAAACCAAAGCCGCCGACTTCCAAGCTAAAGTTATTTTTTTTATTTTGTAGTTTTTGAAGGCGGTCATATTTTTTTGTAAAAAAGCTTTTTATTTTTCACTTTTTAGTGCTTGTGTGTTAATGTTTGAAATCCTTACATAAAGCCCTTTCAAACAATACCTCACACGATATATTAAATTTTGGAAAGTGGTAGGAGGGGGGTTGACTTACCCCCTCCCCACTTCCTTCAGTCAGTCATCGACTACACGTATAAACAAAGCAATTTGTCTTGTTACGGCGGTTCTGCTGTGATTTTATAAGGAGTTCCGTTCCATATCTCCAAAGTTCATCATCAGATCATGACAATATTCCTATGGGACCTATTCGGAACTATACTCTTTCAAACAAAAAAAGAATCATCCAAATCGATTCATAATTGGCGGAGTAATCGTAGAACAAACACACACAAAAAAAAAAAAAAAAAAAAACATACGCGTCGAATTGAGAACCTCCTCCTTTTTGAAGTCGGTTGAAAACATACGCGTCGAATTGAGAACCTCCTCCTTTTTGAAGTCGGTTGAAAATTAAAATAAAACAAACCTAAATGGATTAAATCAGTTTAATCATAAAAATATTATTTGGATGGATTTTTACGACTTATTACGATTATTACGACTATTAATGTCATCTTCGTAAAATCGCTCTACTAGCTTTTGGATACTTTTGCCTCCAAAAATCGTCTTTTGTAAACGGCCGCGACATACAGTATAAGACTTAGTGTCTCTTATCGACTTAGTATCTTCGGTAGCTTCATTTACACCTGTTTTTTCATTATCCACATTTTCTTTTTCACGATTATTTTTCATAATATTTATTTTTCGCAATAGACTTCTGCACCTGTATTGATATTTTCTTATTAAACATGTCATTTCTTTCTTCTCTAAAAGGTGCTTACGTTTTAAAGCTTTAATTTTGTTCAAAAAGATTTTGTTTTTTAACTTATTTTGTCGTTCTGCATCAGGTGCATCCAACGGGTCGCCAGTTTTATCATCAGCTGTAGAATCTATTTCAGTTCTTTGTGGGACAATCACTTCTTGTATCTGTTTCTCTTTTAGTTTTTTCTCTTGATAACGTTTGGAATTTTCCCTCCACTTTTTCCGTTGTAATCTTCGCTCTCTTGGAGACATCAGGTTAATACTTTTCACCTTCTTACTCTCTTTTCGTTTTAGATAAGCTTCTCTTTTTTTAGCTCTTTCAGCGGCATATTTTTCCGGATCGTTTTTAATTTGTTTATATTTTTCTCTCCTTGCTATTCTTCTTCTTTCTAACTCATCTTCACTCATCCTTTTCTTATTCGGCATAATGTCCTAAATAAAATAATTTCATAAATAACAGCCAATAAGCCCTAGCTTAATTAAACTAAGGAACACTAAAACTCAAAATATAAACACCAATATAATTTATAGCAAACTTTGGAGTTTTTTTTTAATAAAGTTTTAAATATAATTATTGATTTTCATCACGACACACACAAAAAAGGGAATTAAAAAACAAAAACCAACTGCCTTACTAACGTAATCAAGCGGAAAGCCTTAATTTTTTGTTAATAATTCATTATTATAATAATTAATTAGTGTTACGTTCAATATCATTAGTGTTACTTGAAAAAGTGACACAAATGACAGTAACACTAATGATATTTGGAACGCACACATAATTTTTAAGCTGTGGAACATTCTAGACGGCAGTCGAATACATTTAAAATATCCATGTTCTTGTTAGCTATAAGAAACACTGTGTTATAAAAATTCGATTACAATACCTTTTGCAATAATGGTTAAGAGATGAATGAGTCGAGTTTCGTCCACGGCACTGATATCGGCAGAAATGTGAATATCTCTCAAAAAATACTAAACGCACCACCGCTCTGAACAAACGCTGCAAGGCCACTGACGATGTGCCGGCGGGTGGGGTGAGGCGGGGGCCCGGGAGCTCCGTGGGTTTAATATTATGACGGTATTAACTTACGCTACACTAATGATAGATAAAACATGATCAATGTTTTAAACACTAGGATAAGAGTATTCTATTATTCTCAAATGAAAAATTTATACTATTTTTGAATGCTTGCACATCATCGTGATATGAAATATGAAATAAATAAAATTTCTACGAGTATCTTCGTTTTTATTCGACTTTATTTCAACGTTAACGGAAAATGAGTAATATCTTCTTAGGGGACTAAATGTTATAGTTTTAGTTTTCTCGCAAATGGTACACTTTTGGGTATTGTTTTGTTTTGGAACGTATAAAGGTAAACGAAGACTATAATATTAAAAAAAAACAAAAAACCATCGCAGTAACAATTCAAAGTTATTAGAGATGACAACATTTTTAGCTTTGTTTGAAATCGACCCGGGAAGGTAGGCTAGTTTATAAAATATTAGGTACCTAAACTATTTTATCACTTGTTAATGGTGCCTTTATTTGGGAATTCTTATTAGGTACTTGTTAAATTGGTCTCTGTAGCATAGGAATGAATTACTGATCAACTTCCTGATCATTTTGTCTAGTGTCTAATAAATAGTTCATTTGAAGTAAACAATTACTATACCATTGCATATATATAGTTCGTAATTTTTCCTGCATTAAAAAATATATATTATTTCGTTTTTTAAATTAAATGTGCTGAAACATAAATTATTCTATTATAATTATTATTTATTTCCTTCTTAGTATTATTGTATGAAAATCGCAAAAGCAAAAATTTTATAAAAGCGAAAAAAATCTTGTTTTTTGACAGTTGAGTTGCATCCGCGTGAATCCAGGGCGCAACACTAGTAAAAAAAAAAGACTAATATACTAACAATTTAGGTTGATAGATAATTTTTGAAGCATTTCTTACTTAACAAAGCAGATTTTTATCACAAAATATTTCACTGTACAAAGAAACTTTAAACAAACATTATTTGTACAGAGTTAATGTTCATAATCGTATGAAATTCTTGTTCACATTCGCTTTTAAGAAAATGGACATTATGGTTATGGTTATAAGGTTTAAAGTGGCTTTATATTATGCTTTCTTCTCCACTTTAATATTATGCAACTAATAATTTTAAAATCTACCTCGTTGCTCGTTGCTCTATCTGCCTCGTTGGTCTAGTGGTCGCAAGCGCGACTGCTGTGCATGAGGTCTTGGGTTCGATTCCCAGGTCGGGCAATGTGATATTGGGTTTTTCCATCAGGAATTTCTCAGTAACAGCCTCGGAGTCTGGATTTGTGCCCGGTTGATGGCAATAGGCTCGCCCCCTATTACATGGGACTAAAAACATAACTGGCGAAATGTGGGTGTACTAATGGGTACACCTCTGCCTAACCCTTCGGGGATTACAGGCGTGATGTTATGTTATGTGTAATTTTAAAATGTTCACAAAGGCAATTCATTAATTACCTACCTAACATAGTTATTTTAGTGAATTGGAGTAAAGTTAGGGTTGCCAATACATAATTTGTAAAAAAAACACTAAACCAGGCTATTATTGACGCACTGGAGGGCAAAGGTCTCATGTACAGTGAAGGCACGAACAATGATCATCGCACTTGCCCAATGCAGATTGGCGATTTCAGACTTATACTATCAACTAATTGTGTCTTGAAATTTTTTAAGGATGGGAAATCATCAAATGTTTTCTCCCGCTCTGGGCGGAGCGGAAGGGAGTGTCAGACTCTTACTGACTAAAACCCACCCGTGTTCCTCCTAATGCCCTTTGCATTCCAGGCCCGCGGTGACTTTTTCATATTCATTTATTGCATACCATAATGTGTATAGGTATGCTATATAGGCTTAAAGCTGAAGTACAACTATGGACCCTGATAAGACAAAGCAAAATAGTTCTGACTTAAAATTAAGATTAAAAAATAAAAATAAATTTATAGAAAAGAAAAAAAAACAGCAATTATAGGTTAATTGCTGTTAACAGATAAAAAATACAACTAACGTTGTTATATTAATTAATTGTTAATTATATTTTTGTTTTACAAATTCGAATAAGTGTGTGGCAACCCTATATTGACTTTGGTCACTGTTATAGGCAAAGGTATTATTTGTACAGTCTACAATGACATACTCAACGTTATCAGATAATAAACCGCTTTTATACAGAACTGATAAGTCGAAAGCGCTATTTTGAAGGAAACAAAAGTGTTTTTGGACGCTGAAAAGGTATTTTGGAATGAGGAAAATCATATATTATTGATTAGTTTATGCCCGCGACATCGTCCGCGTGAATGTCGTTTTTCTGCGAGGTTTTATTTTTTTGCGTGGAAATCGAATTATTTTTTTCTAAAAAAAAATAGCCTAAGTTGGGGTAACTATTATTACATCAGCTATCTGCCAGTGTGCGTCCCGTCGAAATCGGTGCAGCCGTTCCAGAGACTAGCCGGAACAAACAGACAGACAGACAGACAAAAAATGTAAAAAATGTTAAAGTCAAAATCAAAACATTTATTTCAATTAGATCATTTACAGGTACTTTTGAATTGTCAAGCAGTCGGTCAGTTAGTCAGAAAGTTGAAGCTAGTTGCTCGTTCCAAAAAGTAGGTAGTTATTTTAGTATACATATAAGATTTGTGATTATTTTAAGCAATGAACAACAATGTGATTTCTCTAAAAGAAAGAGTTTTATTTATTAAAATACCGTTAGTTTTAAAAATAAAATCTTAAATAAATGAACATTCAGTAACCTAAAAGAAAGAGAATCAGCAATTAAATGTTCATGCTCCGTGTGCACTTTGCACAGTTCTCTTACATTAAGTATTAACAAACACAAGTTTTAACAATAAACTTGAGTTCTTAAATATTTAAATTACTAAATTAAATTATTAAACAAATTAGGACACGAGGACACGAGAATGTAAGAAAGTGTCAAAGACAGTGTCAATGTCAAAACTTTCATACATATACCCTATATAAAATCATATGCATGTAGTAAAAAGCGGTTATTTTAATTTTACAAACAGACACTTCAATTTTATTTATTTATATAGATTATTAAAAGACCATATCTTGTAACCTCAACTCCTTTTACTTTGTATTTAAACATACTAAGGGAATAGCTCGGCTGAACACTGTGTCTCAAAATACCGGTAATCCTAGTTTGAGAGGCAGGGTTACATAATTTTATTGTACAGATTCTGCAACATTAGTAATGTAGTGTTTAATTGTAATCTGTAACTTTTATTGGTCAATAAACAATTGTTATTATTATTATAGTTTAGATGAGGAATGTATATAAAAAAAATATGAAAATATATCCTATTTACGATAGCTGTAAATAAACCACAAAACCCGGCATTATCTACATGATATTACATGACAATGCAATGTTTAAACAAAGTCGGAAAACAACAATTTAAGTTTAAAATTTTCCTTATATCAAAGGGCGCCCGTTAAACGTACCTATCTACCTATATTTTATTTAAAAAAGAAATTGGTAACGTAAGAAAATTCACGAATGAAGCGGGCAAAAGCTTGTTAAACCAACAAATGAAAGAATTAAATGAAGAAGATTTCTATGAACCAAAGCGTTGCTATTTTTAACTCTAAATAAACATTACCGTAACGTTATTTATCTATAATTCTATATTTAAGAGAGGAAAGATTTGATTGTTTGTTTGTTTTGTTTTACATTGAATAGGCTCCGAAACTACTGAACCGATTTGAAAAAATCTTTCACTGTTGGGAATTTATTTAAGTAGGTACATGGAGGACTTACAGCTAATAAAAACAAACAAAAGAGGAAACAATAGTCACGTTAGAGCCAATTATAAATCCTCACGTATAGATGTATAATATTAAGTTACGGTGCGAGCACAAAAACAAAAAGCAAAAAGCACATCGCTGTAAAAAGAGTAAGAAGTTAAAAATAAACTCTATGTGTAAGATAGATGAGTGAAAGACGATTAACAAAAGGTATTTATATGGCAGAGGTGAGTGGCAACGCAGGGAGGGGTCGCCCTAGGAAGACCTACATTCACCTTATTGGTGAGGTTCTTCAGAAAGGTCAGGTGCGGAGTACTCGTAACCGGCGTGCTTGTATGACGAGATGTATGAACGTAGATGAGGCGAAAGGAGTATGTATGGATCGTAGCAGGTGGCGTTCTGTAGTTTCTGCCTACCCCCATATGAAAAAGGCGTGAGTTTATGTATGTACCTATGTATGTATGTGTAAGATAGATATATATAAAGATATTAAAACCTATCACTACTTGAAAAATTTGAGGCTTAGGCAGCTTCTGGCCGAATTCACACTAATTGTGAATGGATCAAAATCAAATTCCTTACAAATATTAATAAAGTTAATGCTTGCGCGCTCAATGTTGACTTTGACTTTGACTTTGTAACTGTTCTGCTTATAATCCGAGAATGCATGAGATACATGTATGGGTGGATTAAACCGAAATGTTTTATCATATGGAATACTCGTATTATATGGAAGCTACACTGACCCCGGGTGACATAATGGAGTTTCTTGCCCATTCTTCTCCATACAGAACTACCTTTTGGAAGGGGCAACTAGATTCAATCCTATTTTGTTTTTGTGTATGACGTTCAAAAGTGCCTTATTGGTCTAATTGAAATAAATGATTTGACTTTGACTTTGACTTTGACATAAGCTATAAATATTATATTTTCAAAAAAGTTAGGGATCTTTAAGGAAACGTGAACGAAGTCGCAGGAAGTGCTAGTTTTTTTAATAATTATTCAATTTGGCACACACATCGTTTTAATATGAAAAAAAATCGACGACAGTCAACAACAACAGAGATTGCCAAATTCCCGCCAATTTAACGTCAAACTATTGCCAACTACGAATAAAAAACATGCCACAGATAGAAATTTATTTTTGGATATCTGGGGAATAAACTAAATTAAGAAATCAGCTGTTTTTTCTTGTATATAACTTTTAAATTTTTACTCTTCGCGATGCCTCTTCTGTTAAGCTGATAATATTTTTTCTGATAATTAAGTTTGGTTCTGCAATAGCGAGCCAACCTACAATAATTTATTATAATAATTTCCAATAATCAAATTAATTACGCCTGTACGACAAATATATAAATACTTTGTAATTTTTCAAATTGTATTAATTTATTTAGAAATAATTTACATAATGTGTGAATATTAAAGCATAAAAAATTAAATTAAAAACAGAAGTAGCATAAAATAATTTATAATGGAGCATAACAATACAATAACAAAAGTAAATTAATAACAATGTCACCACTTGCTAGCGACTGATTAAGGGGGCCCATTTAGTGAGTGTGCAAGTCACCCCCTGCAAATTTATCCTTAACGCTTTCTCATTACGACCATCATCATCATAATTATCAGCCGTAGGACAAGGTTTGCCAACGTAAAAGAGGTATGAAGACAACAGTATACGGCCCGGAACAGCTGCTCCCCATACCTCAAGCCCAAATAAAATTATGGCTACGTAAGAAAACCGAGGAAACACACCAAACGGAATGGAGAAACAGTGTAACCTGCTGGCAAACAAAGAATGCAGTTCCGGAAGCATCAAAAAGACTTGCCCGCAGCCTTATTAGATTGAAACGGGACGAAATTCGGAAGATCATAGGCATCATAACCGGCCACTGTCCCCTAAACAAACACCTATTCACCATAGGTGTGACAGACAGCCCTCTGTGCAGAGGATGCATGGAGGCGGAAGAAACACCACAGCACGTGCTCTTGGAGTGCAGAAGCGTGGCAGATCAACGG
Source organism: Hoplodrina ambigua (assembly GCA_949774945.1). Taxonomy (NCBI): domain Eukaryota; kingdom Metazoa; phylum Arthropoda; class Insecta; order Lepidoptera; family Noctuidae; genus Hoplodrina; species Hoplodrina ambigua. Next base: position 1,122,530 of record OX458994.1, on the reverse strand, counting down.
GCACGGACTCTCCAATCGCCGGTACCGCTCCCCGAAGCCTGCAACAGTCTGAAAAGACTGCTGGCCTTCTGGGAGGACCTGGGATGGTTGGAGTAACTCCTCGAGGATATTTTAATACGCACAATGGCCCAATAAAGAGGCTAAGTGCGGAAACAGCCCAGCTAACCTAACCTAACCTAACCTAGGGTTGTCAACTCTCTGTCTGTCAAAAATAGTAGTTTTAAAATGATTAGCCATAAAAATATAGTACCTAAGTATAATAGTAGGTAATGAAGGGACGTACTGTCAACTTAAAATATCAGAATAATGTTCAGAAATAATTATTGATGTTTAATTTTACGTTTATAGGTACATTCTGAAACGGACATGCTTTTTGTTTGATGCCTTTAAAATATAGTAGGTACATTAGCCTACTGCACATTGTTTACTTTTTTCAGAAATATAGTAGGAAACTATATTATATAGCATTGTTAGCCACCCTACGTAGGACGTCCACTAAACATAGGTTACAAAGGCCTTCCCTACAAATTTCCAATAGGACCATTTGGAAGCGGCTTGCATCCAGCGCGATCCTACAGTCTTCATCGGATTGTCTTATGTATCGACCTTGTGGGTGGACGTCCTACGCTACGCTAACCGTTTTTTATTTACATAATATTACAATTTATAATTATTTCGAGGTCATTAGATAAAAAGAGTCAATGACCTGTCGTTTTAAACGCGAATAACAAAGATTTTGTCACATTCTAGATAAGATTAGAAAGTCAAGTTTGCGCTTGGTAACTAGATGTTTACATTCAAATGAGCGTTTATGTTCTGTAGAACATAAACGCTCATTTGAATGTAAACATCTGTATGTAAAATTCTGTAGTATTTCATACAAACATTCAAGTCCTGATTTTTTGAAATGAATGAACCGATTTTAATAAAATTTCCTACACATAAGCAGAATACATAGATCTAACAAGCAACTATAATTATAAAATTAAAAAACACGACTGCAAGAAATATTGGACATTTTTGCACTTTGTTTACTCGTCAGTTTTTTTACGACGTTTTTAACTTAGTTTTATATTTTTTTTTTAATCTACTTGTCAAATTCTAGACGATAAACAAAGACACAACAAGTTTCATTAAAAAAATAAATTGAGGCTGGTATTAATTTACGTTTTAAAGTGACCACACCGGTTTCTTTTTATTTTTTACTAGCCTATGTTACTCGGAACGATGCAAGGGTTATAATGATACTCCATACATCTAAATCGGTTCAGGCGTTTAAAAGTTATGGTCGAATAAAGAAACTCACATACATACATTAACCCTGAACACATAACACTCCGTTTTTTTGGGGCAGTCGTGTAAAAAGTTAGTTGAGAACATTTTAGAAAAATTGTGTTTTGTGTAAAAAATTTGGCCGAATTTAAATTTTCCATAGAAACAATATATCCAATTCTCTTTTTTTTTTTAATGAGACATTTCGTAAATTTTCTCTAATAATTGTTTAGACCTATGTATTCTGCTTATGTGTAGGAAGTTCATTCAAATCGGTTTATTCATTTCGAAAAATGAGGACTTGAAATTTTGTATGAAATTCTGTAGGACGAAAACGTTCTTAATCACTGGTCCATCGCGACACCCAAAGCGCTTTGCACACGGAGCAACTTAAGTTGAGGCAACTATCAACACTTTAAAAGTTTCCTGTTAAAGTTGATAGTTGCTATAACGTTTACGGTTGCTGCAACTGTATGGCAATCTGTGAGCAACTTTCATAGCCGAGTTGCTCAATCTACGCAGCGATCAGCGTTAACGGTATAATATTTAACAGTTGCTAGTTGCGGCAATTAGGAGCTAACTTAGTCATCGATTGCTGCTACTGAAAACTGTTGACGATCGCTGAAACTCGAAACTCGAGTTGCTATGTGTGCGCAGTCCAATTGAAATATATGTAAACAGCTAGTTGCCAGTTGCTGCAATAGTTGCTCTGTGTGCAAAGCGCTTCAGAACTATCCTTCTGTTAATATTTGAACATTGTTAGACTGAGAAATAGTCTCAGTTCTAAAGAAAAAACTTAGTTATGTGTTTTGGCACGATGTCTCCTTCGTCTCTGGATATATTTACACTATAAAACACCTGATTACTATGTTGTTTTGCCTGACTGCCCTATTCAGCTTATTATCAAATCCATACTATCCTCGCTGGCAAGACTGCCTCGTTGGTCTAGTGGTCGCAAAGCGCGACTGCTGAGCATGAGGTCTTGGGTTTCACTCCCAGGTCGGGCTATGTGTTATAGGGTTTTTCCATCAGTAATTTCTCGGTAGCAGCCTATTAGTACACCTACATTTCGCTAGTCATGTTTAAGTAATAGGGGGCGAGCCTATTGCCAATCAGGTAGAAATCCAGACTCCGAGGCTGCTACCGAGAAATTCCTGATGGGAAACTCAATAACACTATGGCCGACCTGGAAATCTAACCCAAAACCTCATGCTTAGCAGTCGCGCTTTGAGGCCACTAGACCAACGAGGCAGTTAAAAAATGCAATATGGTCGATTTTTGACCTGTGTGTGCGACCACTAGTAATTACGAGTATAATTTTCATTGTTACAGTGATATGGATTCCTTTTTTAGTTTATTTGACCCCTCAGAAGGAAACCAGATCAAGCAGAAGAATAAAAAGAGGCACAAACCAGAACAGGATACAGTTAAGAAGAAACCTGACGCACCAAAAGGTAAGAAATAAAATAAATAGATCTTCTTTGTCGTGTGGGCAGTAAGGTCTTACGACCCTACACACCCTAGTGTCAGAGTTTCTAAACCGCCTCAAGGGCCTCTGACATTTTAAATAAATAATAAATAGTGACGTCATAAATATGAACAGGGCCGGATTAAACGTGTCGTGGCCCCTAGGTATTACACGTCTCGGGGCTCATTAACACTTTTCTAACTTCCGAAAATTTCTCTCTCCCTTTTGCTTTAACCCTCTCCCTTTCCTTTTATCTCTATCTAAATTTATCACTTTCTCTACCCCTTTCTTTCTCTCTCTCTCTCTCCCTCTCTTTCTCCCTCTCTCTTTCTCCCTCTCTCTTTCTCCCCCTCTTCCTTTCTTTATCCCTCTCTCTCTCCCATTCTCCCTTCCTCTCTCCCTTTCTAACTATCTCCATCTCTCGCTCTTTCTCTCTCTCTCTTTCTCTCTCGTTCCCAACCTTACCCTCACATCCTTTCTTTCTCATTCTCTATCTCTTTCTATCCCTTATCTCTCTATTATTTATACTGACGTGTATTATTCTTCTTCCAGGACGCAGAAGAGGCCGCAAATCGAATGTGAAGAACGAGACTCTACCAGAAGAGTCTTCATTCCTCTGTGAACCGGATCTCAGTACTGATCTCCTAGTTAAAGATGTTAGTTATATCGAAAACTTCATTGAGATAAACAAAAAAGAAGATGGTAAGTTTTCCATCCATACATACATACATAACATAGAAATGTAGAGATAAACTACTACAACTTGACGCTCCCCTCCATATTACCATTTCAATGTGTGTAGTCACATTCGTATGAAAGAGTTTGTATGTAGTTGTAAGTAATCGTCTTCAGTAGCAGGCCGGCAGATTTGTTTGTCAATTAATTATAATTTTAAATAGCCAACCGCGCAAGACGACGCACCTGTCATTTTCATAGAGTATGTCAGTGCAGCGCCATACTAGTAAAAATGAGTAATCAATGACGCCGCTAGTCGAGCAACAAACCGCTGATTTGCTTTTGTTTCGGGAGCCATCTCAGTACACACACATGCGTTGTGAGTCTTATTAATACTATTACAAACACTTTCAAACGTTTTGAATTGTGGAAGGGCGCGTCATGTTACTGTAGTTTATCTCTACATACATACATATAAGCCTATAAGTGTTTCTCTGCAGGGTTAATGCCTCTTTCTCATACAGAGAAGGGCACACCAAAAAAGGACAGAGAAAGACCGCTTTAATATTTTTTCTTATTGGTTAATATTTGTACATAACATAACATCACGCCTGTAATCCCCGAAGGGTTAGGCAGAGGTGTACCCATTAGTATACCCACATTTCGCCAGTTATGTTTACGTCCCATGTAATAGGGGGCGAGCCTATTGCCGTCAACCGGGCACAAATCCAGACTCCGAGGCTGCTACTGAGTTTTTTTTTTTAAATTTAATATTTATAATAGTATTTTTTTATCAGAGATGCTTCGCACCCATGAAAAGTTAGCCTATCTCCGTTTTTGAGATTCAAACTTACTCTGTACGAAATAACATCAAAATCGATTCAGTGGTTTAGTCGTAAAAGCGTAACAGAGTTACTTTCGCATCTGTAATATTAGTATGGTTTATAAATATCTTGTAGGTTAAATATGCAGTCGCTCTATATAAAATACTAGCTTTTGCCCGCGACTTCGTCCGCGCATGTTATAAATATAGCCTATGTTACTCGCAGATAATGTAGCTTTCTAATGGTGAAAGAATTTTTAAAATCGGTCCAGTAGTTTTTGAGTTTGTTCATTACAAACAAACAAAAATACGATTTTTTCCTATTAGTGTAGACAGGTATTCAGCTGCATCCTGTTACACTGGAAGTCAACCCCAACATAATTGGAAAAAGGCTACGCAGATTTTGATAAATATCTTGTAACTCTTACAGACAACGACAAAAAACCAAAGCGCAGAAACTCAGGCAGAAAATACAGACGAAAAAAGAATAAAATCTCACCTGCCAAAGACATTACAAACAGCGCATGGAACACAGAATCTGGGAACAACGACAATGAAACCAGAAACTGGAACAACAAACTCTCAGTACAAAAAAAATCCGCCGAAAATATTGGAAAGAACGTAAATGACTTGAAAAATGATTTTAATATCAAAAATAAACTTAATGAAGGTGGCATAGATAAGTTTAGAGACAGAGAAGTTTATAACGTCATAGACAAGCTGGAAAAGGTTATACTAAAAGATGATATGTATTTGGCTGGAGAATTTGATACAAACGATTTGGAAAATGATTTCTTTTATAGCTCGGATGATATGGATGAATATATTGATGATTCGTGAGTGTTTCTTTATTTTATCTTTATTAGTAATTCATGTACAGTAAACTGTCATAAGTGCAGTATAGATAAACTACAATATCATGGCGCGACCCTCCATATTACTATTTCAATGTGTGTAGTCACATCCGTATGAAAGATTTTGTATGTTATATACAATTAAGTATTCGTCTTCAGTAGCAGGCCGGCAGATTTGTTTGTCAACTAATCATAAATAGCCGACCGCGCAAGACAACCCACGTGTCATTTTCATAGAGTATGTCAGTGCAGCGTCATACTAGTAATAATGAGTAATCAATGACGCCGCTAGACGAGCAACAAATCGCTGATTTGTTTTTGTTTCGAGAGCCGTCTCAGTACGCACACATGCGTTGTCAGTCTTGTAAATATTCTCAAACGTTTTGAATTTGTGGAGGGGCGCACCAGGTTATAGTAAGTGCAACTTTGCAGAAAAAATTGTGACTGTTTTGATTGTTATCACTGTTTGGTGGCGGGGCCAGACGCGAGTCGGTTCAGTGTTCCACGCGGCGCATAATGTCCAACTATGTGATGCTATATCTTAATATTTTAGTACTGAGAGATATTAAAAGAAAAAACACGTATTTTATTATTTTCAATAAACATCATAATATTAAATTTTGGAACCTGATAAAAATTCTTCCTGTATATATTTAGATTAATAGTACACTACTCCTTTCTTTCATAGAACCTCAGAACCTGAGGACTCTGGAGACGAGGTGTACGGCAGTCTACCGCCAGAGCCCAGGTTCGGGAACGTTGAGTACAAGTTACAGCTGGTGGCGCTGTGCGAGAGGCGGTTCCAGCATCTAGTCACACAGGTTGGTCAATATGAATATGAAATATGAAATATGAAATATGAAATATGAATATGAAATATAAATATGAAATATGAATATGAAATATGAAATATGAATATGAATATGAAATATGAAATATGAAATATGAAATATGAATATGAATATGAATATGAATATGAAATATGAAATATGAAATATGAATATGAATATGAATATAAATATGAATATGAAATATGAATATGAAATATGAATATGAAATATGAATATGATAACTTTGTCTCTGTCACCTCTGACCTAGATTAGAGTCGAGAGCAAACTCATAAAAAATATACAACGTGAAATGTAAACCGTTGCAAAGCTGCAGCGAAATGACTTTGTTTTGGTAGTACAATCGATTAGTAAATATCTTTACTATGAAAATATAAAAATGGCAGATTCACAATTGTGAAAAACGATACTCGAAAATGAACGCAATCAAATAGTAGTACCTAGTCAAACGCAGCGGCCGAGACCCGAGCGGCTGACGGCGCGGGCGCCAGAACACTGGGTCGTTAACCCTTGCGCTTATCAACAGCTGATTTTCTGATCTTTAGTTAATTTAATGTAACACAACACCCAAAAAGTTATTCCAATTCTCCCTTCATACTTTTACAGGCTTAAGACTGTCAAAAATACTTTTTATTACCTACAACTTTACTTACTGAACACGAAAACAAAATAACAAGTTAAACAAAGACAATAAAGTAAGTATTTTAGTCGTATTTAAAAAGTTGGAATCAACTTATTTACAATGATTTTAATCACCTAACCTATTTCTGAATTTTCACTATTCACAAAGTACTTACCTACACTTCGCGGTATCGAAGCAAGTGTTCGAAGTGTAAGCCACTACATTCCACACACAAACGAGCACTTTTAAATAAATTCTTTTAGTTTTAATAATGGGTCTCACTCAAAATTAGAAAAATCGTAATTTCAATCCATTTTTCACTTATTTAACCTACAAGTACAACGTCCGCAAGACAACTGAGCGTCGAGTGCGCGGCACTGCGCGGCACGGCGCGGCATTTTTTGATCTGTGGCGGCGAATGAAGAGAGTGTAAGCTACGCGCTCTAGTTTATACCGTATCACAAGGCACGAGAGCTTATTTTTCTCTGAACATTTATGATTTATTGCATTTTACTTTGTCGGTAGCGCATGAGTTTTGAATGATACCTACGTTAGGACGTAGGTATCATTTCGTTGGCTACGTTGCGTTTGTGTGCGTGACAGTGTAACTATTGTTACTCACGCTTTCGAGTTTATGAATATTTTTTTTAATATTTTAAAATAAAAATATTTTTATTTTTTAAGTTTAACTCTACGTTCCATTAGTACTACTGAGGGCGAATCGTTCTGCCGCGTTTTTGCAACGGTTTACATTTCAGGGTGTATTAATTTAAAACTACTGAACTTGCTTCGCACGGGTGCAAATTTTATAACATTTCCAGTGTATTTTCCCGAAGAATCTAGGAAAAAAGCCTTTTATTAATAAAATATATAACATAACATCACGCCTGTAATCCCAGAAGGGTTAGGCTTATTTGTATGTTACTTTTCCAGTTGAAATGGCGCCTCCGATCAGGCGGCGGCAGCGCGGTGTACGTGCTGGGGGTGCGCGACTGCGGCTCGCTGGTGGGGCTGCGCGCGCGCGCACTGCGCTCGTCGCTGGTGGCGCTGCGCAAGATGGCGCACACGCTGGGCGCCACGCTCACGCACGTCACCGCGCGGCGGGTGGCGCCGCACAGGGCCGTCGCCGAGGTGTACGTGAGAAAGGTGAGACAACTCTGTCTCTTATACTAAAAGAGTTAGTATGAAGTTTCTTCTCCATACAAAACTACCTTTCGGAAGGAGCAACTAGATTTTTTTTTTGTATTACGTTCATAAGTACCTTTTAATGGTATTATTGAAACAATAATTTGACGTTGACCTTGACCTTGACCTTGACCTTGACCTTGACTTTAAATTTTTGCAATGATGTTATTACGTTTGTGTACAACAGTTTTGCATCTTATTATATATCTTATTTATATGTCACTTGCCATATCAATAATTGCTAAACAGAATGTGATGTTGTTTCAGTTACCAGATTCTACGCAGAGTGTGGAGCTGAGGGTAGCGGTGATGGGTGCCAACGAAGCTGGCAAGTCGACTCTTATCGGAGTACTGACACAAGGTTAGTGGCATTAAAAAATACAGACAAATATAATGGCTCATATTTTTAATCTTATTATATTTTTATTATTGTTTTATATTCATCTTCATTGTTTTCATATGTAGAAGCAATAAGAATAATGTAACAATATACTGTCCGTGGAGTTTCTTGCTCATTCTTCTCCATAGAGACCTACCTACGCTTTGGAACGAGCAACTAGCTTCAACTTTCTGACTAACTGACCGACTGCTGTAAAATTCAAAAGTGCCTGTATATGGTCTAATTGAAATAATTGTTTTGACTTTGACTTCGACTCTCCTTACAATGGAGGATGAGAAACTTTACACTCTGTTTCGGGAGGGGTCGCCCTAGGAAGACCTACACTGACCTTATTAGTGAGGTCCTTCAGAAAGGTCAGGTGCGGAGTACTCGTAACCGGCGTGCTTGTATGACGAGATGTAGGAACGTGGATGAGGCGAAAGGAGTATTTAAGGATCGTAGCATGTGGCGTTCTGTAGTTTCTGCCTTGGGAAAAAGGCGTGAGTTTATGTATGTATGTATGTATGTTTCTCATACCTCTAAATATAGGGTGTAAAAATACATAACATAGCTTTTAACTGCTTTTTTTGTTTGTTCAGGAGAACTTGATAATGGCAGAGGAAGCGCTCGCCTGAATATGTTCAGACATCTACACGAGGTGAAAAGTGGTAGAACATCGTCTTTAAGCCACGAGATACTGGGGTTCGATGCTCAGGTAAGGCTTCCTTTCTAGAAACATTTTACATGGAGCGACTGCCTATCTGACCTCCACAACTATAACTGGGTAAAACAATACCCCTAGGTAAGACTGGTTGTCAGACTTTCAGGCTTCTGATGACTCGTAAGGACTGTCAAAGATCCACGTATGACAGAGACCAACGGCTTAACGTGCTTTTTAAAGCACGCAGGAGTCTCGGTGTGTAAAGATGGTCACTCATCCACGGATTAACCTCAGCAAGCGTAGCTTAACCTGACGGATCGACCCGTACGGCTGTTATTACTTAACCACGAGTTTCTCAGCGTTATCTAAATATATGAAAGCGAAAGGTCACTCATTCATCACGAAATATCAAAAAACCGCTTGACGTATAAAGATGAAATTTGGCAGAGCGGTAGTTCATAGTTAGTAGGCGTTCGCTAAGAAATAATTTTCCTAAATTCTGTGGGTATGAAACGGAGGTCTGACATATTAGTATAGAGCCTAACTACTATTATAAATACGAAAGTAAGTTTGTTTGTTTGTTATCTTTCTACTCCTAAACCAGTGAAGCTATCATCTTGAAATTTTGCATATACGTTGTCAGGTGTACAGAAACGGACATAGGGTACCTTTCATCCCGAAAAAAAGTAACGTTCCCGAGAGAAATCACAATAACGTTCTTATGATGATAGATGGCGCCACGTGTCTTCCGAATCATGATCGAATTTTAAATTTAATTTGCGAGCGAAGCCGCGTGCGGTAGCTAGTAAGTTAACACATAACATCACGCCTGTAATCCCCGAAGGGTTAGGCAGAGGTGTACCCATTAGTACACCCACATTTCGCCAGTTATGTTTAAGTCCCATGTAATAGGGGGCGAGCCTATTGCCATCAACCGGGCACAAATCCAGACTCCGAGGCCGCTACTGAGAAATTGTTGATGGAAAAACCCAATAACACTTTACCCGACCTGGGAATCGAACCCTCATGCTCAGCAGTCGTGCTTTGCGACCACTAGACCAAAGAGGCAGTAAAAAAATAATAATAGTATTTTTTTGTCACAAAAAATAAAATGTTTTGAAAACTTTAAAATTCCTTTTTTTCAGGGCAATGTCGTGAACTACGGCTGTTCAGAGCTAATGACAGCGGAGAGGATAGGCGAGCGAAGCGCTAAACTGGTGTCATTTCTCGACTTAGCCGGCCATAGCAAATACCAGCGCACCACGCTGCACGGATTGACCGGCTATTCTCCACATTACGCTATGCTTGTGGTAAGTCATAACTGATGTATAAGACGAGTCAAACGAGCCCAATATCGTAGTCGTGTTATTACGGAGTTCCTATGTCCATCTTCCAGCTCCATCATCAGACAAGAAGGCAAAGTACTCGTCAAGACGAATCATACGAGCCCAATCTCGGTGAAGTTATATCTTTAAATAACGGAGTTCCTATGGTCACCTTCCAGCTCCATCATCAGATCAGCTTTATGTCATCATGATATTGTATTGTCACACGATACACAGATGCGTGAAAAATTTCAGCAAAATCGGTTGAGAAATTTGCTTCAAAATTGAGTTGTAACATGCCACTTGAACATAACATAACATCACGCCTGTAATCCCCGAAGGGTTAGGCAGAGGTGTACCTATTAGTACCCCCACATTTCGCCAGTTATGTTCAAGTTCCATGTAATAGGGGGCGAGCCTATTGCCATCAACCGGGCACAAATCCAGACTCCGAGGCTGCTACTGAGAAATTCCTGATGGAAAAACCCAATAACACTTTGCCCGACCTGGGTATCGAACCCAAGACCTCATGCACAGCAGTCACGCTTGCGACCACCTAGACCAACGAGGATGTAAAAATTATAGACCAATGTCTTTTTTTTTCACCAGATATCAGCCACGGCAGGGATAACATCGATAACGGAGGAGCACATCGGCTTGCTCACAGCACTCGACCTTCCGTTCTTCGCTGTCATCAGCAAGTGTGAGCTGGCGGCCACAGCTGTCAAGTCACTGACAGCTAGGCTCACTGAGCTTCTTGCTGCAGCCAATAAGGTACGTGTATGTCATGCTCGTGAACGGGTGCTGTCAGTTGGGATTGGTCATCTCTTAACTGCTATATATGGCTTACATCTTTAGTTTTATTATTTATTACTACGGTTTTATTTTCATCTTCATTGTGATCACATGTAGAATCAACAAGAAATATGTAACCAGGATTTTGTAAAAAACTAATTTAAAAGAGTGCCGTGGAGTTTCTTGCTCGTTCTTCTCCATAGAGGCCTACCTCCGTTTTGGAACGAGCAACTAGCTTCAACTTTCTGACTAGCTGACCGACCCCTTGACAATTCAAAAGTGCCTGTAAATGGTCTAATTGAAATATATGTTTTGACTTTGACTTTGACTTTGTAACCGACTATATTCCAAACGCTCTATGATGGTGCGGGTGACACATGTCAGCAATTCATCTATGGATGTCAGAATCGCATAACTAAGTCAGTGACATTATTTGATTTACTAGTTATTTACTTACTTATTACTGATTCCGTGTTTTACGACTACGATATTAGTGTGCAGTTAAAATATTCAATCACGATTGTAAATCGCCGTAACGTTCAAGAGTGAAAAGCAACATTTTGACAAATGTCACCGGCACCATCCTAGAGCGTGAGATATAGCTTCTGTCTGCGTGTTCAACCGCGTGAAGGATAATAAAATGAAAATCTGTTCATTCGTTCGGGAGCTACGATGTTACAGACAGACAGAAGAAAGAAACAAGTTACTATAATTAAAAAAATTAAAAAACACGACTGCAAAAATTGCACATATTTGTACTTTGTTTACTCGTCAGTTTTTTTTACGACGTTTTTTATTTACAGTGTTATATATTTTTTAAATCTACTTGTCAAATTCTAGACGATAAACATAGACACGACCAGATACAATAAAAAATAAAAAATTGATGCTGGTATTAATTTACGTTTTAAGGTGACCACACTGGTTTCTTTTTATATTTTTTCCTGTGGTTAGTGTTATTGGGTTTTTCCACCAGGAATTTCTCAGTAGCAGCCTCGGAGTCTGGATTTGTGCCCGGTTGATGGCAATAGGCTCGCCCCATATTACATGGGACTTAAACATAACTGGCGAAATGTGGCTGTACTAATGGGTGCACCTCTGCTTAACCCTTCGGGGATTACGGGCGTGATGTTATGTTATGGGTTAAAAAGAAAACTAACTTTATCTTTTATAACTACTATATTTGAAACATCAACATTTATTATCACGTTTACATACATTAACATATTTGAGTAAAGGCTGTAAAAATACACATTATTGTAATAACAAAAGGCATTTATATGGCAGAGGTGAGTGGCAACGCAGGGAGGGGTCGCCCTAGGAAGATCTACGCTGACCTTATTGGTGAGGTTCTTAAGAAAGGTCTGGTGCGCAGTACTCGTAACCGGCGTGCTTGTATGACGAGATGTATGAACGTGGACGAGGCGAAAGGAGTATGTAAGGATCGTAGCAGGTGGCGTTCTGTGGTTACTGCCTACCCCCATGGGAAAAAGGCGTTAGTTAATGTGTGTATGTGTAAATATGTAGTACTATACTATGTACTACTATATTTTATAGACTTTAGGGCTTTTCCGTGGAGTTTCTCGCTCGTTCTTCTCCATAGAGACCTACCTACGTTTTGGAACGAGCAACTAGCTTCAACTTTCTGACTAACTGACCGACTCCTTGACAATTCAAAAGTGCCTGTAAATGGTCTAATTGAAAGAATTGTTTTGACTTTAAATTACAAATTTTCAAGTTGAAAATTTTGGAAATGGATGTACCGATTTTAATGAGGGCATTGAATGATCGGTGGGACTGTCCAATGTTTAGCCGATGGGTGGGACTGCACACACAGGTTGCAGCAAGATAGGCTAGACAGGCTCTATGACTGTTATGTTATGTTTTGTTTTCTTTTGTTAGTGAAGTGTAATGTTTTGTTTTGTTTTGTCTCATTATGTGTACCTCCTAACAATAGTTTAATAAGTGAATATGTATCTACTCAAAATATGGACACTGGTCTGCAAATAAATTATTATTATTATTATTAATGAAACTTCCGACACATAAGCAAGATACATAGATCTAAAAAATTTGATGACGTGTCTTTTTAGAACCGTTACTTCTTAAAAGATTAACAAGTACATTTAAAAATTACACAATAAATTTGTACTTTGGTATAAGAATATGATTTTGAGGCTCCACACACAGTTGTAGCGGCAGGGCCGAAAGGCACGTGCCTCTGGCTTTTGCCGGGCATTTGTGCCGCCGGCATGTGCCGCAGGAACTTGCACAAAGCCGCTGAGCATCATTTCAGTTGTTAGTTGTCCTTAGCGAACTGTCCTTGCAACCCGTGCGGCACGCCGGCTTGCCCGGGCTGTCATGCCGGCGGCTCCTTCGTGCGGCTTTCTAAGCCGCCGGGCGCACTGTGTGTAGGAGCCTTTAGAACACTATTCTCTATCTTAGTCTTTGTCTTTGTCTTTGACTTTGACTTTGACTTTGACTATGATAGAACTTGTAAAATAACTACTTCTTTTTTGCAATTTGCAAACTTGTGCTTAGCCATTTTTTCCGCAAATAGACTTGGATCGTTCATTTAAAATATCATTAGGGTTTAGTTTTCGGGGTATGATGGCACGAGCAGATCAGTGACACGACCAAACAAGATCTTTATTCCAGGGACCTGGAAACAAGAAAAAAAACAAATTTATAACACAACATCAAAACTAACCGAAGTAACCGACACAGCCCAGCGAATTAGCAAGTTGAAGTGGCAGTGGTCAGGCCATATAGCAAGCAGAACTGATGGCCGATGGGGTCGTAAAGTTCTCGAATGGAGACCACGCACCGGCAAGCGCAGCGTAGGACGTCTACCCACAAGGTGGACAGACGATCTGATACAGACCGCAGGATCGCGCTGGATGCAAGCCGCTTCCATCCGGTCTTATTGAAAATCTGTAGGGGAGGCCTATGTTCAGCAGTGGACGACCTACGGCTGATATGATGAACATAACATCACGCCTGTAATCTCCGAAGGGTTTTGCAGAGGTGTACCCATTAGTACGCCCACATTTCGTCAGTTATGTTTAAGTCCCATGTAATAGGAGGCGAGCCTAATGCCATCAACTGGGCGACGAAATCTAGACTCCGTGGCTGTTTCTGAGAAATTTCTGATGAGAAAACCCAATAACATTCTGCCCGACTTGGGAATCGAACCCAATTAAAATTAAGTCATTTCTTGAGCTTTAGACTTACCCTTTACCGAATATAATTCAAATCGGTATAGTAGTTTAGACGTGAAAGCGAAACCAACAGACAGATAGTTACTTTCGTGTTTGTTTGTAATATTAATACGGATAATGCATGCTTTGACATTCAACTTTGACTTTCGACTTTGACTTTTGACTTTGACTTTGACTTTCGATTTTGACTAGCTCTACTCGTTTCTCGTTTCTCGTCGGCGGTGGAGCAGGTGCTTTAAGCTACTAAAAAATATAAATACTCACTCCATCGCGATTGTTGAATTTAATCTTTTTTGCCACGTTATTGGATTTCTTTTTGGTTGAGTTAAAAGGAGCCACTGGAGTCCAGGGAATTTGAGGTCCAATTCTGCAAAAAAAAAAGTTTTTTTGTAATTTTATTAGGTGAGAAACAGTAAACAGCTAGATTATATAATAATATAAATCACCATAAGTATATAATAATAATTATATACTTATGGTAAACTGTGATTTATAAGTAGAGATAACACATTCGTATGAAAGAGTTTGTATGTGGTTGTGAGTAATCTTCAGTAGAAGGCCGGCAGATTTGTTTGCCAACTAATAATAATTAGCTGACCGCCCAAGACAACGCACGTGTCATTTTCATAGAGTATGTCAGTGCAGCGCCATACTAGTAATAATGAGTGATTAATGACGCCGCTAGTCGAGCAACAAATCGCTGATATGTTTTTGTTTCGAGAGCCGTCTTAATACGCACACATGCGTTGTGAGTCTTTTTAATACTATTACAAACACTTTCAAACGTTTTGAATTGTGGAAGGACGCGTCATGTTACTGTAGTTTATCTCTAATTAGATATTGCCCGCGGCATCGCTCGCAAAGTAAATTTAAAATTCGATTATGATTCTTGTCTTGATGTCTTGTCTCGTCTTGTTGTCTCATCACATTAGTATAAATAACATAAACATAACATCACGCCTGTAATCCCCGAAGGGTTAGGCAGAGGTGTACTCATTAGTACACCCACATTTCGCCAGTTATGTTTAAGTACCATGTAATAGGGGGCGAGCCTATTACCATCAACCGGGCACAAATCCAGACTCCGAGGCTGCTACTGAGAAATTCCTGATGGAAAAACCCAATAACACTTTGCCCGACCTGGGAATCGAACCCAAGACCTCGTGCTCAGCTGTCGCGCTTTACGACCACTAAACCAACGAGGCAGTCAATAAATAGAATTAATATACCTACTACTTATTGTAAACCATATATATATATTTTTAAAAGAGTAAGTATGGAGTTTCTTGCCCGTTCTTCTCCATACGAAACTACCTTTTGGAATGGGCAACTAGATTCAATATTATCATTTTTCTTTTCTCTTGTAAATGGCGTTCAAAAGTGCCTTTTAATGGTCTTATTGAAATGATTTGACTTTGACTTTGACTTTCAAAAATACGAAAAATCCCGACTGGCTATGCTGGCGGGGGCGTTGAAAAATAATTGTTTTTCAAAGTTGACGGTAAACGAAATAAGTTTACGAACTTATCATCTATCGAATCTTCATTGTCATCATCGCGCTTCAAGATTTCTCTCCACACATAATCTGGGAGCTCTTCATGATATTTCATTATTTTGTAGCCTTCGACTTCCATGCGATAAGCCCTGTAAGAAATAAAAAAAAAAACATTTATTACAGGTATCCATTTACGCGCCAAAAGTATGACATAAGTGACAGTTTCAAGTATGACATAAGTGACAGTTACAAGTATGACATAAGTGACAGTTACAAGTATGACATAAGTGACAGTTACAAGTATGACATAAGTGACAGTTACAAGTATGACATAAGTGACAGTTACAAGTATGACATAAGTGACAGTTACAAGTATGACATAAGTGACAGTTACAAGTATGACGTATTTAATCTTACAGGGTTATTTTTGAAACAACAGCAACCTGAAAAGGGGTCTTACTTATCATTATGAACAACCTTTTATACAAGTCAAACTTAGAACCATTTTTTTAAGTCGTTTAAAAATGTATATTTAAAGCTATTTTATTTAATTCAAACAAGCTTTTATATTATATTGTCATCAATGTCATCAATGAACATCAAGAAGAAGCCAAATTTAACTTGTTAGATATAATCAAGTTCCTATGGCCAACTTCAGGCTTCATCATCAGACTAGCTCTGTTCGATCATTATATTGCATTGTCATGCAAATTGCATATTTACGCACACATCGGGGAGAGAGTCAAAGAAGATCAACAGTATCTGCCCAATTTGTGGCATAAAATACACTAGATTACTCTGAATAATAAAATAGAATAAAATAATTATTAATCGTAATAAAAACCCCGCCGTTTTGGCACTCTAGTAAATAAGCACCTAAAAAAAACTGTCAAGTTGACAGACGAGTACCCCGAAACGCATAAACGAACGGAATGACATGTGTCAAGTGTCAACAAAAGCAAAACAAAATGACATTTACGAAATGTCAACCCGCGTGACAACCAATTAAAACGCAATCGTACATGCAATGTTGCCATATGTTTTATTCGTATTACAGGTTATTAGGTTATATTTGAATAATTTAATAAATAGTTAAAAATGATTTTATGAATAAAAGTATTTTTTTTTAATTCGTCTATTTTTTCTCTACGATTTGTGCACGTGTACCTCGAGGTACATATTTGGGCAAAGTTGTATGGGATTTTGTTGACCTCCTTTAACTTGTAATATTCCACCGGGACAGTAAATAAAAGCTTGACAAGCCCGCCACACTGTTCCCACCCACTGCAACTCCTGAAAGCCAGAATCAACAGTGGAGGCCACCAGAAAAGCGCCGAGGCAATGAAGCTCGACGAGTCCCAGAGAAACGATTAACTGTCTTGGGTCCCGCAACGAAATTATTTAGAAAAGAATAGCGGAGGAGTAAGAAAAAAAATAGTTTCCACTTCCCTCCAAACAAGCAGGAGACAGAACAGAACTAGGCCAATAGGCACAAAGGGACGTTTGCAACTAGGAAAAGCCCAGATTGCCAAGCACCACGGATTGCAATTATTACTAAATTAATGGGTCCTAATGTGAGCTGTTACTTTTGATTCCAGTAATAGGTATGGCATAAATAAAAGCTTGTGAAAACTTGATACAAGGTACTTACATGAAAATCATTGTGATAATTACGAAGATATTTAATAAGATGTAAGAGTGCTTCATCTTGCTGAAACGGATGCTGCTCTCACAATGTAACTCACAGAATTTTCTTTGAGTATTTATACATCCCATCTGTAACTATATTAATATTAATTTCTACTCTAATCTATGCCAATGTTATAAAGAAAAAATATTTGTTTGTCCGTTTGTTTGCATTGAATAGGCTCCGAAACTACTGAACCGATTTAAAAAAATCTTTCACTGTTGGGACGCTACACTATCCCCGGGTTTGATAGGCTATATTATAACATAACATAACATCACGCCTGTAATCCCCGAAGGGTTAGGCAGAAGTGTACCCATTAGTACACCCACATTTCGCCAGTTATGTTTTTAGTCCCATGTAATAGGGGGCGAGCCTATTGCCATCAACCGGGCACAAATCCAGACTCCGAGGCTGCTACTGAGAAATTCCTGATGGAAAAACCCAATAACACTTTGCCCGACTTGGGAATCGAACCCAAGACCTCATGCACAGCAGTCGCGCTTGCGACCACTAGACCAACGAGGCAGTCACCATATGCTATATTATATTAGGCTATTATTAGGCTATATTATATTAAAAAAAAAAAAATAGGGATCCGTAAGAAGAATTACGTGAACGAAGTCGCAGGAAGAGTGTTAGTATAATATAACCGAAGACCTTTTCGTTTGTTTTAACGCGCAATCTTTGGTTCTACCAGCCAATCTGCCTAGCCTTTTCCCAACTATGTTGGGGTCGGCTTCCAGTCTAACCGAATGCAGCTGAATACCAGTATTTTACATGGAGTGACTGACTATCTGACCTCCACAACCCAGTAACTGGGTAATACGATACCCCTAGGTAAGACTGGTTGTCAGACTTTCGGACTTCTGACGACTGTCAAAGATCCACGTATGACAGCCAGGACCAACGGCTTAACGTGCTTTTCGAGGCGCGGAGGAGTCTCGGTGTGTAAAGATGGTCACCCATCCACGGACCAACCCCGGCAAGCGTAGCTTAACCTGATGGATCGACCCGTGCGGCTGTTATTACTTAGCTAGAAACTCCTTAGGTACCGGTACCATTAGAAAAATTATTTCTGGTTATGATAGCCAGGTTCGTGAGAAATTGTGTAGGCTATATATCATCACGCTTCGACCTACGGGAGTGGAGCAGGAAACAAAGACGTAACTTGAAGCGGGTAGAAGAAACAATGCGGACAAAGTCGCGGGCAGAACCTAGTGTACTTATAAAAATGGTAATTTCTTAATAACACAATTATTATTAATGAAAATGTAAGGGATGTTTTCGTCAATTTCGACAAAATAATAAGGTCAGAATTTGAATTGGCTACTTAATATAACGTTTGAAAGTGTTTGTGATAGTATTTAAAAGACTCACAACGCATGTGTGCGTACTGAAGACGGCTCTAGAGAAACAAAAACAAATCAGCGATTTGTTGCTCGATTAGCGGCGTCATTAATCACTCATAATTACAAGTATGGCGCTGCACTGACATACTCTATGAAAATGACAGGTGCGTTGTCTTGCGCGGTCGGCTATTTATGATTAGTTGACAAACAAATCTGCCTGCTACTGAAGACGATTACTCACAACTACATACAAACTCTTTCATACGGATGTGACTACACAATTGAAATAGTAATATGGAGGGGAGCGTCAAGTTATAGTAGTTTATCTCTACTGCCACCGACTTCCAAAAGGTTTTGAAGGCCGGTCTTTTATGTAACAAAAGATTTTTTTTTTATTCTTATGTCCGTCATTTTTGGGTGAATAAACAGTGTTTCTTTCTTTCCTTACATACATACATAAACTCACGCCTTTTTCCCATGTGTGTGAGCAGAAACTACAGAACGCCACCTGCTACGATCCTTACATACTCCTTTCGCCTCGTCCACGTTCATACATCTCGTCATACAAGCACGCCGATTACGAGTACTGCGCACCTGACCACCTTTATTTTCTTAACATCCAGTATTCTTTTGTTTTAGAAACCATTGCTGATAACAGACGAGAACCTGGCGAGGAACTGCGTGGCTCCTCAGAAGCTCATCATAGACGCGTTGGACCACACCAAGGAGGAAGTCATGTAAGAAAAAATTATACTTAATAATACCAGGAACCCATGGTGGCTAAGCAATAACAGCCGCACGGGTCGATCCATCAGGTAAAGCTACACTTGCCTAGGTTGGTCCGTGGATGGGTGACCATCTTTACACACCGAGTCTCCTCCGTGCCTCGGACAGCACGTTAAGCTGTTGGTCCCGGCTGTCATACGTCATCTTTGACAGTCGTTATGGGTCGTCAGAAGCACAAAAGTCTGACAACCAGTTTTACCAAGGGGTATCTTAGAGGTCTCTCTAAGGTCAATAATTAACCTGATTGCTTGTTACAGCGTGGAATCTGAAGTAATCCCAGTGTTTCCGGTGAGCTGTGTGCGCGGGAACGGTCTGAGCGCACTCCATGCGTACCTTCTAGCGTTAAGACCACCTCAGCCTGTCGCCACACTGCGAGCTGATGATGTAAGAACATATTCTAAACATATAAAATGCTTTGTCCTGAATGACTGACTGACGGATCAACGCACAGCCTAAACCGCTGATCGTAGAGGCTGGAAATTTGGAGGGTGTGTTCTTTGTATGACGTAGGCATAGATAAGAAAGGATTTGACGATATTCTTTCCCTTTTGCGGGACGTCTTAACAGGATACCGTGGCCCCGGAACGTAAAGGGCAACAGAAGGAACAGGGTGGTTTTTTAGTCAGTAAAAGTCTGACAGTCCCTTCCGCCCCATCCAGGGCGGAAGGAGTCATTTGATGATTTTTACCACCTAAAAAAAAAAGGGGGTGAAAAGGGGGGAGAGCTAAGTAGTAATGTTAGATTTTAGAACATATAAAATGCTTTGTCCTCAATGACTGACAGATGGATCAACGCACAGCCTAAACCGCTGATCGTAGAGACCTGAAACTTGGAAGGTGTGTTCTTTGTATGACGTAGGCGACCGATAAGAAAGGATTTGACGAAAATCTTTCCCCTAGGAAGTGAAGAAGGGGGGGGGGGAAAGTAATTACGTTAGAAACCATTTAAAAAATCTAGCAAATGGCAAAAGCTGATTGCTGATTGAGCTGAAGCCGAAAATTGTTTTTAAAAGAGTACGTATCGAGTTTCTTGCCCATTCTTCTCCATACAAAACTACCTTTTGGAAGGGGCAACTAGATTCAATTCAATTTTTATTTTTTTACTTGTATATGACGTTTATAACTGCATTTTATTGGTCTAATAAAATTGAAATAATACAAAGCCACGATAGATGGAAAAAAGAGAGGGAGGCTTTGCCCAGCAGTGGGACAGTACAGGCTAGTTATAATAATTGATATAAATGATTTGACTTTGACTCTGACTCTGACTTTGGCTTTGACTTTGACTTTGCAAGTAGATTATGAAATGATCACAGTACAGCAAATTCCTGTATTGTTATAGGAAACCTGTGAGTTCCAAATCGATGAGATATTCCACGTGGGGGACAACTCCGGTCCGGTGGTGGGGGGACTACTCACAAGGGGGCAGCTGTTTGAAGGAGACAGTGTTATCATTGGTGAGTTCACTTTTTTTAATTTATTCATGTAATAAGAAAGAAAAACGGGTTTTCCATGCGAAAATAACGCACATAACATATTATAAATTTAAAAAATAAAAAATCTAATAAAAACAAAAATTAATAAGCGCCGCACATAGTTTTTCCAAGGGGTATCGTATTACCCAGTTACTGGGTTGTAGAGGTCAGACAGACACAGGCAGTCGCTCCATGTAAAATACTGGTATTCAGCTGCATCCGGTTAGACAGGAAGCCGACCACAACAAGTCGGGGAAAGGCTAGGCAGGTTGATAGCACAGTTAGTACAGATGTCGCCACTCGGCGCAGGTCCGCTGGAGGACGGCTCGTTCACGCTGTGCCGCGTGCGCAGCATCTACCGCAACCGCGCGCCGTGCGGCGCCGTGCGCGCCGGGCAGTGCGCGTCCGTGCGCCTGCCGCGCGTGGCGGGCGCCGCGCCGCGCGCCGGCATGGTGCTGCTGGCGCCGCGCGCGCCGCCGCGCCACCGCCGCCCCGCCTTCTGCGACTGCGACAAAGGCGCCAGAGACGTGAGTCCATTATTTTCCCATATATTGACCGCTGGCGTAGTGGTTGTGCGATCGGCTGTTGCGTTGCATCTGGCGAGTTTAATTACTGCATGGTACCAATATATAGAGTGACTAGTAAGTAGTGTACGATATTAATACACAAAAAAAAACAAAATATGATTAAAAAAATGGGGTCATCGACCTGCCTCGCTCGGATCAGCTGTGCACGCGTTACGTACAGTTGATATTTGATCGAAAAAATAGTAATAAATGTTAGAAGTTGAATAGTTTTGTTTGTAAAAAAGGATAACTAAGTTAAATTACCACTGGTGGAGTGTTCTTTTTATCATATTTTTTTTTAAAATTTGTTTTTTCGGTATGTTGTTTGTTATCATGAGTACAATCATGTGTATAAATATCGTACACTAATAACCAGTCACCCTGTATAATCTACAGGTAGTTTTTCCAGATCTCGTTAATTATATATTTATTATAAAACATATTTTTTTTAAAAGTATATATGGAGTTTCTTGCCCATTCTTCTCCATAGGGAAATATCTAAAAGGGGCAACTAGATTCAATATAATTTCTTGTAAACGACGTTAAAAAGTATCTTTCAAATAATAATCAAATTGAAATAATTAACTTTGAATCTTTAAATCCACAGATAAAACAGCTAATCGAACAAAACCTAGCGGAAAAAACGAAAAACCGTAAAAATGTTCGAAGAAAAAACCGTAACTTGCTTCGTGACATCGCTACAGCTGAAGAGTGTTTAACTAAAGATATTGATGACATTGAACCCAACATTTACGATGAAAATAATGATGTAGACGGCGATGACTCGAAGTGCGATGACTGTGGCTGCACCGACAAAGTGATGCTGGAAGACCCCAACGATCCAAGGGGGTGTATTTATTTTCAGGTTAGTGAAAATATTCCTTTATATAGCTTTGACTGTAAAGGGCATGTAAAGAGGAGGGATGAAACGCATGTGACCAAGAGAGTTATGTATATGAATGTGGATGGATGGAGAGCTAGAGGAAGGCCAAAGAAAAGATGGATGGATTGTGTAAAGAATGAAAGGGGAGTCAATGATAGCATGACGGCTGACAGGACGGAGTGGAAGAGGAAAACGTGTTGCGCCGACCCCAAGTAACTTGGGCAAGGGCAGGAAGATGATGAAGATGATAACTTTGACTGTAATTGATGCCTGACTGTAAGGTCGAATCCAGCTTTCAAGCCAGTGTGTCATATTATCATCGTCCGTTGCTGACATCACGTCCATCCCCCCCTCGAACCGTATTGAGATGGCGGCACGTACTCTTCCATAACCCCCTTTTTGACATACGGGAGCAGTTTTTTTTATTTGTGACAAGTCCGCCACACTGTTCCCAACCATGTAACTCCTGAAAGCCAGCCATTTCATAGCCGCGACCCATCATTGGAAATCCGGTCTTTTATATCGGGTCCCGACTGTTGTGGTTATTATACAAAAAACGACTGCCTCGTTGGTCTAGTGGTCGCAAGCGCGACTGCTGTGCATAAAGTCTTGGGTTCGATTCCCAGGTCGGGCAAAGTGTTATTAGGTTTTTCCATCAGGAATTTCTCAGTAGCAGCCTCGGAGTCTGGATTTGTGCCCGGTTGATGGCAATAGGCTCGCCCCCTATTACATTGGACTAAAAATATAACTGGCGAAATGTGGGTGTACTAATGGGTACACCTCTGCCTAACCCTTCGGGGACTACAAGCGTGATGTTATGTTATTGAAAAAAAAAAAATAGCTGTTCCATAAAAAATACTACATAACACGATCTTAATGTATGAAACAGCTGACTTTTTTTTTCATGATTTCAAGGTTGGTCCCATAGTGAAAGTTGTTCATAATGATGAGTACAATGACCCCTTTTAAGGTTTCGGGTATTTTTTCAATGACCCTGTATAATAATAATAAATAATAATAAATGTTTATTTGCACCTTCAATTTTAACATACAAAACAGGTTTACAATACAATGGGCCGAAAGGTATTAAGATTAATTTACATGCTGGAGATGCAACTAATACCTAAGCTAAGATAACTTAATATCTTGTAATATAGGTATCAGTGACCACCCTAATTAGGGTTCTCATAACATTAACTATACATTAGAGTCAGAACAATTTTTACATGCATGGCTAATTTAAATTTAAAATTAGACATGCATGTAAAAATTGTTCTGACTGTACTGTACATATTGTATATTTAAGTTGTGTATTATGTTTTCAGGCATCAGTACAAGTACTTCGGCACTCCACTGTCATATACCCCGGTTTCCAATGCACCGTCCACGTCGGGAACGTCAGGCAGACAGCTATCATAGAGGTAAATATAACGAAGTTTATAATAATATGCTGCATACCACACTTGCTCGTAATATGGCGCTTATTGCACCGTTTTAGGTCATAGTGCGATGAGTAGTGGGTTTTTATTAAAACTTTAGCTAAGAATTTTCGAATAAATAAATAATAAAAAAATTATTTCATAAAGAAAACATAGTTTAAATGTGACGTCATGTTTTTGTGCCTAAATATTTAGTGAATTAATAATTAGTACGTTAGTACGTAACATTAGAGATAACTATAACATGGCGCGCCCCTCCACAAATTCAAAACGTTTGAAAGTATTTACAAGACTCACAACGCATGTGTGCGTACTGAGACGGCTCTCGAAACAAAAACAAATCAGTGATTTGTTGCTCGACTAGCGGCGTCATTGATTACTCATTATTATTAGTACGGCGCTGCACTGACATACTCTATGGTGCGTTGTTTTGTGCGGTTGGCTAGTTATGATTAGTTGACCAACAAATCTGCTGGCCTGCTACTGAAGACAAATACTTACAACTACATAGAGATTCTTTCATAAGGATGTGACTACACACATTGAAATAGTAATATGGAGGGGCGCGCCATGTTATAGTAGTTTATCTCTTAAGATAGGTGTATTTACATTCCAAAATAATCAAACAAATGCATTTTCTTTTTCTGCAAAAAATCCCTGAAATATTATGTAATTGTTTCACTACTCAATTTTCAGGGCATAATGTCTTTGCACAACGTGCTCCGCGCCGACGAGACGGCGTCCGTCCTGTTCCGGTTCGTGCGCTGTCCGGAGTACCTCGTGAGCGGCCGGCGCCTACTGTTCACCGCTGGACTTGGCACCAGGTCGGTCTCCATTTATTTTGACACATTTTTTAGAAATGAAATTGTATGTGACGAATATGAATATGAATAATAAAATGAATACTAATATGAATACCAATATGAATACTAAAATGAATACTAATATGAATACTAAAATGAATACCAATATGCATACCAATATGAATATCAATATGAATACCAGTATGAATACCAGTATGAATACTAAAATGAATACTAATATGAATACTAAAATGAATACTAATATGAATACTAATATGAATACTAATGAATACTAATATGAATACCAATATGAATACTAATATGAATACTAAAATGAATACTAATATGAATAACAATATGAATACTAAAATGAATACTAATATGAATACTAATGAATACTAATATGAATACCAATATGAATACTAATATGAATACCAATATGAATACTAATATGAATACTGATATGAATACTAATATGAATACTAAAATGAATACCAATATGCATACCAATATGAATATCAATATGAATACCAGTATGAATACCAGTATGAATACTAAAATGAATACTAATATGAATACTAAAATGAATACTAAAATGAATACTAATATGAATACTAATATGAATACGAATGAATACTAATATGAATACCAATATGAATACTAATATGAATACTAAAATGAATACTAATATGAATAACAATATGAATACTAAAATGAATACTAATATGAATACTAATATGAATACTAATATGAATACTAATATGAATACTAATATGAATACGAATGAATACTAATATGAATACCAATATGAATACTAATATGAATACTAAAATGAATACTAATATGAATAACAATATGAATACTAAAATGAATACTAATATGAATACTAATATGAATAACAATATGAATACTAAAATGAATACTAAAATGAATACTAATATGAATACTAATATGAATACTAATATGAATACTAATATGAATACTGATATGAATACTAATATGAATACTGATATGAATACGAAAAATAATAATGAATATAAAGTCAAAAGTCAAAGTCAAAGTCATAGTCAAAACATTTATTTCAATTAGACCATTTACAGGCACTTTTGAATTGTCAAGGAGTCGGTCAGTTAGTCCGAAAAATGAAGCTAGTTGCTCGTTCCAAAACGGAGGTAGGCCTCTATGGAGAAGAACGAGCAAGAAACTCCACGGACACTCTTTTAAATTAGGTTTTTACAAAATCCTGGTTACATAATTCTTGTTGATTATACATGTGATCACAATATCTATTAGGATTGGCGCCGTGGCCGAAATTTGTAGTCATATTGGTATTCATATTCATCTTCGTATTCATATTTATATTCATATTCATCTTCGTATTCATATTTTGACGGGCCTGTTGGTCTAGCGGTTAGCGGCCCTGACTGCTAAGCCGGGGGTCGTGGGTTCGATTCCCACCCAGGACAAACTTTGTGTGATGAGCATGATTGTTAGTTCTGTGTCTGGGTGTGATTTATCTATAATATGTATGTATTGATAAATTATATAAGTATGTATATCAGTTGTCTGGTTACCATAACACAAGCTCTGCTTAGCTTGGGATCTGATAGCCGTGTGTGAGTTGTCCCAAAGATAAAAAAAATAAAAAAAAATATATTCATATTTATCTTTATATTCATTTTCATATTCATATTGATATAGTTTTAGTAAACACTTTTTTTTAAGTTTCTTAATCTGAATTTCAACTAAATTACGTTTTTCTTTCTATTACAGAGGCATCGGTCGTATAACACAAGTGTTTCCGTACATCCCTTGAATAAAACTACATCATTATCGGTCCAGCAATTTTGTATAATTAACAAAATGATTTCCTATAACTCGCACGACAAGGCATATCGGATTTTATTAAAAATTCATCTTTAGTTTACGCCGTATGACATTTCATAAACAAACTTTCACATAACATCACGCCTGTAATCCCCAAAGGGTTAGGCAGAGGTGTACCCACCACCCATATTTCGCCAGTTATGTTCAAGTCCCATGTAATAGAGGGCGAGCCTAGTGCCGTACGACGTAAACGCTATTAAAAACTTTAAGTAACTCAGAATAAGGTTCAAAATACTTTAGAAATATATATATAGACAAATTTATGCTTGAATAGTTAAATAAATTCTTAAAACAATATCTACCGCAAAGCATCGCTTCATTTAGATTACATTGACTTATATTCCTCAAGCTCTAGGATGGTGCCGGTGACATTTGTCAAACTGTTGCTTTTCACTCTTGAACGTTACGGCGATTTACAATCATGATTGAATATTTTAACTGCACACTAATATCGTAGTCGTAAAATACGGAATCAGTAATAAGTAAGTAAATAACTAGTAAATTAAATAATGTCACTGACCTAGTTATGTGATTCTGACATCCATAGATGAATTGCTGACATGTGTCACCCGCACCATCAAAGAACGTATGGAATATAGAAGTTTGATTTTTTCACTGCTCCAAGGGGTAGCAGGGTTGAGTATTTGATATAAATTCCAGCTTTAAATCTCCACGCGTTCCTTAGAAAAAAGGTCTTGACAGACAGGCAACAAAGAAATAAGAAATAAGAGTTCCGTTTTTGCCGCTTAGGTACTGAACCATAAAAATGAGTAATTTATAACTGTATGTGTGATCTGTTCTCGGAAACGGCTGTATTGGTTCCGATGGAACTCAAGAATTGGTTGTAGAGATAGAATCTATATATTGTTTTATTAAATTAACTCGCGATTTTGTTGTTATATTACTAATATTATAAATGGCGATTGTTTGTATGTTTGTTGAGTAATTTACTCCTAAACTACTAAAATTAAGATGATGTTTGCTAAAGAAATTGAAAGAATCTTTCCCGGAATGTGTAGAAAAATTTAAATGGAGTTTTTTTTTGTATAATTTCTTTAGTTTTTTCTTCTGTTGTCAAGTTTCATGTAGAGATAAACTACAGTAACATGACGCGCCCTTCCACAATTCAAAACGTTTGAAAGTGTTTGTAATAGTATTAAAAAGACTCACAACGCATGTGTGCGTATTGAGACGGCTCTCGAAACAAAAACAAATCAGCGATTTGTTGCTCGACTAGCGGCGTCAAAATTACTCATTATTATTAGTATGGCGCTGCACTGACATTCTCTATGATAATGACAGGTGCGTCGTCTTGCGCGGTCGGCTATTTACGATTAGTTGACAAACAACTGCCTGCTACTGAAGACGATTACTCACAACTATATACAAACTCTTTCATACGGATGTGACTACACACATTGAAATAGTAATATGGAGGGGAGCGTCAAGTTATAGTAGTTTATGTCTAAATTTAAATGATTTTCTTTGCCCAATTACAATATCTAACATGAAATTTAACAACAGCATAACTGAGTTTAATTCTGTCAAAAAGAATCAACCCGCAGTGTCTGAATAGTCAAATTGATTACGACAAACAAATTATGTCATTAATGTCACGTTGGTCTAGTAGTTTAGCTGCCGCTTCTCATACATGAGGTTCGAATCCGGGCAAGTACCAATGTGACTTTTTCAATTCATATGTACTTTCTAAAGTTTATCTTCGACATCACTGACATCGGTGAAGGAAAACATCGTGAGGAAACCTGGACTTGTAAGTAATATAAGTCTGGAATCGCCAATCCGCCTTGAGCAAGCTTACCAAGAGGTATCGTATTACCCAGTTACTGGGTTGTGGAGGTCAGATAGGCAGTGGCTCCATGTAAAATACTGGTATTCAGCTGCATCCATTAAGACTGGAAGCCGACCCCAACATAGTTGGGAAAAGGCTAAGCAGATTTAGTGTATATTAAGTACTAAATTACATAGTTTAAAAAATGGCTAATTTTTTACGTGGTTCGGGTCTTTTTGACAGAATTATACTCAACTGAACGGAAATTGAATTTTGAAAATGTATCTAAATCGCTTAATTGAGTCTTCGCCTGTGCAGGGGCGCGGGGGTAGGACGAGAACGGGGGTGAGGTGCGGGCGGCGGGCGCGTGGCGTGATACACAAGAGGCGATATGTTCACTGGTCAGTTCTTAAGATATGTGAGACGTTGTGTGTACATTTCAGCAGGCGAGGACTCAATAGGCCAGTTGACTCCACCAATCAATTGATGTACTTTTTATGAGTTGTCAAAACGCGTTTCTCCCATAGATTTTGAATGGCAATAGAGCCGATTCCATTGTTCACAAACTAAACTAAAATTAGAGAATTGGCATCTCTTCTTATTCTTCATCGTGTGAGCAGTAAGGTCTTACGACCCCATACACCCTAGTGTCAAAGTTTCTAAACCGCTTCAAGTGCCTCTGACATGGTTTGAGTGGAACAGTAAGTCCAGGTTTCGTCACGATGTTTTCCTTCATCGATGCCAAGATAAACTTTAGAAAGTACATGTGAATTGAAAAGTCTCTTACTAACACACAGCGAAAGAAAAGGACGGTGACATTTAAGAACTAAGCTAGAAATGTCAAATTAGTTTTGCCTTGAACTTCTCCGTATTTTTAATCCACACGTTTTAAGATGTCAACTATAACTGTATGGATGTGTCAGATTGACTAAATTTGACAGCTCTTATTTACGTTAGTCTCTTTCTTGTTTTATTGGACAGAAAAAGATGGAAATAGTCTTTTAGTTTAGTTTGTGAACAACGGAATCGGCACCAATATCGAACTGTGACATTACTTATTTGTCAACTCAATTGACTAACTATTTATTGATTTCAAAACCATAAAAACAGTCTAATTTTACAGTAAATTGAAAATTAATCAGGTTTCTGCTGAAATAGTGTTTTTTTTTACGAGAAGTCTTGAAATAAGTGGTTTTGTGGTGTCAACTTCCCAATTAAGCAATTTAGCTATAAAAACAAAGGTAGAATATTTTTTAAATGATTATTAAGTACAATATTAAATGCTTTAATAGTTTGGTAGTTTTACCAATTAATAGCTTTTTATTTTAATTACTTAATATAGATAAATTACAATAGCATGGCGCGCCCTTAAACAACTTAATTATTTTATTTATTGAAGTACACCAACAGCGCATACATTATAAATTAAAAAAGAAGTACAATGAACTTGTTAAAAGGTATTATCTGTAATTGACACACAAATTATACGTAGACATAGCATTCACAGAAAAATGTTTGAAAGTATTTACAAGACTCAACGCATGTGTGCGTACTGAGACGGCTCTCGAAACAAAAACAAATCAGCGATTTGTTGCTCGACTAGCGGCGTCATTGATTACTCATTATTACTAGTATGGCGCTGCACTGACATACTCTATGAAAATGACACGTGCGTTGTCTTGCGCGGTTGGCTATTTATGATTAGTTGACCAACAAATCTGTCCGCCTGCTACTGAAGACGATTACTCACAACTACATACAAACTCTTTCATACGGATGTGACTACACACATTGAAATAGTAATATGGAAGGGCGCGTCATGTTATCGTTGCTTATGTCTATCCCCACTTTACAGTTGATTTAATTGAATTGTTGAACACAGAGGGGGAGTTGAGGGGGTAAGGCAGAAAAAGTGTAAAGAAAAAAAAGAAAAAGGTTTATTTGACACAGGCTATGTGCACACAAAAATAATAAAAACAAAAAGAATAAAAAGAAAAATAGAAAATCATTATTATGTGCCCCCACAGCTGCGCCAAACAGGCCCAGTTCAGCATAAAATGCCAGAACATTTGTGCCTGGCGCTGGTTTTTCCATTAGTACACCCACGTTTCGCCAGTTATGTTTGAGGTGGAAGCTCCACGGTAGCCCACGAAATTCAAATTTTCTTACGTTTTTTGCTATTTTCAAGTCAGTATTAGGTTTAATGTTGATTAAAGTATGATTCGCGGGCGTAAGAAGTATGTATTTTCAGAATTATAACCATTTAAGTCAGCAATAAAACTCCATAGGGCCAGGTAACACGAAAGAATGACTATTTCATGAAATCTTGACATTTTAGGATTATACCGACTTATGGAGTTATTATACTGATTTATTCATTACTAGCGACCCGCCCCGGCTTCGCACGGGTGCAATGTAGATACATAAACCTTCCTCTTGAATCACTCTATCTATTGATGAAAACCGCATTAAAATCCGTTGCGTAGTTTAAAAGATCTGAGCGTACAGACGGCGGGAAGCGACTTTGTTTTATACTATGTTGAGATAGTCTTTAGGTATAACATAACATCACGCCTGTAATCTCTGGGTTAGGCTGAGATGTACCCATTAGTAAAATTATACGCGCCATGAAAGATGAGACTTGACACACCACACAAACTTTATTATTTCGTTATAAATATTATAATATTGTTAAGAATTTTAATCTAAATGTCATCGAAATATCCCTGAATAGATACACAAGTTATGGATAATTATTTCGTACATCCATACCTGCGCAAGCTCGATTCTTCACCTTTAAAAAAAAAATTACGCTGTCGATTTAAATCGTGTGCATTATAAGATTTTTTTAAGTACCTACAACCTTTAGCGACCATCGCGCCGCCCGCTATCCTTCACCTTTTTATTCTTCTCGTTTTAAATGATATTTTAACACTCGATTTAAATCGGGTGCATTGAAAAAAACTATAGTACCTATAAGTACAACTGTTAACTGCGATCACGCCGCCCGCGACCCGTCACCTATTTCTCTTGTCATTATAAAAAGTATTTTAAGGCGCTTTGCACACGGAGCAACTTA
This sequence comes from Hoplodrina ambigua, assembly GCA_949774945.1. Lineage (NCBI taxonomy): Eukaryota > Metazoa > Arthropoda > Insecta > Lepidoptera > Noctuidae > Hoplodrina > Hoplodrina ambigua. The sequence goes on along the minus strand of OX458994.1, from coordinate 1,091,162 downwards.
AGTTGCGGTAACTATCAACTCTTTAAAAGTTTCCTGTAAAAGTTGAGAGTTGCTATAACGTTTACGGTTGCCGCAACTTTATGGCAATCTGTGAGCAACTTTCATAGCCGAGTTGCCGTATGCCGTTGCCGTAGCGACACTGGCATTGCCGGGCACAGGGAGAGGGAGGGAGGGTGTGAAATCACCCGACGCGTTGCGATTGACGGTTGAGGAAACCAGCATCTTTATAATCCGGTATAATATTTAACAGTTGCTAGTTGCGGCAATTAGCAACTAACTTAGTCATCGATTGCAGCAACTGAAAACTGTTGACGATCGCCGCAACTCGAAACTCGAGTTGCTATGTGGGCGCAGTCCAATTGAAATATATGTAAACAGCTAGTTGCCAGTTGCTGCAATAGTTGCTCTGTTTGCAAAGCGCCTTACACTCTCGATTTAAAGTCCTAATTTGAATGCCAAATTACTTTGCTGTGTCGGAGCCGCGCTTTTCTAATAAGCGGTAATTAATTGTGATTAGTAATAATCCTATTTCACGTAACTTTGTATGTTGCACTCGATAATAAAACATAATAACTAATAAATTGGTTTCATTTTTCCTTGGCTAACGTTTATGGAGTAATTTAGGTTACTTTTTTAATCCTGAAGCATAAACGACGGTGTGTTATAAGTTTGACGTGTCTGTGTGTTCGTCTGTAGCATCGTAACTCGTAAAAGAATGAACCGATTTTCAACCGACTTCAAAAAGGAGGAGGTTCTCAATTCGACGCGTATGTTTTTTTTTTTTTTTTTTTTTTTTTTTTGTATATTTGTTCTACGATTACTCCGCCAATTATGAATCGATTTGGATGATTCTTTTTTTGTTTGAAAGAGTATAGTTCGGAATAGGTCCCATAGGAATATTGTCATGGTCTGATGATGAACTTTGGAGATATGGAACGGAACTCCTTAAAAAATCACAGCAGAACCGCCGTAACAAGAAAAATTGCTTTGTTTATACGTGTAGTCGATGACTGACTAAAGGAAGTGGGGAGGGGGTACGTCAACCCCCCTCCTACCACTTTCCAAAATTTAATATATCATGTGAGGTATTGTTTGAAAGGGCTTTATGTAAGGATGTCAAACATTAACACACAAGCACTAAAAACTGAAAAATAAAAAGCTTTTTTACAAAAAAATATGACCGCCTTCAAAAACTACTAAATAAAAAATAAATTTAGCTTGGAAGTCGGTGGCAATACCTACATAACAAGAAACAAAACCAAAGCCGCCGACTTTCAAGCTAAATTTATTTTTTATTTAGTAGTTTTTGAAGGCGGTCATATTTTTTTGTAAAAAAGCTTTTGATATTTTTGTTTGAAAGGTTAATTAGTCGAGAATATTCATAGCTATGCTGTGGCTTCCAGTTAAACCGGATGCAGCTGAACACCAGTATTTAACATGGATCGACTGCCTATCTGACCTCCACAACCCAGTACCTAACTGGGTAATACGATACCCCTTGGTAAGACTGGTTGTCAGACTTTCAAGCTTCTGGCGACTTGTAACGACTGTCAAAGATGCACGTATGACAGCCGGGACCAACAGCTTAACGTGCTTTCCGAGGCACGGAGGAGTCTCGGCGTGTAAAGATGGTCACCCATCCACGGCCCAACTTCGGCAAGCGTAGCTTAACCTGATGGATCACCCGTGCGGCTGTTATTTCTTAGCCACCAGCTCCTTTTGTCATATAAATTGCTTGCAAGGTGGACTACGACGCAAATAAAATATAGGTTTAGTTTAATATTTTTTGTCAGTTTAATAAATAACTTTTATTCAATAATGTTCTTAAAATCGTGTGCTCAGTTAACCTTGAGAGAATGGAGAATTCGCGTTTGTAGCCAGCCAGAATAAGCCAGAAGATCTGAAAAAAGAATATGAAGAATATATTAGTCTTTACAGTAAAACGGGGTGAATAGAGAGGCAGGGGTGAATCGAGACGGAACTTTAAAAGGGATTTTAAAGTCAAACTAATAAAGTTGGTCGCCAACAATGAGACTAATTTGTAAATTATAATTCAGAAAAAAAAGGAGAGTCTTTTTTGCCAACAAACTATATTATTTTAACATTAAAATATCTTTTAAAGTTTCGTTTCGATTCACCCCTGCCTTTCTATACACCCCGTTTTACTATTTTAAGTTAATCTAAAGGTGCTCCCTCACCGGGAGCATTCGCGTGTAATGTAACGTAACAGATTTGAGCATTACATCAGTGAAGGAGGAGAACCGAGCATTACAATGCGCACCTTGTAATGATACAATGTGTAATATCTTGATACAACTTGTAACATCAATGCGCTCCACTTCCAATGTAATGCTTGAAGTCGAATCTATATGTTACATTACACGCAAATGCTCGTTAGTCAGGGAGGTATTATTGTAATGTAATGCTCAAAGTTGAATCTATAATGTTATATTACACGCGAATGCTCCCGTTGAGGGAGAACCTTTAGACATCACTGACATCGGTGAAGGAAAACATTGTGAAACTGAATTCCTACCACTAGCTCTAATCGCGATCCAATTTAGGACCTAAACTGAACTGTTATTCAAATTCTTACCATGACACAATATAAAGATTCAATTGAGGCCATACCATCTGACAGCGAGTTTCTCAAACTGAATCGCAAGTTTTGGTTTTATTCATTCATTTTGGTACCATGACGTCCATAAAGCAGCTCAACTCAAACGCTCTACTGTCCATTCAGTTACTATTTCTCCAACCTAATTAATTAATTTAATTGTTTCAACGATTCAAATGCCACTGAGCGAATTGGACGTCGTGGTACGAATTTGAGCGATGCAGTTTAAGAACGTAAACTGCCGAGCAATTCAATTTCGCAGCATTTAGAATTCAGTGTAACATTGGTGCCGATTCTCTTGGTCACAAACTAAACTAAAATTAGACTATTTTCATCTTTTTCCGTCCAATAAAATAAGAAAGAGACTAATGTAAATAAGAGCTGTCAAATTTAGTCAATCTGACACATCCATACAGTTTTAGTTGACATCTTAAAACGTGTGGATTAAAAATACGGATAAGTTCAAGGCAAAACTAATTTGACATCTCTAACTTAGTTCTTTAATGTCACCGTCCTTTTCTTTCGCTGTATGTTAGGAAGAGATGTCAATTCTCTAAATTTAGTTTAGTTTGTGAGCAAGGGAATCGGCACCATTATTAGGGATTATAAGGAATAAATATAGTTACGTGTTGTGTATGAAATGCCTTTTAAGTTGTTCATAATGGTGATTACAATGCTTTTTCTGTGTCAAAAGCCTACGTACCCAGTTTTAGCGGCTGTGCCACCCATCCTAAGAGTACCCGATGCGTTGCAGTTGCCGTTTAGAGCTGCGCTGACGGAGTCACAGCGTCGTCCTGTGAAGCCACCTCTCTGCAGCGATTCAGCCATGTAGAAGATGCATCTGTACAAATTAATATAATAGAAGAATAAATCTGTATTTGTTTGTAAAATAAATTAACAGCTTTTTATTAAATGTAGGAATATGAAAGTAGATGGTTCGGCAAAAAATATTTTTTAAATGTTTTGTCTGTCTGTTTCGGCTAATGTCCGAAACGGCTTAACAAATTTTATTGGGACCATGCAGATAGCTGATATTTTAAACTACCATAAGTCCGCGCCTTCGTCTAAATTACTATTTAGACGAAGGCGCGGACTTATGGTAGTTTTTATTAAATAAATGATTTAGTAAGACTTCAGAAATTTTCCTATTTTCCTGACTATTTACAGTCAAAACCAAGGTCAGAGTCAATGTCATTGTCACAGTCAAAGTCAAAGTTTATTTGACATTTTGACTTTGACTTTGCAATGACACATTATACCCACCTAAAACTCAAAAATATTCATACTGTCTCTTCAGAAACCGTGTGGCGAAAACAACCACAAAAATCACAAATCCTACTCACTGATGATGGCTACAGTTCCTGTCTCCACACCCAGGCATACTAGCCCCCCCATTGGGGTAGAAGTCCACATCGCCCGCAGCGTTGGTGATGCCGTAGAACCCAGCGTCAGTGTGCATTACTTCCGTGTATATTCCGTCTGAAGATCTGAAGGCTTGGGCGTGGGTGAGCCAACCGGGCATCGCTGGGTCCAGAGCTGGGGAAGAACGTGATGAAAATTGTATCAATATTCTCTAGACGAGTCTCGGCGACTGTTCTGAGTCGCGACTAGACTCAATTCACACCTAAGTACATTTCGCCAGTTATCTATAAGTCTCAGGTAATACAAGGCGAGCCTATTGCCATCAACCGGGCACAAATCTAAACTCCGAAGCTGCTACTGAGAAAAACCTGATGGAAAAACCCAATAACACTTTGCCCGACCTGGGAATCGAACCCAAGGCGCACGCTCAGCAGTCGCGCTTTGCGACCACTAGACCAACTAGGCAGTCACCAGTTCACCACAGAAAATGCTCAACATTCCTATTTAAACCTTTCTTATTTAGCAGCCTTGAAGTCTTAATTTGTGCCCGGTTGATGGCAATAGGCTCGCCCCCTATTACATGGGACTTAAACATAACTAGCGAAATGTGGATATACTAATGGGTACACCTCTGCCTAACCCGTCGGGGTTTACAGGCGTGATGTTAGGTTATGTCTGTGGGTTTTAATGCTTATAAAAAGCTTTTTTACAAAAAAAGATCACCGCCTTCAAAAATCACAAAATAAAAAATAACTTTAGCTTGGAAGTCGGCGGCTTTGGTTTTGTTTCTTGTTATGTGGTATTGCCACCGACTTCCAAAATAAAGTTATTTTTTATTTTGTGATTTTTGAAGGCGGTGATCTTTTTTTGTAAAAAAGCTTTTTATTTTTCACTTTTTAGTGCTTGTGTGTTCATGTTTGAAATCCTTACATAAAGCCCTTTCAAACAATACCTCATACGATATATTTAATTTTGGAAAGTGGTAGGAGGGGGGTTGACGTACCCTCTCCCCACTTCCTTTAGTCAGTGATCGACTACACGTATAAACAAAGCAACTTTTCTTGTTACGGCGGTTCTGCTGTGATTTTACAAGGAGTTCCGTTCCATATCTCCAAAGTTCATCATCAGATCATGACATTATTCCTATGGGACCTATTCGGGACTATATTCTTTCAAACAAAAAAAGAATCATCCAAATTCGATTCATAATTGGCGGAGTAATCGTTGAACAAATATACAAAAACAAAAAAAAAAACATACGCGTCGAATTGAGAACCTCCTCCTTTTTGAAGTCGGTTGAAAAATAAAGATAATCCGCCTGCGCGGTAGAGTATCAGATCTTTGACCTACCAGTGATATAAGGTAGTCTGCCACCAAGGTTTCTGCCGATGACACCAGCCTGGTGTCCTCCGAGGCTGTGTCCTATGATGTGGTAGTTGTTGAGGCTGGCTCCGCTGGCGGCGTTCAACCAGGTGATGTATCTGGCTACGTGCTCACCTAGATAGAAAGAAAAAAGATTAAAGTTAATGTGTCACTTTTTCCTCGGATTCAGAACATGATCAAGCGGTTTGTTTCTTTCTTTCGTTCTATTTGTTATACAAAGAGGAAAAAAATGAATTTTTGTTTGTTTATTTGTTTGTAATGGATTAACTCTAAAACTACAGGACCGATTTTAAAAATACTTTCACTATTAGAAAGCTACATTATCTGCGAGTAACATAGGCTATATTTATTTTTGGCGCGGACGAACTCGCGGGCAAAAGCTAGTTTTGAATAAACACCTAAATTATTTAATATAGCACTCTAACCGCGACTTCTTTCGCGTGATTTTCCTTACGGATCCCTAACTTTTTTGATAATATAATATAGCCTATGTTATCTATGATAAGTGTAGTTTTCTAATGGTGGATTTTTTTTTAAATTGGCACTGTAATTTTTGTGTTTATTCGTTACGAACATACACACACACACAAAATACAAATCATTCCTCTTATATAATGTAGAAGTAGATTACGGAGAAGCTCGTGGCTAAGTAATAACAGCCGCACAGTTCGATCCACCAGGTTAAGCTACGTTTGCCGGGGTTGTTCCGTGGATGGGGACCATCTTTAAACACCGAGACTTCTCCGTGCCTTGGAAAGCATGTTAAGCCGTTGCTCCCGCCTGTCGCACGCGGATCTTTGACAGTCGTTACGGGTCGTCAGAAGCACGAAAGTCTGACAACCAATCTTATCAAGCGGTATCGTATTACCTAGGTACCGAGTTACTGGGTTGTGGAGGTCAGATAGGCAGTCGCTCAATGTAAAGTATTGCTAAGTAAGCTGTATGTGTTTCGACTGGAAGCCGACCTCAACATAGATGGAAAAGGCTAGGCAGATGATGATGATGTACTTTTTAAGTTTATCTTGGACATCACTGACATCGGTGAAGGAAAATATCGTGAGGAAATCTGGACCTATAAAATGAAAATGCAAACAACAATCCGCCTTGAGCAAGCGTGGTGCTCGTGCCTTCTCTGTGTGAGGAGAGGCCTACGTCCTGCAGTGGGACAGTAATAGGCTATTATTATTAGATACTGACCAGATCTGATGGTGTTGGGGAGCGCCACCAGGTATTCACCAGCGGCTCCGAAGCTCCAGTCTACCATGATGACGTTCACATCTTCTGCATTAAGATAAGCTGTAAAAAAACAAAATTCTTACTTATATTATAAATATATGAAAGTAAGTTTGTCTGTCTGTCTGTTGCGCTTTAATGACTAAATCGGTGAACCGATTTTAGTGGAGGGTAACTCAAAGTTAAAGCATTTATTTCAATTAGAACATTTACAGGCATTTTTGAATTGTCAAGGAGTCGGTCAGTTAGTCCGAAAGTTGAAGCTAGTTGCTCGTTCCAAAACGTAGGTAGGTAGGTCTCTATGGAGAAGAACGAGCAAGAAACTCCACGGACACTCTTTTCAATTAGGTGTTTTCAAAATCCTGGTTACTTTATTCTTGTTGCCATCACATAACATAAACATAACATCACGCCTGTTATCCTCGAAGGGTTAGGTAGAGGTGTACCCATCAGTACACCCACATTTCGCCAGTTATGTTTTTAGTCCCATGTAATAGGGGGCGAGCCTATTGCCAACAACCGGGCACAAATCCAGACTCCGAGGCTGCTACTGAGAAATCCCTGATATAAAAACCCAACAACATTTTGCCCAACCTTGGAATCTATCTAAGACCTCATGCTCAGCAGTTGCGCTTTGCGACCACTAGACCAATGAGTTCGTCTTTTGGTACACCTCTGCCTAATTCTTCAGGGAACAAACAAACGACACAGCTCACAATAACAATGCTCTTGGAACTTACCAGCAACTAGATGTACGTTGAAATCAGAAGTTGGGACGTTTCTCCAGCCGTGGGTAAGGAACACTGTCTTCTTGTTAGCATTGAAGTTTGATGCTCTCAGGACAGCATCAGCTCCATAGGGAATAGGCTGGCTGATGGCGCGGTTTGATCTGTTGGGGATAAAGATAGTTATTAAGTTAGATTTATTTAGGTTTCGTTGCCTCTAGTCGGGGGCACGGATCGCAATGCGTATACCAAGCTCCTGACTTATGGTAGCTGGAGGACCGTCGGGTTTTATACGGTCCAATTTTTTTTTTAGGTGTCAAAAATCATCAAATGAGTCCTTCCGCCCTGGGTGGGGCAGAAGGGACTGTCAGACTTTTACTGACTAAAAAAACCACCCTGTTCCTTCTGTTGCCCTTTACGTTCCAGTGCCACGGTATTCTGTTAAGACGTCCCGCAACCCTGGCAGGCGTTTGGCCCTATTGGGGCCCCGTCCTTGTGCTGACAGCTCGTTAAGGCGCGCGTGAAACAGAACGCGCCGTCGACCCGGGCTTTTTCCTTGATCGGACGGCGAGCTACCCATTACTCGCCGTCAAGGCCGCGCCTACGGTGGCCGGATGTCGCCTCGCGACGTCCGACGCCCTGGGCCTCTCCCGCGGCGGCTGGGGCGTGAGGTGGAGGATGTTCTCTCCCTCACGCGGCCGCCCTCCTCCTTCGCTAGCATTACTGCTTCGCAGAAAGAGGTGACTGCGGTGTGTGAATCAGCGTTAAGTTTTATATTAACTTTACATACATAAACTTAGCTCTTAATAGTGTTCAAGTCTCAAAGCGAAAGAGTCCTTACCTAGTAAAAAGATGATAATGATTATTGATGTCAGGATTATATCTGGCGGAAGCGAGAAGGTCGCTGGTCTTCAGCCACAGGTCTACCAGCTCAGGCCCGTCAGGTCCAGTCATGTACTGGTAGCGAGGACCTGGGTCCAGCTTGGCGATCACATGGTCTGCTGGGAGTGCTGTAATTAAAGCAAAGTTTTATTGAAAACTATCACTCCTGCCGTTAATTCGTTCGCGTGGTTTTTCTTACGGATCCCTTATTTCTTAAAATATAATATAGCCTATGTCACCCGGGGATAGTGTAGCTTCCCAACAGTGAAAGAATTTTGCAAATCGGTTCAGTAGTTTCGGAGCCTATTCAATGCAAACAAACAATGAAATCTTTCCTCTTTAAAATAACATAAATATAGTATACCTTTTGAACGCGACGTCGTTCGCGTCAAAGTTGGTTTCTCCATACAAACTTTGGACCCATTAGGGGACGAATTTTGGAAAATCCTTTCTTATCAGATGCTTACGTCATACAAAGAACACACCCTCCAAGTTTCGGTTCAAGTTTCATCCGTCAGTCAGTCAGTCAGGAATTCTTGAGTACAATCATGTGTATAAATATCGTACACTAATCACCAGTCACCCGGGGGTCGTCTACAGTTCCAATATTTGTAAACACGTAAACACTACGTATATTTGAACATAATTTAACCTTTAATGTATTAATTTTTATGATTTAGTAGTTTTACATTGCTTGCACGTGTCATAATGTATGATTCTGTATGCAAATATTATAAACATTGATTTTAAAAGAGTACGTATGGAGTTTCTTATCCATTCTTCTCCATACAAAACTACCTTTTGGAAGAGGCAACTAGATTCGATTCTTTTTTTTTGTATATGACGTTCAAAAGTGCCTTGTAATGGCCTAATTGAAATATATGATTTGATTTTGACTTTGACATACCTGATGACACAGCCAATCCAATCGTCAATACGATAACACACTTCATTTTCTTGTGTTTTCCTACCAATTGTGCGATTCCTTATCATACTAGCTTGCTTTTATATAAGGAGCATTAGGAATTAGGATTAAAATATAATTAATTATAAAGTTACAATAGGTTTGCTATATACTTTATTTTTAAAAGCTTTTATTTAGCTTGCACTGTCCGTATGTAAGTTGTCCTTTCAAAATTTGCAAACCATGTTTCGACCATTTGTTGGTATCCGATTGAGCTGAAATGTTGCATACACCTTTAGTTCTGATGACAATACAATGTCCAATACTCAATATTGTAATAATTTTAAATTAAAGATTGTTTCTAAAAATATTTTTTTTGTTAATTTATTTTAAGCGTTTTCCCCACACTGAAACTCTTGTATCGTGGGATCGTAGGTACATATACATACATAACATCACGCCTGTAATCCCCGAAGAGTTAGGCAGAGGTGTACCCATTAGCGCACATTTCGCAAGTTATGTTTAAGTCCCATGTAACAGAGGGCGAGCCTATTGCCATCAACCGGGCACAAATCCAGACTCCGAGGCTGTTACTGAGAAATTCCTGATGGAAAACCTGATTTGCCCGACCTGGGAAGCCTGTTCTTCCTTAGGGTTCAAACTTGTGGTGAAAGCTTTACAGACAGACAGAAATACCTTCTCATTTATAATATTAGTATGGATACATTTATAACAAGCTTTTGCTCGCGTCTTAGTCCGCTTAAATGCCTCCCCTTAGGGGGTTAATGTTGGAAAATCCTTTCTTAGCGAACGTCTACTAACTATAATCTACCTCCCTGCCAAATTTCATCTGTATACGTCAAGCGGTTTTCGATATTTCGTGCTAAGCGAGTGACCTTTCGCTTTTAAATTGGGTACACGACTGCCCCAAAATAAGGAGTGTTATGTGTTCAGGGTTAATGTATGTATGTATGTGAGTTTCTTTATTCCACCATAACTTTTCCGATTTAGATGTATGGGGTATCCTAAAAAATAAAAAGAATCCTGTGTGGTCACTTTAAAACGTAAATTAATATCAGACTCAATTCATTTTTTCAACCGACTTCAAAAAGGAGGAGGTTCTCAATTCCCCCAATTACGAATCGATTTGGATGATTCTTTTTTTGTTTGAAAGAGTATAGTCGCGAATAGGTCCCATAGGAATATTGTCATGATCTGATGATGAACTTTGGGGATATGGAACGGAACTCCTTGTAAAATTACAGCAGAACCGCCGTAACAAGAAAAATTGCTTTGTTTATACGTGTAGTCGACGACTGACTAAAGGAAGTGGGGAGGGGGTACGTCAACCCCCCTCCTACCACTTTCCAAAATTAAATATATCGTGTGTGGTATCGTTTGAAAGGGCTTTATGTAAGTATTTCAAACATTAACACACAAGCACTAAAAAGTGAAAAATAAAAAGCTGTTTTACAAAAAAATATGACCGCCTTCAAAAATCACAAAATAAAAAATAACTTTAGCTTGGAAGTCGGTGGCAATACCTACATAACAAGAAACAAAACCAAAGCCGCCGACTTCCAAGCTAAAGTAATTTTTTATTTTGTGATTTTTGTTAATGAATCTGGTCGTGTCTATGTTTATCGTCTAGAATTTGACAAGTAGATTTAAAAAATATATAACACTGTAAATAAAAAACGTCGTAAAAAAAAACTGACGAGTAAACAAAGTACAAATATATTATGTGCAATTTTTGCAGTCGTGTTTTTTTAATTTTATAATTATAGTAGCTTGTTATATTCAGGGCACGCCTCTATCGAGGCGGTAAGTCCCCTCTTTGAGGAGTGGCTTGAGCGGCGCCACGGCGCCCTCACCTTCCGCCTGACGCAGGTCCTCACCGGACACGGATGCTTCGGGAGGTTCCTGCACATCATCGGGCGGGAGGAAACGCCCGGATGTCATCACTGCGAGGATCGCCCCGAGGACACGGTGGAGCATACCGTGGCGGTGTGCCCCGCTTGGGCGGAGCACCGCGACGTCCTCGTGGCGGCTATCGGCGGCGGCGAACTCTCGCGTTCGGCCCTGGTGCAAGCCATGGTCCGGAGCGAGAGGGAATGGGATGCAGTCGCCTCCTTCTGCGAAGCAGTAATGCTAGCGAAGGAGGAGGCGGGCCGCGTGAGGGAAAGAACCACCTCACGCCCCAGCCGCCGCGGGAGACGCTCCGGGCGTCGGGAGCCGCGAGACGACTCCCGGCCACCGTAGACGCGGGTCTGTGGGCGGTGAGCAATGGGTAGCTCACCGTCCGTTCGTTGATAACGACAGACCGTGTCGACGGCGCGTTCGTGTTCCACGCGCGCCTCAAAGAGATGTCAGCAAACAATTGAAGGGGCCACTAAGGGCCGATGCCTGCCGGGGCTGCGGGTTGTTCGAAAGAGATACCGCGCCCCCGGAACGCAAAGGGCACAAGAAGGAACATGGATGGGTTTTAGTCAGTAAAAGTCTGACACTCCCTCCCGCCCCGCCCAGGGCGGGGGAAGTCATTTGATGATTTCCCATCGGTAAAAAAAAAAAAAAAAAAAAGCTTGTTATATTCAGATTTTTGAGACTCAGAACACAATACCATATGTAAGCCGCCTATAGTTCAGTAATTAACCTATAAATCATTAATTATTTATTACTTAATTATCACTGGATTAAAGATTATAGATTTAAGAATCAACTACGTAATCACATACGTCAGCTACAAGAATATTATAACCAGGATTTCGTAAACACCTAATCGAAAAGAGAGTCCGTGTAGTTTCTTGCTCGTTCTTCTCCATAGAGACCTACCAACATTTTGGAACGAGCAAATAGCTTCAACTAATCTACACAAACAAAAAAACAAAAAAAATACAAAAATATATCTGCCTAGCCTTTTCCCAAGTCCGGTCGGCTTCCACTCTAGCCGGGTGCAGCTGAATACCAGTATTTTACATGGAGCGACTGTCTACCTGACCTCCATAACTCAGTAACTGGGTAATACGATACCCCTTGGTAAGACTGGTTGTCAGACTTTCGGGTTCCTGACGACACGTAACGACTGTCAAAAATCCACGTATGACAGCCGGGAGCAACGGCTTAACGTGCTTTCCGAAGCACGGAGGAGTCTCGGTGTGTAAAGATAGTCATCAACGGACTAACCCCGGCAAGCGTAGCTTAACCTGATGGATCGACCCGTGCGGCTGAATAGAAAAGAATAGAATAATTGTTTATTTGCACAGAAAGTAGGTACATTATTGAGATGTTACAGATTGAGTGATCCTTATACTTTCTGCCTTATTTAAGGCATGCAAAACAGTTTAACAAATACAAATACAGGCATACTTAACACAGACACACAATACAAGCGCAATGTCAAAATAAATTATTAGTCAAGTATATTTTATTAGTCTTAAACATTAGTCAAAGGTGCCGATTCTCTTGGTCACAAACTAAACTAAAATTAGACTATTTCCATCTTTTTGTGTCCAATAAAACAAGAAAGAGACTAATGTAAATATGAGCTGTCAAATTTAGTCAACCTGACACATCCATACAGTTATAGTTGACATCTTAAAACGTATGGATTAAAAATACGGAAAAGTTTAAGGCAAAACTAATTTGACATCGCTAACTTAGTTCTTTAATGTCACCGTCCTTTCCCTTCGCTGTATGTTAGTAAGAGATGTCAATTCTCTAAATTTAGTCTAGTTTGTGAACAAGGGAATCGGCACCAGTGTCAAAATAAATTATTAGTCAAGTATTACAATAGTCAATAGCTATAAACGTACAAGTCAGAGTCTAAATTAGCTTTACTTAACCACGTTATTACTTAGCCACGAGCTCCTCCATTAATCTAACTCTAGATGGCGCCAAATGTAATTTATTGTATCTGTAGTATTAGCTTGAAGAGATAAAGATTGTTTTTTTGCTTGTAAGTGGCAGGTAATCTCTGAAAGTAAGTACAGGGGGCTTATACAAAGTAACAATATCAAAACGATAACGAATTTAGAAAAGACTAAAATGTATGGGATTGACATAAGCCGCGTTAAGTCACGTGGTCAATCTACATCGTTATCGCAATTTGGTAGACAATGTTATAATTCATAACGAAACCATAAAGTAACGAAACGTTATCGTGTTTATCCCATACAAATGCGTAGACAAGCAGCGCTTTCAGTGTTCGCCTTCGCCTCGATCGTGATCGCGACCATAGTGTTACATTGGCTATGAAATGTTTGTCGTTATCTCAGAGACGATGACGAATTTAGGTATCGTTCCGCCACGAAGCGATGTTACTTTGTCTAAGCCCCAGGTCTGATTAGAAAATTCTTTCAATGATAACTGAAGTTACACTATGTAATCTATACTTAACATAACATAGCATCACGCCTGTAATCCCCGAAGGGTTAGGCAGAGGTGTATCTATTAGTACACCCACATTTAGCCAGTTATGTTTAAGTCCCATGTATTAGGGGGCAAGCCTATTGCCATTATCCGGGCACAAATCCAGCCTGAGAGGCTGCTACTGAGATATTCATGATGAAAAACCCAATAACACTTTGCCGGACCTGGAAATTCTACCCATCTTTTTGTTGTTATCTCATGGATTAACTTATTACTTAAGATAAGACATTATTTAAGAATTTATTGCTTATCTATCTACAATCAATCAATTTACCAATCAGTATGTAAATTAATTATGATTGTTTTAATCTTTTATTATCCTTGTGTGGTCTTGTTTATCAAGATTAAAATATGTATGGGTGGTTAGCGACAGTGCGCTGGCGCAAAATCAAAGCATTTAATTCAATGAAACCATTAACAGACACTTTTGAATTGTCAAGCAGTCGGTCAGTTAGCTAGAAAGTTGAAGCTAGTTGCTCGTTCCAAAACGTAGGTAGGTCTCTATGGAGAAGAACGAGCAAGAAACTCCACGGACACTCTTTTCAATTACCTACATAACATTACGCCTGTAATCCCTGAAGGATTAGGCAGAGGAGTACCCATTAGTACATGTACATTTCGCCAGTTATGTTTTTAGTCCCATGTAACAGGGAGCGAGCCTATTGTCATCAACCGGGCACAAATTCAGACTCCTGATGGTAAATGGGGCTAAATATTCTGTTTTTAAAAGAGGTGTATTTGAAAATACTGTCAAATTAAAACAACAAACAAAAATTATAGTATTTATTAATTTTTGACCACGTGTCGTAATTTTATTTGATTATTTACGGGCTAATTTGTCAATTGTCAGATAACTCTTAAGGTATAAGCTCCATGGTAGCCCGCGAAATTCAATTTTTCTAACGTTTTTTGCAATTTGCAAGTCAGTATTAGGTTTAATGTTGATTAAAGTATGATTCGCGGGCGTAAGAAGTATGTATTTTCAGAATTATAACCATTAAACTCTATAGGGCCAGGTAACCCGACAGAATGACTATTTCATGAAATCTTGACATTTTAGGATTATACCGACTTATGGAGTTATTAAACTGATTTTAATGGTTATTTTTCTAAAAATACATACTTCTTACGCCCGCAAATCATACTTTAATCAACATTAAACCTAATACTGACTTGTAAATTGCAAAAATCGTGAGAAAATTTAAATTTTGCTGGCTCCTTTTTTAATTTTTTTCTCTTTATAATATTAGTGTAGACACCATTTTTGAATTGCAACACGTCCTGAATCCACAATGATCCGCGTGGTTATGCGGCGCTCCGTGTGTGAGGCGCCGCCCCACCGCGCGGAGGAGCGGTGGCGGCGAGAGCACCGTTCGACCGCGCGTACGGGCGGTGTACGTTTCAATGGATATCTTAGAGGCCAATGCGACATGAGATCCGCTTCACCGCCAACCGCGGCGGTATGCGGTGCCGTGTGTTTTATAGTAGTGTTCAATTTGATGCATTAGTTATTTTGATAGCTTGGTAACCGCGTGAGAATGGAGGCATCGCATTCGTCTGCAGATAGTAGATGCCACTTTGTCTGTAACAAGAAAGTAAATAATAACAAAACATCATGCTTGTAATCCCCGAAGGGTTAGGCACAGGTGTACAGATTGCGGCTCAAAAATATTTTACTAAAGTTTATTGTAATATTTTATTTTTTTAAACCATATGAGCTAACTGCTGAGTATGAGGTCTTGGGTTCGACTCCCAGGTCGTGCAAAATGTTATTGGGTTTTTCCACCAGGAATTTCTCAGTAGCAGCCTCGGAGTCTGGATTTGTGCCCGGTTGATGGCAATAGGCTCGCTCCCTATTACATGGGACTTAAACAAAACTGGCGAATTGTGGGTGTACTAATGGATACACCTCTGCCTAACCCTTCGGGAATTCCAGGCGTGATGTTATGTTATGTTATATTTTCGAGCCGTTTGGGTATGAAACCCTCGGGTCGTGGGGTCCGTGTGCCCATGGCCTATTCAAGGAGTTGTCCAATCGGTTGGTTGACACTTCCCTTGACCCAAGGGCTTGACCTTGGCCAGAAGCTAAACAATATTTAGTACAGATACAGAAAATGACGTTTCTCTTACCCAGTTTTAGGCTCAATACCTCCCATATTTAGTGTTCCCGTCGAGAAACAATGACCCTCCCTCGCTGCGGCGGTGGTCAAGCAACGAATGCCAGTAAACCCATCCTCTTTGATCGACTCGGCAAAGTAATGGATAGACCTGGAAAGCAAACAAAGAATAAATATTTATTGAATAAGATCTGACCTTGACCTTGACCTTGACATTGACCTTGACTTTGACCTTGACTTTGACTTAAAAGCTTTACCTAAGAGAGACTCCAGACTGACAGCCAGGCATATAATGACGTTTAAAAATAAGATTTGACCTTGACTTTGACCTTGACCTTGACTTAAAAGCTTTACCTAAGAGAGACTCCAGACTGACAGCCAGGCATATAATGACGTTTAAAAATAAGATTTGACCTTGACTTTGAATTTGACCTTGACCTTGACTTTTACGTAAAAGCTTTACCTAAGAGAGTCACACTCCAAACTGACACAGCCGGGCATATTGATACCCCCATTCGGATAGAAGTCGACATCTGCTAGGGGATTAGGGAAGCCCAAGACACCAGCGTTAGTGTGGATGACTTCTGTGTAAGCGCCGTCTGTAGATTGAAACTTTTGATCGTTCGTTAACCAGCCGGTGAACGAGGGGTCGAGACCTGGAATCAAAATATAGTATTTGATACATCTGAAGTACATCATGTTTAAAGAATGATTTACCCGACAACCCATCTTCCCAGAGACGGTGGGATGAGCCGCTCTGCAGAGTAGTACAAGAAAACTTATTTACTACATCTGCTTCATCTGCAGAGCGAGCGCGCCTGCTTGCTGTGGCTAAATGGGAGTCGGGTCTTTGGCTTCTGGCACTACCGTCGTCGAACATTGGTACTATGTTCGACGACACTACTTTCCGCCTCGCTGCTTCCTTACGTTTAGGGGCTTCATGTTGTTCTCCTCATCGCTGTCGCTGTGGGGAAGTTGTCACCAGTCTCGGACACCACGGCTTGTCGTGCAGCCGAAGTGCGGGCCGTATAGCACGCCATGCGAATATTAATGACATCATTCGACGTGCTCTTGCTGCCGTCGGCGTTCCGGCTGTCTTAGAACCCAACGGCTTGGCACGCGACGATGGCAAGAGACCGGACGGGATGTCTCTGTTTCCGTGGAAGTTGGGTAGGCCTTTAGTGTGGGACGCTACATGTGTCGATACTCTTGCGCCATCCCATCTTCCTAGTTCGGCGTGCTGTGCTGGCGCTGCTGCTGCGGCTGCAGAAAACCTCAAACGGCGTAAGTATAGTACCCTTTCAAGTAACTATATTTTCGAGCCGTTTGGGGTGGAAACTCTCGGGTCGTGGGGTCCGTGTGCCCATGGCCTTTTCAAGGAGTTGGCCAAACGATTGGTTGATTCTTCCCGTGACCCAAGGGCTGGTTTTTACCTTGGCCAGAGGTTAAGCATTGCCATTCAACGTGGCAATGCGGCCAGTCTTTTGGGCACATTTCCAGTAGACAGCGATGTGGATGAATTTTTTGATGCCATTTAATTTTAGTTTCTCTTTTTTTTTATATTCTGGTTGTTTTTTATTTAATTTTATTATTAAGCTTGTAAATATTGTATATATTAATTATAAATAAATGTTTAAAGAATACTAAAGTGTAGATTTGCACGTTCATGAAATTCGAAGAGGTAAAGTCCCCGTCACGAGAAGCTATAAATTATGTAAATAAATAATTTCTACTAAAGGCTGATGTTTCATTAGTCAAATAACTTTTAACCAAAGAATAAATATGACAGTTTGACATATTTTCTATACGAAAGCTGTCAAAACGCCAGATATTTGACGATAAAAAATAAATCTGCGCTAAGTTACGTAGCGACAATACAATCGACAATAAATAATCCCAAATTCAATCAACTCAAAGTAACACACGTGTAATACGAAACTAACGAGCAGTTTCACTTGGTCGGGTTAATTATGAGTTTTCCATACAAACTTTGAACCTCCGTTTCATCTCATACATACATAACATCACGCCTGTAATCCCCGAAGGGTTAGGCAGAGGTGTACCCATTAGTACACCCGCATTTCGCCAGTTATGTTTTTTTTTTAAGTCCCATGTAATAGGGGGCGAGCCTATTGCCATCAATCGGGCACAAATCCAGACTCCGAGGCTGCCACTGAGAAATCACTGATGGAAAAACTCAATAACACTTTGCCCGACCTGGGAATCGAACCCAAGACCTCACGCACAACAGTCGCGTTTGCGACCACTAGACCAACGAGGCAGTCCGTTTCATCTCCTTTTTGGAAAATACTTTCTTAGCGGACGTCTACTAACTATAAATTACCTCCCTGCCAAAATTCATCTTCAAACGCTAAGTGGTCTTCGATATTTCGTGATGAGTGAGTGAGTGTAAATGAGTGAGTTTGAGCGAAAGGTCACACTTTTGCTCAAATTATTACATTATTACACTAGCTTTTGCCCTCGACTTCGTTCGCGTAGAAAATGAACAAAATTTTGAAATATGTTTCTACCCCTTTTTAACGATTAAGGGATGAATTTAAATAAATTACGAAGCACGTGTTCCGTCAATTCTGGTAAAGAATGTTTATTTATACAAAAAATTAAGTCTATTTGGATAAAACACGTTGTCCCATACAGACTTTGCTCCCGTTTTTCACCCCTTATGGGGAAGAATTTCGGAAAATCCTTTCTTATCGGATGCCTACGTCATACAAAGAACATACCCTCCAAGTTTCAGGTCTCTACGATCAGCGGTTTAGGCTGTGCGTTGATCCGTCAGTCAGTCATTCAGGACAAAGCATTTTATATGTATAGAAAGATGGATAGAAGATTATCTCCTTACCTGTGACATAACCGGGCTGTCCCAGTAGCTCTCTGCCGATGATACCAGCCTGGTGGGCTCCTAGATTGTGCCCCACTAAGTGGTAGTTGTTGAGTACAGACCCGCTTGCAGCGTTCAGCCAAGTTATGAAGCTGGCAACTGCTACAGCTGGACAAAACAAAAAGGCACTTTAAAACTAAATATTTCACAAACGCTTAACTTAAACGAAAAATATTATAAATAGGAAAGATTTGTATTTTTGTGTGAGTGTGTTTGTGTGTTTGTAATGAATTAACACAAAAACAACTGTGCCGATTTTAAAAAAAATCCTACATTAGAAAGCTACACTCATCCTAAATAACGTAGGCTATATTGTATTTAAAAAAAAGTTAGGGATCTTTAAGGAAAATCACGCGAACGAATTGCGAAGAGAGTGTTAGTATGAAGGCGCTTTGAACACAGAGCAACTATTGCAGCAACTGGCAACTAGCTGTTTACATATATTTCAATTGGACTGCGCACACAGAGCAACTCGAGTTTCGAGTTCCGGCGATCTTCAACAGTTTTCAGTTGCTGCAATTGATGACTAAGTTAGTTCCTAATTGCCGCAACTAGCAACTGTTAAATATTATACCGTAACGCTGACCGCTGCGTAGATTGAGCAACTCGCCTATGAAAGTTGCTCACAGATTGCCATAAAGTTGCGGCAACCGTAAACGTAAAGCAACTATCAAATCTTACAGGAAACTTTTAAAGTGTTGATAGTTGCCTCAACTTAAGTTGCTCCGTGTGCAAAGCGCCTTACTAAATTAGTGCTCGTACCCGATGAAGGAGTATTGATGACAGCAACAGGATACGACTTCGTGCTGCAACCGTGGCTCCAGTCAACTACGATTACGTTAACATCTTCAGATTCCAAGAATGCTGTGGAGGAAATATTTTACTTAACATAACAATACGCCTGTAA
The DNA here is from genome assembly GCA_949774945.1 of Hoplodrina ambigua. Classification (NCBI taxonomy): domain Eukaryota; kingdom Metazoa; phylum Arthropoda; class Insecta; order Lepidoptera; family Noctuidae; genus Hoplodrina; species Hoplodrina ambigua. The sequence goes on along the minus strand of OX458994.1, from coordinate 1,071,702 downwards.
TTCCTGAAATCCAGGCAGAAGTTCGTATTTCTACTTATTAAAAAAATCATGACTTTGACCTTGACTTTGACCTTGACCGTGACCTTGACCTTGACCTTGACCTTGACTTACCAGGAACAAGTACCGTATTGATAGCAGATGTCGAATTGTCTTGCCAACCATGGATTAGAACAACAGTTCTCCTGCGGTTGAAGTAGTTGGTTGCGATCAACCAATCCTTATCATCTTTTACAAGTGGTTGACTTAGCGCTGGATTTTCTCTGAAACCAAAAGACTGATACTAGGCATTGGAATATTCATACGAATACTAATATTAATACTAAGCTAATACGGATACTAATACGAATACTAATACGGATACTAATACGGATACTAACATGGATACTAATACCGATATGAATACGAATCGTGACACTAATACAAATAATAAAAACTAATACTGATACTAATATTGATACAAATACGTACGCCTGTCAGTCATACGGATTTTGATACGGATACTGACACAGATACTGATACGTGTACTGATACGGATACTGGATACGGATACTTATACGAATACGGGTACTGATACGGATACTGACACGGATACTGATACGGATACTGATACTGGTACGGATACTGGCACGGATAGTGATACGGATACGGATACTGATACGGACACTGATACTGGATTCTGATACGGATACTGAAACTGATACGGATACTGATACTGGTACGGATACTGGATACGGATATTGATACGGGTAATGATACGGATACTGGATACTGATACGGATACTGATACGGATAAGGATACGGATACGGATACTGGATACGGATACGGATACTGATACGGATACTGATACGGATACTGATACGGATACTGATACGGATGGTGATACGGATACTGATACGGATACTGATACGGATACTGATACGGATACTGATACGGATACTGTTACGGGTACTGATTCTAATACGGATACTGTTATGGGTACTGGTACTAATACGGATACTGATACTGGTACGGATACTGATACGGGTACTGATACTAATACGGGTACTGGTACTAATACTAATATGAATACTAGTACTAATAAGGATACTAATTCGAATACCAGTACTAATATTGATAATATTGATACTCAAGTGGCAATGTGCAGGGCACATAGCTCGTAGAGCAGACGGCCGTTGGGGTCGTAAGGCTCTCGAGTGGCGACCACCTACCGGAAGGCACAGTGTGGGAAGGCCCTCAACGAGGTGGACCAACGACCTCATAAAGGTCGCGGGAAATATCTTCATGCAGGCAGCACAGGACCATCATTGAGGCTTTCTTTAGGGGTGGCCTATGTCTGTTTGTGGCATCGTAGGTCCAGAACGGATGAACTGATTTTGTTTTTTTTTTTTGTTTGAATTTGAATTAATTAGTCGGAAGTAACCTTAGTTATGTTGGATGAAAATCGGTCTAAGGTGGCTTTTCCAAGATGGCGTTTTAAAAATTATTTATTAAATTTTTGGTCAAAAAATAAACTGTCTCTTATTAAATAAGACTATTCGGAAGAACCCGGAAGAACCGAATAACAGTTTGCCCGACCTGGGAATCGAATTCAAGACCTCATGCTCAGTATTTACGTTTTGCGACCACTAAACCAACGAGGCAGTCAAAATGAAAAATACATAGACATACATAAACTCACGCCTTTTTCCCATGGGGGTAGGCTGAAACTACAGAACGCCTACTGCTACGATCCTTACATACTCCTTTCGCCTCATCCACGTTCATACATCTCGTCATACAAGCACGCCGGTTACGAGTACTGCGTACCTGACCTTTCTGAAGAACCTCACCAATAAGGTCAGTGTAGGTCTTCCTAGGGCGACCCCTCCCGGCGTTGCCACTCACCTCTGCCATATAAATACCTTTTGTCAATCGTCTTTCACTCATCCTCTCAACCTGACCGAATCATCTAAGCATACCCTTTTCTATCTTTTCTTCTTTTTTTTTTTATGAAAAATGACAATATTAAAAAGATAAATAAATAAAATGACTTACCTAGTAAAAAGATGAAAAGTATTCATGGTACTAGGATTGTATCTGGTCGCTTCAATGATGTCTTCCCCAGACACCCACATATCTGACAGGTACTTGCCCTCACCAGTCACGTACTGGAAGGTCAGTACATCATCTTTCTTTGGCTCCATCTTTTTATTTGGCCTACTGGGATCTTCTAGCATTTCTATTGCTATTGCTGTGAATAAAAAATTTTTGACTTTGACTTTGACTTTGACTTTATCTAAATAACAAACATCATCAAAGTCAAAGTCAAAACATTTTATTTCAATTAGACCATTTACAGGAACTTTTGAATTGTCAAGCAGTCGGTCTGTTAGTCAGAAAGTTGAAGCTAGTTGCTCGTTCCAAAACGTAGGTAGGTCTCTATGGAGAAGAACGAGCAAGAAACTCCACGGCACTCTTTTCAATTAGGTTTTTAAAATCCTGGTTACATTATTCTTGTTGATTCTACATGTGATAACAATGAAGATGAATATAAAACCGCAGTAAAAATAATAAAAATAAAGATGTAAGCCATAGCAGTTAAAAGATGACCAATCCCAACTGACAGCACTCGTTCACGATCTCGTTCATGGATGAACTATCTTAAACGGAGCTATCACGCCTGTAATCCCCAAAGGGTTAGGCAGAGGTGTACCAGTTAGCACACCCACGTTTCGCCAGTTAAATTGAAGTCATGTAATAGGGGGCGAGCCTATTGCCATCAACTGGGCACAAATCCAGACTCCGAGGCTGCTACAAAGAAATTCCTGACGGAAAAAGCCAATAACACTTTGCTCGAACTGGGAATCGAACCCAAGACCTCATGCTGAGCAGTCGCGCTTTGCGACTACTAGACCAACGAGGCAGATATCTAAATTAATATAGTATTTATTACTAGCGCCCCGCCCTGGCTTCGCACGGGTGCAATGTAGATACATAAACCTTCCTCTTGAATCACTCTAACTATTGATGAAAACCGCATTAAAATCCGTTGCGTAGTTTTAAAGATATAAGCGTACAGACGGCGGGAAGCGACTTTGTTTTAAACTATGTAGAGATGACAGCTGAAGAGATTATTTGTTACTTTGTTTGTTTGTTTAAACGGGCTAATGTCTGAAACTACCAGTCGAATTCGAAAGCTTATTTTTGTATTTGATAGCCCGATTCATGAAAGAAAGTTTTTTTACTGTACGTTATTTTACGAAGATAAATTTTGACATTCATAAGTGCCCTTAAGTGATCTAAATGAAATTAACATTCTGACTTTGACTTTGACTTTGACTGTCAAAAACCAAAAAAAAGTATTAGTTACCTGATACAGCAACAACGCCAAGAAGAAACACTGTAATTGTCTTCATTACGTTTGGTTCTACAATTTTTTATAATTTAGATTTACTGCAGTTGACTCTAAATAGAGTTACTTATTTAATGATAAATCTCAATTTAATCAATAAAATATTATATTAATTAAAATCAGCTGTAAAATTTGTAATTTAATTTATGTAATTAATTCGTTGTTTTACTTTTTGATGACACTAAGCACTTTTAAAACTGTACTTTTACTATGGGACCAACCTTGAAATCATGAAAAAAAAAACGTTTTTTTTTTCTACAAAAATGCTACACGATCGTAATGTATGAAACAGCAGATGTTTTATGATGATTTCTAGGTTGGTCCCGTAGTAAAAGTTGTTCATAATGATGAGTACAATGACCCCTATTCAGGTTGCGGGTATTTTTCAATGATCCTGTATAATAGATACCCCACGACGGCGATTTCAAATATCCTACCTACTATTATATTATATAAATGTGAAAGTTTTCTGAATGAACGTTTGTTACTCAATAACGCAAGAACGGCTGAACGGATTTAAATGAAACTTGGCACAGAGAAAGATTATAGACGTTTTTATACCGAAAAAAAAACACAGTTACTTTAATGCGCGCACAAGCTCGTTTTAATAAACCGACTTATGAAAACGCACTGTAAGTAAATTTTGTGTTCGTAAGTGTAATTTTCCGTGACAAGAAAAAACGCAAAGCGGAGCGCAGATACACTGACAAACAAACAGAAGAAACGTTGCGTTTTATAATAAATCTTTATACACGAAGGCTTGATTGTAAATTATGTTCAAAGGACTATAATGATCAAGGAATTCTTTTGTACTAATTAATTATGTATTGTCATTAAGACTAATGTAAGACAATAAGTTATAAAAACAATTGTAATAATCCTTATTATTTATTATATAAATAAGAAATATGTGTCAGTCTGTAAACCACGTGATGGCCGATGGCCCATGGGTAAAGGCGCCAACCTCTCATGCATGACGTTGTGGGTTCAAACTTGGGCAAGTACCAATGTGACTTTTTCAGTCAAAGTCAAAGTCAAAACATTTATTTCAATTAGACCATTTACAGGCACTTTTGAATTGCCAAGGAGTCGGTCAGTTAGTCAGAAAGTTGAAGCTAGTTGCTCGTTCCAAAACGTAGGTAGGTCTTTATGGAGAAGAACGAGCAAGAAACTCCACGGCACTCTTTTAAATTAGATTTTTACAAAATTTCATCAATCAATTCATATCAATCATATCATTCATTCAAATCAATTCGTATGTACTTTATAAAGTTTATCTTGGACATCACTGGCATCGGTGAAGGAAAACATCGTGAGGAAACCTGGACTTACTACTGTTCCACTCAAACCATGTCAGAGGCCCTTGAGGCGGTTTAGAAACTCTGACACTAGGGTGTGTTGGGTCATAAGACCTTACTGCCCACACGATAAAAAAAGCCGACTGAACCATAAAACTTCACGCTGTAATCCCCGAAGGGTTAGGCAGAGGTGTACCCATTAGTACACCCACATTTCGCCAGGCAAGTTTAAGTCCCATATCCCTCGTCCTCTATTACATGGGGCTTTAACATAACTGGCGAAATGTGGGTGCACTAAAGGATACACCTCTGCCTAACCGTTCGGGGATTACAGGCGTGATGTTATGTTTTATTGATTTTAAAAGATTACTTATGGAGTTTCTTGTCCATTCTTCTCCATACAAAAATACCTTTTGGAAGGGGCAACTAGATTCAATTCAATTTTTTTTTTCTTGTAATGACGTTCTAAATTGCCTTTTAATGGCCTAATTGAAATAAATGTTTGACTTTGACTTTGACTTACTTTAATCAGTCATCGACTATACATTCGACGTACGTCCGTGGAAGCTTTTGAAATGACTTTAAGGTAATTTGTGCCCTTATTTTGATTTTTCTTTAAGAGCCGAAAATCTGCAACGAAATTTACAAAACAACATTTTTGCCTTTGAACTAAGTTTTTGTAATTTCGGGTGAAAATAAGACAGACAGTTGTTTTTATCGATCGAAGACCATACTTTCAGGATTAATTATCAATAAAAATATTTCCAAAAAATGTGACACAAAAAGAGATAATCTACAAAATCTGATGTAAAGAAGAATATCCCAAAAAATGTTAAAATGTCGTCTAGCTCCTAAACCGCAAAAAATCGTAGAACATACCTACATGGGGGTGGTTTGGATAGCCCAAGAAGAGAGGAAACCAAATTTTTCGTTTGGACGTCCTTAGCTGGGTCACTCTGTATGTAAAGAGTTTTTAAATGTTTGTTTTTGTTTTTTTTGACGGCCTGTTGGTCTAGTGGTTAGTGGCCATGACTGCTAAGCCGGAGGTCGTGGGTTCGATTCCCACCCAGGACAAACTTTGTGAGATGAGCATGATTGTTAGTTCTGTGTCTGGGTGTGACTTATCTATAATATGTATGTATTTATAAATTATATAAGTATGTATATCAGTTGTCTGGTTACCATAACACAAACTCTGCTTAGCTTGGGATCAGATAGCCGTGTGTGAGTTGTCCCAAGATATTTATTATTATTATTAAATAAAACAGTAGTTAGTTAAAAGATTCATTCATTCATTTATTTCCATTTGCTTCTCCAATATCTCCAATTCTTCAGCCGCGGGAGAATGGAGGACGATCCCTGGTTTCCAGCCAGTAAATTCCAGATTGTCTGAAAACAACACGAGAATTAAATTATAATAACGTAACATCACGCCTGTAATTCGCTAAGGGTTAGGCAGAGGTGTACCTATTAGTGCATTCATATTTTGCTAGTTATGTTTTAAGTCTCATGTAATAGGGGGCGAGCCTGTTGCCATCAACTGGGCAGAAATCAGACTCCGGCGTTGCTATTGAACCCAAGACCTCATGCTCAGCAGTCGTGGTTTCCGACCACGACAGTATAATACTAGCCTATTACTGTCCCACAGCAGGACAAAGGCCTCTTCTCATACAGAGAAGGCACGAGCATTGATCACCACGCTTGCTCAAGGCGGATTGGCGATTTCAGACTTATATTAATTACAAGTCCAGGTTTCGTCACTTGACTATGGGTCGTCAAGGTCAAAGTCAAAGTAGAAACAAATCGTTGACTTCGACTGTCAAGTCAAAGTCAAATCTGGAGCAAATTATTGTCTTTGACTGTGACTATGGTTAGTCAAAGTCAAATCTGGAGCAAATTATTGACTTTGACTGTGACTATGGGTAGGCAAAGTTGAAAAACATTATTGACTTTGGCTTTGACTATGGATTGTCAGAGTCAAAATTGAAATAAATTATTGACTATGGAAAGTCAAAGTCAAATTTTGAGTACAGAAAAACTTACCCGGTCTTTGGTACAAGTCCACCCATCCTCAGGTTGCCCCATAGGTAGCAGGAACCGGCCATGGCAGTTACAAATGTGGCACAACGACGCCCGGTGAAGCCTCCTGTTTGGAGAGACTCGCCAAAGTAGAAATATGATCTGAAAGAAGGAAAATTCCAGACTCCATTACTCCATTATTTTCAAAATTTAACCACATCCATGTCCATACGTACATACATACATAAGTTCACGCCTTTTTCCCATGGGCATAGGCAGAAACTACAGAACACCACCTGCTACGATCCTTACATACTCCTTTCGCCTCATCTACGTTCATACATCTCGTCATACAAGCACGCCGGTTACAAGTACTGCGCACCTGACCTTTTTGAAGAACTTCACCAATAAGGTCAGTGTAGGTCTTCCTAGGGCGACCCCTCCCGGCGTTGCCACTCACCTCTGCCATATTAATACCTTTTGTTAATCGTATTTCACTCATCCTCTCAACATGACCGAACCATCTAAGCATACCCTTTTCTATCCATATTCATATAAATATTATGAATGCGAAAGAAAGAAAGAAAGAAAAACTGTTTATTACATTACATAATATTGCATCCTCAATAACAGACATTTACGCGCATAAAAACAAAAAAGAAAATGGAGAAACTCACGTAGAGAAGCAACAGAGTATGCGCGCGTTATGTTTAAATCCTATGTAATAGGGGGCGAGCCTATTCCCAATTGCCATCAACTGGGCACAAATCCAGACTCCGAGGCTGATCTTTCTTTCTTCAACGTATAGGCAGTAAGGTCTTACGATGAGTACCCTAGTGTCAGAGTTTCTAAACCGCCTCAAGGGCCATTCCTGGGCCATTTCTGATGGAAAAACCCAATAACTCTACCCAACCTGGGAATTTAACCCAAGACCTCATGCTCAGCAGTCGCGCTTGCGACCACTAGACCAATGAGTTGTGAACTTACCTAGCATGATCACATTCTTGAGAATTACATCCTGGCATGCTGATACCTCCATTGGGGTAGAAATCTGCGTCAGCTAGAGTCCCGAGGTAGCCCAAGAGACCAGCGTTCGTATGAATAGCTTCTGTGTAGACACCATCATTGGGCCTGAACTTATTGCTATTGGTAATCCAGCCGGGATGAGCAGCATCTAAAGCTGTGGGCAGAAAGTGTGTAAATATTGAGACCAAGTACCTAAGAAGCTTACATAAGTTTTGGGACGAGCTTCAATTTTCTTACTGTCCGACTCCTTGACAATTTGAAAGTGCCTGTGAATGATTTAATTGATTTTTTTTTTTTACTTTTATTTTAACTTAAACTTGACTTTGACTTTGACTTTGACTTTGGCTTAGCCTTTGACTTTGACCTTAAAGCATGTTAATTTCCAGATACTTGGTGAATGAGAGTTAGGTCGGAAAAAGAGTAAAAATTCGACTATAACGACACTTTGGCTGTAGTACGTTACAGCTATATGTGTTATTGTGTGCGTCGGTTATTTTAATTATTCTCCTAACCAAATTTCACGGTTGCCTAACTCAATAGTGAATAACCAAGTACGAAGAAGATACTATAGTGCACTAGTGTGTTAAAACATGCCTTTTAATAATTTCAGTTGAAACATTTAATTTGGTTATGACTTTCTTTTTTGACTTTGACTTGACTTTTGACTTTGGCTTTTGACTTTGACTTATAATTTTGACTTTGACTTACCAGTAATATAAGCAATCTGTCCTTCAACGGTCCTGCCAACAACTCCAGCTTGATGGCCTCCCAAGCTGTGGCCGACTACGTGGTACATAGTGGGGCTTGCTCCGGTCACTGAGTTCAACCATAAAATGAAGCGGCCGACACTTTCACCTGTACAAAAAAATATGATTAAAATTATAACTGTTTTTAGGTATGAGAAACAGGTGTAGTTTCTCATCCTCCACTGTAAAGGGTGTTGAGTCTGATGGGCTACTGTCCGACCGTTGTTGTCGTGGTTATGTAAATAGCCTTTGACCTTGACTTTTGACTTTGACTTTGACTGTCATAAAACTATATTTCCACTTACCAGAAGTGACAGTGTTAGCCACAGCAGCGACGTAGTTGATGGTGCCAGCTCCTGCGCTCCAGTCAACCACGATGACGTTCACGTCTTCAGCGGCCAGGAATGCTGCAGAGAAAATGTTAATCTATAGAATTGATACTGGTGCCGATTCTCTTGTTCACAAACTAGACTAAATTAAGAGAATTGACATCTCTTACTAACATACAGCGAAAGGAAAGGATGGTGACATTCCGTGACAAAAAAGAACTAAGTTAGCGATGACAAATTAGTTTTGCCTTGAACTTTTCCGTATTTTTAATCCATACGTTTTAAGATGTCAACTATAACTGTATGGATGTGTCAGATTGACTAAATTTGACAGCTCTTATTTACATTAGTCTCTTTCTTGTTTTATTGGACAGAAAAAGATGGAAATAGTCTCATTTTAGTTTAGTTTGTGACCAAGAGAATCGGATCCACTCACCATACTATTATAACTGCCTCGTGGAATTTAATTTTTAGTGTGCCTTGGAATTTCTCCATAAAGAAAGAAGTTCCAGAGATTAGCGCGTTTAAACAAATAAACAAAAATCTTTTTAGCTCATAACATAACATCACGCCTGTAATCCCCGAAGGGTTAGGCAGAGGTGTACCCATTAGTACACGAAGATTTCGTCAGTTGTTGAAGTCCAATGTAATAGGTGAAAATGATAACATTTATGTTGTAAACATGGATTTTAAAAGAGTACGTTTGGAGTTTCTTGCCCATTCTTCTCCATACAAAACTACCTTTTGGAAGAGGCGACTAGATTCAATCCTATTATTTTTTTTGTGTAGACGTTCAAAAGTGCCTTATTGGCCTAATTGAAATAAATTATTTAAATAAATAAATAATAAATATCTTGGGACAACTCACACACGGCTATCTGATCCCAAGCTAAGCAGAGCTTGTGTTATGGTAACCAGACAACTGATATACATACTTATATAATTTATAAATACAGACATATTAAAGATAAATCATACCCAGACACAGAACTAACAATCATGCTCATCACACAAAGTTTGTCCTGGGTGGGAATCGAACCCACGACCTCCGGCTTAGCAGTCAGGGCCTCTAACCACTAGACCAACAGGACTTGACTTTGACTTTTGACTTTTTTTTATAGTCTTACCGGGGACTAGTACGGTGTTAAAGTCAGCCGTGACGTCATCCAACCATCCATGGAGCAGGATGACAGTTCTTCTCGCTGCATCGTAGTTGTTCAGACCAAGTAGACCCTCATTGCCAATAAGCATGGGCTGGCTTACCGTGGGATTCTGCCTGTAATTGAAAAAAAAAACAATACATTTTCTGTCTTTTATTTCAGAGTTTTTTGCAGAAAAAGAAAATGCATACATACATACATACATAACATCACGCCTGAAATCCCCGAAGGGTTAGGCAGAGGTGTACCCATTAGTACACCCACATTCGCCAGTTATGTTTTTAGTCCCATGTAATAGGGGGCTAACCTATTGCGATCAACCGAGCACAAATCCAGACTCCGAGGCTGCTACTGAGAAATTCCTGATGGAAAAACTCAATAACACTTTGCCTGACCTGGGAATCGAACCCAAGACTTCAGGCACAGCAGTCGCGCTTTACGACCACTAAACCAACGAGGCAGTCTAAGAAAATTTAATGCATATATTTGTTTGATTACCTCGATTATGTTGAAATATAAACACGCCTATATTTATTTGTGTCTGTTTGTTATTGGTCTTGTTTTGTGTGAGGAGGAGGAGAGAGAGAGGAGAGAAGAGGAGGAGGGGAGCCCCCCCCCCTCCCCTCGGAGAGGTGGAGGTGTGTTAAAATGTGGCTGAACTCGAATAATAATTGTATTTTGACATCATGATCTGTACCAATATTTGCGAAATAAATTATTTTATCTTATCTGTCGAATTGTTGCTGATCTACACGTCATGTTTGCTCTGTTCGTGATTGGTCATCTCTTAACGGCTATGGCTTTTTTTTTAGGTGGTAGAAATCATCAAATGAGTCCGCCCTGGGTGGGGCGGAAGGGACTGTCAGACTTTTACTGACTAAAACCACAATGTTCCTTCTGTAGCTTTTTGCATTCCGGGGCCACGGTATCAATATCTTACCTCATATAAATGCAGTCGGCATACAAAGAATGCAGTTTCGGAAGCATCAAAAAGACTTGCCCGCAGCCTTATTAGATTGAAACGGGTCGAAATTCGGAAGGTCATAGGCAACATAACCGGCCACTGTCCCCTAAACAAACACCTATTCACCATAGGTGTGACAGACAGTCCTCTGTGCAGAGGATGCATGGAGGCGGAAGAAACACCACAGCACGTGCTCTTGGAGTGCAGAAGTGTGGCAGATCAACGCGCACGGACTCTCCAATCGCCGGTATCACTCCCCGAAGCCTGCGTCAGTCTGATAAGACTGCTGGCATTCTGGGAGGGCCTGGGATGGTTGGAGTAACACCTCGAGGATATTTTCATACGTACAATGGCCCAATAAAGAGGCTAAGTGCGGAAACTGCCCAGCTAAACTAACTATCTTACCTCGTATAGAGATGGTATATATTCTGCCTGTCAGGATTATATCTCGCCGCTTCAGCTACATCACTGGCCTTCTCCCACAGGTCTACCAGGTGGAGACTTCCATCTGGACCTGGAACGTACTGGTACCGAGGTCCATCGTCCAATTTCCTGATGACAGGGTCGTATGGAAAAGCTGGAATAATCGAAGATTGTTCATATCTTGCAATACAGCGTTACTGTGTTTTGATTGAAAGGGGCTGTACCCATTAAATTGGAATATAGCACTGCTTATACCTCATAGTAAATAGCGTGATAATGTAAAAATAACATGACATAACATCACGCCTGTAATCACCGAAGGGTAAGGCAGAGGAGTACACCCACATTTCGCCAGTTATGTTTTTAGTTCCATGTAATAGGGGGCGAGCCTCTTGCCATCAACCGGGCACAAATCCAGACTCCGAGGCTGCTACTGAGAAATTCCTGATGGAAAAACTCAATAACACTTTGCCCGACCTGGGAATCGAACCCAAGACCTCATGCACAGCAGTCGCGCTTGCGACCGCTAGACCAACGAGGCAGTCAACAAAACAAACACACGACTAGTTAACAAATATTGCAAAAATATGTAAGTTTTTATATTACCTGACGCCGCAGCTACAACACAAAGTATTAATCCTAACTTGTACATGGCTATAAACTTAGTAATTAATTACTGTGATAATTATGATTTTATTGCTTTACGTATCCATATCTTAGATTCTACTTATTGATTAACAATAAATTTCTTTGTGATTATAATGTGGCATTTTATTTTTGGAGTTCCGCTACAAAGTCGGTGTTAATACGGAACGGTAAGACTGTTTGTCCGTTTACAAATACAAATACAAATCATTTATTACACGACTGCCCCGAAAAAAGGAGTGTTACGTGTTCAGGGTTAATGTATGTATGTGAGTTTCTTTATTCCACCATAACTTTGCAACGCCTGAACCGATTTAGATTTATGGGGTATCGTTACAATCCTTGCATCTTTCCGAGTAACATAGGCTTGTACAAAATTAAAAGAAACCGGTGTGGTCACTTTAAAACGTAAAGTAATACCAGCCTCAATTATTTTTTTTAAAGAATCTGCTCGTCCTATGTTTGTCGTCTAGATTAAAAAAATATATATCACTGTAAATAAAAAACCTCGTTATTTTTGTATAATGTTGCTTGTTTGCTTATAACAGGTTCAGATGAGTTTGTAACGAAAGCAAAACAACATTTTTCTCTTTGAACTATGTTTTTGTAATTTCGGGTGACAATAAGACAGACAGTTTTTTTTATCGATCGAAGTCCATACTTTCAGGATTATTTATCATTAAAAATATTTCCAAAAAATGCGACACTTTACGAGAAAATCATCAAAATCTGATGTAAAGAGGAATATCCCAAAAATATATTAAAATGTCATCTAGCTAAACCGCAAAAAATCGTAGAACTTACATGGGGGTGGTTTGGATAGCCCAAGAAGAGAGGAGTCCAAAATTTTCGTTTGGACGTCCTTATCTGGGTCATCTTTTTATTATACAGACAGATTTTTACAGTGTGTTTTACTATGATGGTACGGTCATGTTGAGAGGATGAGTGAAAGACGATTAACAAAAGGTATCAGAGGTGAGTGGCAACGCAGGGAGGAGTCGCCCTAGGAAGACCTACATTGACCTTATTGGTGAGGTTCTTCATAAAGGTCAGGTGCGCAGTACTCGTAACCGGCGTGCTTGTATGACGAGATGTATGAACGTGGACGAGGCGAAAGGAGTATGTAAGGATCGTAGCAGGTGGCGTTCTGTGGTTTCGCCATGCAGCAGTCACGTTTTGCGACCACGAGACCAACGAAACATTCAGTTGGTATAATACCTATTTCAACTTTGTGGAAAGTTACTTTTTACGCAGGCGAAGCGGCAGACAGAAACTATCCATATCAATATTATAAATGCAAAAATGTGTCTGTCTGTCTGTCTGTTACCTCACGCTTAAACCGATGAATCGATTATGATGAAATTTGGCATGGAGATAGTTTAAGATCCGGGGAAGGATATAGAATTTTTATCCCGGAAATCACCCCCTAAGGCGGTGAAAAGGGGGGTGGAAGTTTGTACGCAAGTACGATTTAAACAAGTTCCATGCGGACGTAGTCGCGGGCAATACCTAGTATTCAGTAAATGCGACTACTGCGACCAATGGTCGCTAAAGACGTAAGATTTTCTAAATCAATCATTAACCGATAATTAACAGATTAATTAATTAAGATAACATATCTTTTGTTAGGAGATAATTGGCACCTGTTTTTGTTATTCAATGAGCATGTTTAATTGTATGACGTAGGAACGTCATTATGTACTACTAACTTTAGCACGCGGCTTCGCCCGCAAAAATACAGGAAGACTTTGTCACGTTCCAAATCATTTTTTTTTTTTTATACGCATTAGGGTATCTTTAACACGGTAGAGCATACGGTGCAGGACTGCCCCGCTTGGGCAGAGCACCGCCGTGTCCTCACGGAGGCGATAGGCGGCGGCTGCCTCTCGCGTTGGACCTGGTTCAGGCCATGCTCCGGGGCGAGAGGGAATGGGATGCAGTCACCTCCTTCTGCGAAGCAGTAATGCTAGCGAAGGAGGAGGCGGGCCGCGTGAGGGAGAGAACCACCTCACGCCCCAGCCGCCGCGGGAGACGCCCAGGGCGTCGGACGTCGCGAGGCGACATCCGGCCACCGTAGGCGCGGGCTTGCGGACGGCGAGTAATGGGTAGCTCGCCGTCCGATCAAGGACCAAGCCCGAGTCGACGGCGCGTTGTGTTCGCGCGCGCCTCAAAGAGCTGTCAGCACAGGGACGGGGCCCCCAACGGAGCCAATGCCTGCCGGGGTTGCGGGACGTCTTAACAGGATACCGTGGCCCCGGAACGTAAAGGGCAACAGAAGGAACAGGGTGGTTTTTTAGTCAGTAAAAGTCTGACAGTCCCTTCCGCCCCACCCAGAGCGGAAGGAGTCATTTGATGATTTTTAACACCTAAAAAAAAAGGGTATCTTTCAAAAATTGTGTTTTATCCGGAATACGACATGTCTTTCTCATTTGACGGTCCTAAGCCCGTGAAAGTATGAAGGGATTTGCAACTTATGTTTTGATTGTTATCAATGTTTGGGGGCGGGGCCAGGCGCGAGTCGTGTCAGTGTTCGACGCGGCGCATAATGTCCACAACTATGTGATGCTATATCTTAATATTTTAGTACTGAGTGATACTAAAACGTGTTTCACATGTAGAATCAACAAGAATAATGTAACCTGGATTTGTTTCGTAAAAACCTAATTTAAAAGAGTGCCGTGGAGTTTCTTGCTCGTTCTTCTCTATAGAGGCCTACCTCAGTTTTGGAACGAGCAACTAGCTTCAACTTTCGGAATAACTGACCGACTCCTTGACAATTCAAAAGTCCCTGTAAATGGTGTTATTGAAATAAATGTTTTGACTTTGACTTTGAAAAGAAACTGCTGCTGTTAACTGCCTCGTTGGTCGAGTGCAGTTCGATTCCCAGCTCGGGCAAAAAGTTATTGAGTTTTTCCATCAGGAATTTCTCAGTAGCAGCCTCGGAGTCTGGATTTGTGCCCGGTTGATGGCAATAGGCTCGCCCCCTATTACATGGGACTAAAAACATAACTGGCGAAATGTGCGTGTACTAATGGGTACACCTCTGCCTAACCCTTCGGGGATTACAGGCGTGGTGTTATGTTATGTTTGAAAAGAAAAAAATACGCATTTTATTATTTTCAATAAACATCATAAAAAGAGATTATCATATCATCGTCAGTGGCGCAGTACTCGTAACCGGCGTGCTTGTATGACGAGATGTATGAACGTAGATGTGGCGAAAGGAGTATATAAGGATCGTAGCTGGGGACGTTCTGTAGTTTCTGCCTACCCCCATGGGAAAAAGGAGTGAGTTTATGTATGTATGTATAAACATCATAATATAAAAATTTGGAACATGATAAAAAAATCTTCGTGTATCTGTTATCGCGGACGCAGACGAAGTCGCCTAAAGTAGCCTATATCCTTTCATGGGTTTCAAAAATACAGAATTACTTTCGAATAATTTATAATAATAGTTTGCATTGTACTGAGAAGAGCTTGTGGCTTAGTAATAACAGTCGCACGGGTCGATCCATCAGGTTAAGCTACGCTTGCCGGGGTTCATCTGTCGATGACTGACCATTTTTACACACCGAAACTCCTCCGTGCAAAGAAAGCACGTTTAGCAGTTGCTCCCGGCTGTCATACGTGGATCTTTGACAGTCGTTACGGGTCGTCAGAAGCCCGAAAGTCTGACAACCAGTCTTACCAAGGGGTATCGTATTATCTTGGACTGCTTTCTTGGAGGCGGAGGCAGTCCAAGAGGATTGCTCCCACGAAAAAACAAAAAGAAAAAAGATGGTATCATTGATACGAAAAGATGAAGAAGATTTTTTGCACCTGCTTTGTTATCTCTTCACCACCTTTGGGTGACTGTTAGAGAATGCCTAAGGCATTAAGTCCGGCTTTGTACTTTTTTGTTGCATAAAGTTTAAATAAATAATAAATAAATAAGATTCTTCACATGACAACCGAGCTATGACAACGAGCTATGGAGAGGGCTATGCTCGGAGTCTCTCTGCGTGATCGAATCAGAAATGAGGAGATTCGTAGACGAACCAAAGTTACCGACATAGCCCAGCGAATTAGCAAGTTGAAGTGGCAGTGGGCAGGCCATATACCACGCAGAACTGATGGCCGATGGGGCCGTAAAGTTCTCGAATGGAGACCAAGCACCGGCAAGCGCAGCGTAGGACGTTCACCCACGAGGTGGACAGACGATCGATGAAGACCGCGGGATCGCGCTGGATGCAAGCCGCTTCCATCCGGTCTTATTGGAAATCTGTAGGGGAGGCCTATGTTCAGCAGTGGACGTCCTACGGCTGATATGATGATGATGATGACATGACAACCATTCTAAAATGACGACCGTTGAACGACTCCTACATTTCTAGTCGATAAAAGCAATGTTATTCAATGTTTGCGAACGTTTTTAATTTGCTCATTACAACAATTGGACACAGTAAGCCGAGTACGAACACTATCTTAAAAGAATTCATCATCTGCCTAGGTCGGCTTCCAGTCTAACCGGATGCAGCTGAATACCAGTATTTTACATGGAGCGCCTATCTGACCTCCACAACCCAGTAACTGGGTAATACGATACCCCTTGGTAAGACTGGTTGTCAGACTTTCGGGCTTTTGACGATCCGTAACGACTGTCAAAGATCCACGTATGACAGCCGGGACCAACGGCTTAATGTGCTTTCCGAGGCACGGAGTGATGTCTGTGATGTATAGGATAAACTTAGAAAGTACTTATGAATTGAAAAGTCACATTAGTACTTGTCCGGAATCGAACCCACAACATCATTCATAAGAGACGGGCTCCTCAACCACTAGGCTATCACGAAAACGTAAAAGTTTCCATTTCATCTAGAGAAGCAAAAATTTCGTAAAAATCAAATTGAAAGGAGTGTCCGTGGAGTTTCTCGCTCGTTCTTCTCCATAGAGACCTACCTACGTTTTGGAACGAGCAACTAGCTTCAACTTTTTAACTGACCGACTCCTTGACAATTCAAAAGTGCCTGTAAATGGTCTAATTGAAATAAGAAATGTAAAGAAATAGTCAATTGCCATGATCATGCACCCGGTAAGGTAACGCCTCTGCGTTCGCTCCGTGCGCCTACGCAAGGCCTACAGAGCTCGAAAATCATTTGGTCATGCTTGTCATTCAATAATCAAAGGAAGCAGATACGATGTACTATTAACAATAAAAGTTAAACGAAATTTTCTGATGCGTAAATAAAATGAAGATTTTTATATTAATCTATTATGTAGGTAAGTAATGCTAGAAAATTTATACATAAAAAATGATTTGTCCTGAATGACTGACTGACGGATCAACGCACAGCCTAAACCGCTGATCATAAAGACCTGAAACTTGGAGGGGGTGTTCTTTGTATGACGTAGTTACAATAAGAAAGGATTTTCTGAAATTCTACCCCCTTTTTTTGGGGTGGTAAAAATCATCAAATGTGACCGGGTGGGGCGGAAGGGACTGTCAGACTTTTACTGACTAAAAAACCACTCTGTTCCTTCTGTAGCCCTTTGCGTTCCGGGGCCAAGGTATGCTGTTAAGGCGTCCCGCGATCCCGGCAGGCGTTTGGCCCTGTTGGGGCCCCGTCTCTAACATCCATGCATTTAAACTTTCACATTTATAAACATAACATAACATCACGCCTATAATCCCCGAAGGGTTAGGCAGAGGTGTACCCATTAGTACACCCACATTTCGCCAGTTATGTTTTTCGTCCCATGTAATAGGGGGCGAGCCTATTGCCATCAACCGGGCACAAATCCAGACTCCGAGGCTGCTACTGACAAATTCCTGATGGAAAAACCCAATAACACTTTGCTCGACCTGGGAATCGAATCCAAGATCTCATGCTCAGCAGTCGCGCTTGCGACCACTAGACCAACGAGGCAGTCGTCGTCGATTTATAAACATACAAAGTATAATACGTGTTTTTTTTTTGCAGCTTTTCTATTTACGGAGATTTTCGGTGCAAAATTACCTGATAATGACTTGAAGATAGCCAAATTAATTGGTTTCGTGAACAATATGTATAGTGAGGACGACCTCAGTGACGCCTGGGGCGGCAGATATGGACGGATTTATCCTAGATGTATGTACAAACAATTTTATTTAAAGTCAAAGTCAAGGTCAAAGTCAAGGTCAAATTCAAGGTCAAGGTCAAATTCAAGGTCAAGTTCAAGGTCAAAGTTAAATTATTTATTTTAATGTTATAAGGCACTTTTAAACTTTATAATTATAAAAGAAAAATGTAGAAATCAATCTATACGTAGTTGTCTCTTCCAAAAGGTAGTTTACAAAAGACATACTCGGGTCTGGCTGATTGTGTATGTGAGTTTAGATGTTTGTAAACGTACCCACGATACAGGTGAAATTATTAGTGTCAGGCAACATTAAAAAAAAATATTTTGACTTTGACTTTGACTATCAGTTAGATAGTCAAAGTCAAAGTCAAAATATTTTTTTTTAGTAACATACCTAAATCAAACCTATGTAAAAGAAAGAAACTTATTCTTACAGCTCAAACTGAAACGGTTTTAAAACCTAGTCCTGACGAAGATGCAGCACAACAGACACTTCGGAGGGAAGTCGAAGAAATGGCAGCTGATGAGCCTCCTTACCGACGTATCGGACCTGAGAACATAAGACTAACAATTAACGGATTACTTAGCACAAAGCCGAGAGTCAACCAAAATTATCACATTGAAACACAGAGGTTTAAGAAGAACAATGAAGAAAAGAAGAAACCAGAAGAAGAATCTATCACACTACCCAAAGACAACGCCAGACAAGGTCAGACTCAAAAAGAGATTCTAGAGTTCGTACTTCTTAAAGAAAATGAGAGAATTAAGAAGATGAAACAAGAAAATAGAAAAGAAAAGAGTTTGAGATCGAAGAAGGATAAACGAACGAGCAAAGATAATAGACAACCTAAAGATAAAGATAAAACTAGTAATAAAAAGAAGGAACATGGAGATACAGATAAGAAAAAATCTAAAAAGAAATCTTCAGTTAGAAATAAAAGTAAAAAGAAAGATGTAAAAAAAGAATCAGACTTAAAAGATAGAAAAATAAACCGCAATCGTAAAGAAACACATTCAAAGAATTTACACAAAAAAACAAAAACGGAAAAACGAAAGAGAAAAAATGAAAAAAACAAAAAGAGAAAAGAAAAAAATGAAAACAATTCAAAGTCTTGGAAAATAACTGACAGAGAACGTAATTTTAAAAGTGATAAACTTGAAAGAGATTGGAATAGAAGACATAGAGAATATGATGATTATGATAATAATCAATTTGATAATGATATTGGAATAATAGACAATGCTTCAGATATGAATATGGAAGAAGAATGGAATAAAAGACATCCCCTTGAAACAAAGAATAGCGAAATACAAAACAGTTTTGAAATAAATTAACTTTAAATTAAAATACTTTTCAACACACTAGTTCGTAACTGGCTATTATTGCACTGTTTTTAAAGTCTTTTTAAATTATATTACGGCAATGGTGCCGATTCCCTTGGTCACAAACTAAACTAAAATTAGACTGTTTCCATCTTTTTCTGTCCAATAAAACAAGAAATAGACTAATGAAAGAGCTGTCAAATTTAGTCAATCTGACACATCCATACAATTATAGTTGACATCTTAAAACGTACGGATTAAAAATACGGAAAAGTTCAAGGCAAAACTTATTTGACATCGCTAACTTAGTTCTTTAATGTCACGGAATGTCACCGTCCTTTCCTTTTGCTGTATACAAGAGATGTCAATTCTCTAAATTTAGTCTAGTTTGTGAACAAGGGAATCGGCACCATTGCAATAAGTGATAGTTTTTTATTTATTCTGGCTAAAAAATTTGATTGTTTTTTTACAAGCTTTTATTAAGCTTGCACTGTTCGTATGTAAGTTGTCCTTTCAAAATTTGCAAACTATTTTTCGACCATTTGTTGGTATCCGATTGAGCTGAAATTTTGCATATATCTTTAGTTCGGATGACAATGCAATGCCTAATACTCAGTATTGTAAAAAAAAAAATTAAAGCTTGTCAAAACAACCAAAATTTTAGCTTAGCTTCCCAGGTCGGGCAAAGTGTTATTGGGTTTTGCCATCGGGAATTACTCAGTAGCAGCCTCGGAGTCTGGATTTGTGCCCGGTTGATGGCAATAGGCTCGCCCCCTATTACATGGGACTAAAAACATAACTGGCGAAATGTGGGCGTACTAATGGGTACACCTCTGCCTAACCCTTCGGGGATTACAGGCGTGATGTAATGTTTTATGTTTAAAGCTTTTTTAGTAAAAGCTTATTATAATAAGATTCCGTATGCAATTTTAAATGCGGAACCTTAAAATACTAGTACATTTATAATAACACATACATAAACCATTTTACGATGATCGATCGTAAAACCACAAAAATATTTTATTATGAAAACAGTCATTTCACTGAGCACTGAAATCTTGACTTAGATTTAGATTTACAAAATTGTATTTTTTTTTTTGACATTTTTTTTTGTAGTAAATTCAATTCAATGTTTTATTTAATAAGAAAATCAGAGTATTAGTTATTATGTATAAGATAATAATTGTATTACAATTATGTATTGTATATACAATTGGTAAGTATAAGATTTGTTGGTCAACTAATCATAAATAGCCGGCCGCGTAAGACAACGCACGTGTCATTTTCATAGAGTATGTCAGTGCAGCGCCATACTAGTAATAATGAGTGATTAATGACGCCGCTAGTCCAGCAAGAAATCGCTGATTTGTTTTTGTTTCGAGATCCGTCTCAGTACGCACACATGCGTTGTAAGTCTTGTAAATACTTTCAAACGTTTTGAGTTTGTGGAGGGGCGCGACTTGTTATAGTAGTTTATCTCCACTTCGTTTGTTTTTTTTTTCATATAAAGTGCCTCGTTGGTCTAGTGGTCGCAAAGCGCGACTGCTGAGCATGAGGTCTTGGGTTCGATTCCCAGGTCGGGCAAAGTGTTATTGGGTTTTACCATCAGGAATTTCTCAGTAGCAGCCTCGAAGTCTGGATTAGTGCCCGGTTAGTGTCTCCTATTACATCATCTGCCGAGCCTTTTCCCAACTATGTTGGGGTCGGCTTCCAGTCTAACCGGATGCAGCTGAATACCAGTATTTTACATGGAGCGACTGCCTGTCTGACCTCCACAACCCAGTAACTGGGTAATACGATTCCTGCCCCCTATTCCATGGGACTTAAACATAACTGTCCAAATGTGGGTGTACTATAAGTACACCACTGCCTAACCCTTCATGGATTACAGGCGTGATGTTATGTTTATTATCCAAAGGGAACACCATCCAGGAAATGGTCTTCATATATACTAATGGTTACACCTCTGCTTAACCCTTCGAGGATTACAGGCGTGATGTTATAATGTTATATTTTTCTTCGACAGCTGTAACAATTAAACCTAATAAAAACTATCGTAAGTACAATGTAGATACGGAATCAATTAAATTGTACGGAGAGGATTATAAGTCTATTCTTAAAAGGTTCAGACGAACACCTGAGTATCTGAGGATTTTACAAGATAAGGTAAGTTAGGCGCGTTGTACACGGAGCAACTTAAGTTGAGGCAACTGGCAACTAATAAATAATAATAAATATCTTGGGACAACTCACACACGGCTATCTGATCCCAAGCTAAGCAGAGCTTGTGTTATGGTAACCAGACAACTGATATACATACTTATATAATTTATAAATACATACATATTATAGATAAATCACACCCAGACACAGGACTAAGAATCATGCTCATCACACAAAGTTTGTCCTGGGTGGGAATCAAACCCACGACCTCCGGCTTAGCAGTCAGGGCCGCTAGCCACTAGACCAACAGGCCCGTCAAAGTAACTCTTCAAAAGTTTCCTGTAAAAGTTGATAGTTGCTATAACGTTGCCGGTTGCCGCAACTTTTTGGCAATTTTTTGAGCAACTTTTATTGCGGAGTTGCCTTATGCCGTTGCTGTAGCGACACTGACATTGACGGGCACTCGGAGAGGGAGGGAGGGTGTGAAATCGCCCGAAGCGTTGCGATTGACGGTTGAGGAAACCGGCAACTTTCAAAACTGGTACGATATTTAAAAGTTGCGGCAACTAGCAACTAACTTAGTCATCGATTGCAGCAACTGAAAACTGTTGACGATTGCTCCAACTCGAAACTCGAGTTGCTATGTGTGCGCAGTCCAATTGAAATGTATGTAAACAGCTAGTTGCCAGCTAGTTGCCAGTTGCTGCAATAGTTGCTCTGTGTGCAAAGCGCCTTAGTAATCAACAGAGGTCGGAATTAGGTGTATTAATTTAGGTACAGTAAGTAAGTTTGGCTGATATGATGATGATGACTTGCTAACTCGTTCGGACTGCCTCGTTGGTCTAGTGGTCCCAAGCGCGACTGCTGTGCATTAAGTCTTGGGTTCGATTCCCAGGTCGGGAAGAGTGTTATTGGGTTTTTCCAACAGGAATTTCTCAGTAGCAGCCTCGGAGTCTGGATTTGTGCCCTGTTGATGGCAATAGGCTTGCCCTCTACATGGAACTCAAAAATAACTGGCGAAATGTGCGTGCTCTAATGGGTAAACCTCTGCCTAACCCTTAAGGGATTACGGGCGCGCCTCAAAGAGCTGTCAGCACAGGGACGGGGCCCCCAACGGGGCCAACGCCTGCCGGGGTTGCGGGACGTCTTAACAGGATACCGTGGCCCCGGAACGTAAAGGGCAACAGAAGGAACAGGGTGGTTTTTTAGTCAGTAAAAGTCTGACAGTCCCTTCCGCCCCACCCAGGGTGGAAGGAGTTATTTGATGATTTTTACCACCTAAAAAAAAAGGGATTACGGGCGTGATGTTATGTGATGATTTGCTACCCCCCTGTGGGGTGCGGATCTTGGTTTAGAGAGATTCTGGGGGAGGATCGCAAGGAGACAGGCTGGTTTAAAACTCAGTTCAGTGGTGTTTCTTACACCAACATTTTTATACTTGACTAACCTTTTACTAGACTGCCTCGTTGGTCTAGTGGTCCCAAGCGCGACTGCTGTGCATTAGGTCTTGGGTTCGATTCCCAGGTCGGGCAAAGTGTTATTGGGTTTTTCCATCAGGAATATCTCAGTAGCATCCTCGGAGTCTGGATTTGTGCCCGGCTGATGGCAATAGGCTCGCCCCCTATTACATGGGACTAAAAACATAACTGGCGAAATCTGCGTGCTCTAATGGGTAAACCTCTGCCTAACCCTTCGGGGATTACAGGCGTGATGTTATGTTATGTAACCTTTTCTTTTTATGTAAGATTAATTTGCTCCTGACTCTAGTCTAGGTCAGAGGCAACAGAGACAAAGTCTACGATGGAGTGAGCTTACCCAGAAGAAGCATGTTCACTCTGACTTTGAAGAGATTAGGGTCGAATGCGTTCAGAAATACAGACGCAGGTACAGAGTTCGACTCCTTTGCTATACGCGTTATAAAAGACGTTATCTGTTCTCAGAAAACAGAATTGAAGACGACAGCAGGCGAAATGAGTATGCAAGTACTATTTTACTATCATAAGAAGATGGAGGATCGTGTCAATGAGATTATACCAACTACAACAGTCAGTGATCAGAATGATGAGACTAAGAAGATGAAAGCGTAAGTAATTTTACTAACGAAAAGAAAGAAATAATAATACACATGACATCACGCCTGCAATCCCCGAAGGGTTAGGCAGAGGTGTTTTCATTAGTACACCCACATTTCGCCAGTTATGTTTAAGTCCCATGTAATAGGGGGCGAGCCTATTGCCATCAACCGAGCACAAATCCAAACTCCGAGGCTGCTACTGAGAAATTCCTGGTGGAAAAACCCGATAACACTTTGCTTGACCTGGGAATCGAACCCAAGAGCTCATGCTCAGCAGTCGCGCTTTGCGACAACAAGACCAACGAAGCAGACAAATTGGCAAATTGTTTTAAATAATACCTGAATCATTTTTTTTTCTAGATTCTTCCGCAGGGGCAAACGTACTCAAGATGAAGAGATACCAAATAACTCGGCAGACATTGCTAAGAAAAATATACACGATCTTGACAACTATAGGGTGTTCAACTCAGAATTGTCTGTAGCAGAAAAAAATAGCTTAAAAGATTTAGGCTTTGAAATGGCAGGGTAAGAAAAATCATCCAATATTTTGTAAACACGTGAACACTATGAGTCTTTGAACATTTTTAACCTCTAAATTCTTAATTTTAATACTTTTGAAGTGTTATGATTTAGTCGTTTCTATATAAGGAGTACATTGCATTCACGTGTCACTATGTATGATTCTGTATGCAAATATTGTAAACATTTATTTTAAAAGAGTACGTATGGAGTTTCTTGCCCATTCTTCTCCATACAAAACTACCTTTTGGAAGGGGCAACTAGATTTAATTCCTTTTTGTTTTGTAGGTATTTGAAGTTCAAAAGTGCCTTAAGATGGCTTAATTGAAATAAGTAAATGATTTGTCTCTGACTTTGAGGCGCTTTGCACACGGAGCAACTTAAGTTGAGGCAACTATCAACACTTTAAAAGTTTCCTGTAAAAGGTGATAGTGGTGTGGTGTAGGTGATATAACGTTTACGGTTGCCGCAACTTTATGGCAATCTCTCATAGCCGAGTTGCCGTATGCCGTTGCCCTAGAGACACTGGCGTTGTCGAGCACAGGGAGAGGGATTGATTTGACTTTGACTTTGACATCATTATAAGTATTGCCCGCGACTTCGCTTGTGAAAAAAGTAACTTTCTTAATCCAAAATCCAAGTTAAATCATTTAAGGCACTTTTGAACGTCATCTTAACTTAAAATTATAAAAAGGAAACACTAGATTATTTTTGTTTGCATTGAATAGGCTCCGAAACGACTGAACCGATTTGAAAAATTATTTCACTGTTGAAAAGCTGTACTATCTCCGGGTGACATAGGATATATTATATTATAAAAAGTTAGGAATCCGTAAGGAAAATCACACGAACGAAGACGCGGGGAGATTGCTAGTTTACAATAGAAAAAAAAATTGAATTTCAACTATATTTCGACTTTTAATTGTATTCAGTAACTTGACAGATAAATTGTTACCAAGTTTTGACAAAAAATAGATAGTAAGGTGGTGTAAGAATGAACGAAATTGAATGAACTTAAATAATGTACTTAACTTGGTATTAAACCATTCTTATCATTCGTTCTCTACGCAAAATCGTTCACTACCCCAACACTATTAGTTGTAGTATGGTAGCATTATTTTTCTTTGAACTGTCAAGTTACTGAATAGAATTAAAAGTCGAAATATAGACGATTTTTTTTTAATGTCTTTCCGTCTCTTTCCCTCAGACAGATAATTCATTCAATCATTGAGAACATGGGGTGTGGTACTACAAGCGAGCCAGAGAAGTTCACACAGCTACCTGGGGGGGGCGAGTTTGAGGAGAAGGTCGAGGAGTCTACGACAGCACATCCACTGAGACACGAGGTAGATTTGAATTTTTACACAATTGGCTTCACATCCGATTCCGCATCCGCTGCAACATCCGCATCCGCATCCGCACCCGCATCCGCTTCCGCATCTGCATCCGCATCGCTCCCGCATCCGTTTCAGCATCGCTTCCGCATCAGCAACTGCTTCCGCATCGCTTCCGCATCCGCATCCGCTTCCACATTCACATCCGCATCCGCTTCCGCATCCATGTCTGCAATTTTTTTTTGTAGCGGATATTTCTTTAATTTTATTGTTTTTTAATCGTTATATTCTTAAATATTTTTAGGTGCATCATGTAAGTTTAAGCATTTATTTTATTTTTCAAAACAATTTATGTTATTTTTTAGTTCATTACCAATTTTTTTTTTGTTTTTATTCTTTTTAATTTTGATGGATGGAGAGTAAGAGGAAGACCAAAGAAAAGATGGATGGATTGTGTAAAGAATGAAAGTCAGTGATTGCATGACGGCTGACAGGACAGAGTGGAAGAGGAAAACGTGTTGCGCCGACCACAAGTATCATGGGACAAGGGCAGGAAGATGATGATGATTCTTTTTTAATATGCTACTTAGCCCGATTAGCCCAGGAAAATTAGGGTTTAACCTCGGAATGAGAGATAGTCAGCTATAAACTTGTTTAAACCTTTATTTTGTCACCCCAAAAATTTGTCTCAAAACCTACTTATCGTAGGGTGTCCGCGACCTCAGATATTTCAAGGTCATCATCTGCCTAGCCTTTTCCCAACTATGTTGGGTTCGGCTTCCAGTCTAGCCGGATGCAGCTGAATACCAATATTTTTCATGGAGCGACTGCCTATCTGACCTCCACAACCCAGTAACTGGGTAATACGATACCCCTAGGTAAGACTGGTTGTCAGACTTTCAAGCTTCTGACGACTCGTAACGACTGTCAAATATCCATGTATGACAGCCGGGACCAGCCTAACGTGCGTCAGATATTTTAAGGTCAAAGGTCAAAAAAACGATTTTTTCACATTTATTGCAAATATCTCGTTTCCTTTGAGTTGTAATTAAAAATATATTTTTTAATACCTATTATTGTTTTACATGATATATTTTTACAGGGAACTGCCGATGCTGAGCTCCGAGTATTTAGGTAGTAATCTATATTGTTTTAAACTATATCTATTTTTTAGACAATGGTGCCGATTCCCTTGTTCACAAACTAAACAAAAATTAGACTATTTCTATCTTTTTCTAACCAATAAAACAAGAAAGGGACGGAAAAACATTAGACCTGTCAATTTTAGGTATCGAAACTTCCATACAATTTTAATTGACATGTCAGAACGCATAGATCAAAAACACGGAAAAGTTTAAGGCAAAACTAATTTGATATCCATAACTTAGTTCTAAAATGTCACCGTCCTTTTCTTTCGCTGTATGTAAGTAAGAGATTCCAATTCTCTAATTTTAGTGCAGTTTGTGAACAAGGGAATCGGCACCATTGTTTGTTTTTAGTAGATATAAACTACAGTAACATGACGCGCCCTTCCACAATTCAAAACGTTTGAAAGTGTTTGTAATAGTATTAAAAAGATTCACAACGCATGTGTGCGTATTGAGACGGCTCTCGAAACAAAAACAAATCAGCGATTTGTTCCTCGACTAGCGGCGTCATTGATTACTCATTATTATGAGTATGGCGCTGCACTGACATTCTCTATGAAAATGACAGGTGCGTTGTCTTGCGCGGTCGGCTATATATGATTAGTTGACAAACAAATACCTGCTACTGAAGACGATTACTCACAACTACATACAAACTCTTTTATACGAATGTGACTACACACATTGAAATGGTAATATGGAGGAGAGCGTCAAGTTATAGTAGTTTATCTCTACTTAATATGTATAAGGATGAAAGCGCATTAAGGTAAACAATGCGCATTTTACGTGGTTGTAATAAGAATGGTTTTGCAACAGATAGTCTGATGCGCTGGCGACTTTGCAATATTTATTTATTAAGTCTTGATAAATAAAATATCCTGTAGCAAACAAAATAAATAATAATATAATCTATACTATTATTATAAACGCGAAAGTGTGTCTGTCTGTCACTTCACGCTTAAACCGCTAAATCGATTTTGATGGAATTTGGCATGGAGATAG
The DNA here is from genome assembly GCA_949774945.1 of Hoplodrina ambigua. NCBI lineage: Eukaryota > Metazoa > Arthropoda > Insecta > Lepidoptera > Noctuidae > Hoplodrina > Hoplodrina ambigua. The sequence goes on along the minus strand of OX458994.1, from coordinate 1,044,035 downwards.
TTTAAGACCCGGGGAAGGACATAGAATAGTTTTTATCACGGAAATCACCCCCTATGGTGGTAAAAAGGGGGGTGGAAGTTTGTGTGCAAGTACGATATAAATAAGTTCCAAGCGGACGTAGTCGCGGGCAAAACCTAGTAAAATAATAAACTAAAATTAACATTACATAACATCACGCCTGTAATCCCAAAGGGTTAGGCAGAGATGTACCCATTAGTTACTAAGATTTCTTTACGCAGGTCAGTTATTCATCATCTGCCTAGCCTTTTCCCAATTATGTTGGGGTCGGCTTCCTGTCTAACTGGATGCAGCTGAATACCAGTATTTTACATGGAGCTACTGGCTATCTGACCTCCACAACCCAGTAACTGGGTAATACGATACCCCTTGGTAAGACTGGTTGTCAGACTTTCAGACATCTGACGACCCGTAACGACTGTCAAAGATCCACGTATGTCAGCCGGGACCAACAGCTTAACGTGCTTTCCGAGGCATGGAATGATGTCAGTGATGTCTAAGATAAACTTAGAAAGTACATAAATGACTAGAAAAAGTCTAAATTTTTCAAAAATGTTCTCAATTTACTTTTTAGACCTATGTATTCTGATTATGTGTAGGAAATTAAAAAGTAAGGGTACAATGTAAGATCAATCTAACACTTTTTACACGACTGCCCCAAAAAAAGGAGTGTTATGTGTTCAGGGTTAATGTATGTATGTGGGGGCTCGTCCGGGATTGGCAAAATAACGACACGAGTTCGAGTTTAACAAGTGAATAAACAACGGACGACGGAGGCCGGCACGTGGCGTGGTCAACGGCGACGAACGACGAACGGTACCTATTCAAAAAATCAACGGCGGCCGACGATAATTACGACGGTATCGGCGAACGGTGAGCTGACGATAACGGAGATAAAAAACTAATTCGAAAATGACGAAAGACGAATCACGTACGGGCCTAAACTCGATGTTGTACCTAACTTCGGACATAATACCTAAATTCACCGGTCAAGATAAGACGTATCCAGTGGCGCGATGGATACAAGACGTGGAGGAAAATGGAGAAATATGTGGTTGGACACCGTTACAACAGCTGCTGATGGCACGGAGATCCTTATCAGGCACCGCACAGCTTTGGATGCAAGCTGAACGCCCTCACAAGTCATGGGAAGAACTGAAGGCGGCCCTGAGTAAAGAGTTCCCCGACAGCGTCGACATCAAAACAATACACGAGCTTCTGAGCCAACGAAAGAAAAGACGTGACGAGAGTTGTATTGACTATATGTTGGTCATGAAGGAGTTGGGGAAACGGGGTAAGATACCCGATTACGTGGCTATTAAATATATTGTTGATGGCATAGTCGACCGCGAGACTAACAAAATCATGCTATACGGTGTAACGACGTATCCTGATCTGAAAGAAAAATTTAAAATCTACGAGACTGTTAAGGAAAAGATGAAACTGGAACATTCTAGAAGTACCTACAAAAATGAAAAACGCGGCATCATGCGACACGAAAAAACGTTGAAAAGGTGCTATAACTGTGGTGACGGCGATCATGTGTCGGAAGACTGTCCGCAGAAGGCACAAGGTCCAAAGTGCTTTAACTGCAACGAATACGGTCATATTTCACCGAAGTGCCCGCATAAGAAAAATATGGCGGCGGTAGCCGGCCGTAAGGAAGATACGAGCTCATCAAGATGGCGTAGTTCCGGTTCCGGCGATAAGAAAGAAAACAACGGCGCATCGACAAGTGGGAGCGGGAGCGGCGAACGTACGACGACCAAGCAAGCAATGTTCGGTCAATCATCGTTCAACAACGCGGATAATACGTCACACTCACAGAATGACAGTGTCAAGATGACAGATGACGCAGTCTTACGACAGACGTACGGTGTAACGGCGATCTTTTTTCTGGTGTGTCAATAAATAAAAGTTTTTAAAAGTATTTCTCGTTTATTTTGCCATATAATCCCACATGTATGTAGGGGAGACCGAGGAGAGTTGTAACAGAGGAGAGTTGTGACAAACTTGATTTCTCGGAACCTATGACCGTTAGCGAGCTGGCAACAGCTTACGATTGTTTCTTTAGAGACGCGCTACTTGACGCAGTACGCGCCAGGGGTGTACGACAAGCGGTTGCGTGAGTACGACGTCTGCATGGAAAAAATCACGAAAAGTAAGTTTTTTATCAAAATTTTGATTGTATTTATATAGTGACATATTACATTCACGTGGTTAATCTATTTTTGCTAATATTGTGTGGTTTTTGAAGTTTCAAAGCGTGGCATAGTCTTACTATGTTTTCATTTTGTTTCGAAATTACAAATTATTATTCTGACAAGGTCGTGATTTTTGAAAACTAGGCGAGTTGTGACACTCTGTCACAACTCTCCTTTTTAAGTTTATTTTCTAGTTCGCTTAATTTACTTGCTTTTTGCAATGTTCTTTTTTATATTTACATGTATGTTCGTTTATTTAGTCAATTCACGGAACATAAGTTTGACATAAAAAGTATTCGGCAAGTCTGTCTAAAAATGACATTTTTGTCAAGAACTTTTTTGGGCATGAGGTTTGGTATTGCATGCTGAATTTCTTATTTTTGTTTCAGGATGCCAAACAATTATTTCACGAAAGACTGATAGGGGGGCATGGTTAGTACTAATATTTATGAACTGTCCTTTGAAGAAGTTACGTCAAGATCTTCAAAATGCCGCATCCTCTTGGCAATAGCAGATCAAAATAAATGAGTAGTGGGTTCAGTGCCTAAAATGCAAAGGCTGGTCTCACGAAGATTGCACTTGGAGCGAGCTGCAAGACGTCCATCATAATTGTTTATCAGATAAGATTAACATTTTTGATTACTTTCAAACGACTGATCGCGTAATGATGCCATAATTACTTACTAATTATTTAATACTTGTTACGTTAATGTTTCATGTTACTGTAGTTCCTAAAATTATACCAAATGATAATTAAAGTACTTTTATGTAAAAAATAAAGTGTTTTTTTGTTTATAATTCCTATTATAGTCTAGATTTACAGCTGTCACAACTTACCTTGGTACCTGTCACAACTTACCTCGGTATTAGGAGAATTGTGACAAAAGGAGTAGTTTAAGAATCCGTGGATTTTCTCAGAAACCTCATAACTTTCATTGATTCTGATTACTGTTTTTAAAAGTGTAAGAATTGAGCTACATTGAGGCAAAAAGTTCATAATCGTGGCATGATTTTTTATTGAGATATGTTCATTTAAGTAAAAATTGTCACAACCCTCCTCGGTCTCCCCTATGTGAGTTTCTTTATTCCACCATAACTTTTGAACGCCTAAACCGATTTAAATGTATGGGGTATCGTTACAATCCTTGCATCGTTCCGAGTAACATAGGCTAGTAAAAAATAAAAATAAACCGCTGTGGTCACTTTAAAGCGTAAATGAATACCAGCCTCAATTTTTTTATTTATTGATTCTGGTCGTGTCTTTGTTTATCGTCTAGAATTTGACAAGTAGATTTAAAAAATATATAACACTGTAAATAAAAAACGTCGTAAAAAAAACTGACGAGTAAACAAAGTACAAATATGTGCAATTTTTGCTGTCGTGTTTATTTTTTTTTTATTACAGTAGCTTGAACTGCTATTCTATAAAGACACAGTTGCCTTCAGTGATTTTCCACCTTTATGTCATAGAACATAAAGTTGAAAATCTATTTAAGACAAACTGTATCGGTACTCGTCATCGAGACAGTTTGTCTTTAATGAATTTTCAACTTTAATCTATACTATAAATAAAGACGAAAATTGATTGGGGACCAAACTAGGCGATAGTCTTTTAGAAAATAGCATAGCTGGAATAAACCTAGACTTTTTGAATTTATAATGTAATGATTTAATGGTTTCAGGAAAAGTGTGTAAGTACATCTTTCTCACACGATATATCGAAAACCGCTTAACGTATAAGGATGAAATTTGGAAGGGAGATAGCTTATACTTAGTAGAAGTCTGCTAAAAAAGGATTTTCTAAAATTCACCCCCAAAGAGGATGAAACGGGGCTTCAAAGTTTGTATAGAGAAATCAACTTCGAAGCGGACGAAGTCGCATGCAGAAGCTAGTTTTCTTTTACTATAATTATGTTGTATGTTCAGAAGTTTGTCGTTACCGATGAGTGTGTATTCCAGCATTTCGGAATACAGAAATATCGAGAAACCGTGATTTGAGAATCCCGGTATTTTAAAACATGGATATCGAGATAACTGAGGATTAAGGATCCCAGCATTTCGGGATCCCGGTAACCCGTTTTTTTTGTATATTATTGTGTATTGTGCGTCACTTTCACGTGAATAAAAAGTTTTTCTTTCTTTCTTTTTTTTTTTCTTTCTTTATTTAGTTATTTATTACTTTCTTTCTTTCTTTCTTTCTTTCTTTCTTTCTTTCTTTCTTTCTTTCTTTCTTTCTTTCTTTCTTTCTTTCTTTCTTTCTTTCTTTCTTTCTTTCTTTCTTTCTTTCTTTCTTTCTTTCTTTCTTTCTGTCTTTCTTTCTTTCTAATATTATAAATACGAAAGTAAGTTTGTTCGTTACCTTTCCACGTCCAAACCACTGAACCGATCATCCTGAAATTTTGCATATACGTTGTCAGGTGTACAGGAACGGACATAGCCACCTTTAATCCCGAAAAAAACTACTGTTCCCGAGAAAAATGACAATAACGTTCTTAGTGTTTTTAAATTTTGTTTATGAATTTAAAATGTTTTTATTTTTTTAATATTAAGTTATAAATCAAACGCTACAATTAAATAAATGCTATTCATAACAAAAATATATTATATTTGACAGATTCTTTTAACGGCCTCTGCGAGTCTTCTGTAAAGTCTTCAAAAGGACCAAAGACAACTGAATTTCGCCATTTTGTGTTAATTCAAAATAAAATATACAAAAAAAGCAAGTGTTTTATTTTTACACAATACGCTACAGTTCAACTCGTGTTAAGTTATATCGTGGTTACTGCTGTAATCCCTGAAGGGTTAGGCAGAGGTGTACCCATTAGTACACCCACATTTTGCCAGTTATGTTTAAGTCCCATGTAATATTGCGAGCCTATTGTCAACCGTGCACAAATCCAGACTCAGAGGCTGCTACTGAGAAATTCCTGATGGAAAAACTCAATAACATTTTGCCCGACCTGTAAATCGAACCCAAGATCTCATGCTCAGCAGTCGCGCTTTGCGATCACTAGACCAACGAGGCAGTCTAGAGACTCGATTCATTGTTTATTATAGTATTTATAGTCGTGATGGCCCAGTGGTTAAGGCGCCCGCCTCTCTTGCATGAGAATGTGAGTTCCAATCCAGGCAAGTACCAATGTGACTTTTTCACTTTAACTTTCTAAAAGTTTATCTTGGACATCACTGGCATCGGTGAAGGAAAACATCGTGAGGAAACCTGGACTTACTGTTCCACTCAAACCATGTCAGAGGCCCTTGAGGCGGTTTAGAAACTCTGACACTAGGGTGTGTGGGGTCGTAAGGCCTTACTGCCCACACGATACAGAAGAAGAAGATTATTTATTGAGCAAGTTACAACTAGACTATCGTTGTATGAAATGTTCTCTCGATATGGTCTGTTTATTCTACCTTACGTCCATTTAGAAGCGATAAAATTAAACTATATGAGTTCAATTTGACCCTTAGAATAAGTTTGTCAATTTACCTAAATTGAGTTTGAGATTTCGTCAATTTGTGGGGTCGATATTACCCCAGATATATCAACAGTCAGTTGTGATTTTCTTAGAAACCGATGGATGTTACCAAATGTAATTTAATTTAAAAAGTAGATAATGGTGCCGATTCCCTTGTTCACAAACTAGACTAAATTTAGAGAATTGATATCTCTTATTAACATACAGCGAAAGGAAGGGACGGTGACATTAAAGAACTAAGTTAGCTATGTCAAATTAGTTTTGCCTTGAATTTCTCCGTATTTTCAATTCATAAGTTTTAAGATGTCAACTATAATTGTATTGATGTGTCAGATTGACTAAATTTGACAGCTCTTATTTACATTAGTCTCTTTCTTGTTTTATTGGACAGAAAAAGATGGAAATAGTCTAATTTTAGTTTAGTTTGTGACCAAGAGAATCGGCACCAATAAACAGTTTATTGATTAGGTACATTGTAGATAGACTATAGCTTCTGGCCCCGACTTCGTTCGCTTGGAAAGTTTATCTTATCTTGTTTCTCCTTACATACTTTGAACCCCCTCTCCTTCGAAACGAAGTCTTGCATCAACATTTTTTATCAACGCATAATACTTTTGTCTTTTTACGCGACTGCCTCGAAAAAAGGAGTGTTATGTGTTCAGGGTTAATGTAAGTATGTATATTTAGATGTATGGGGTATCGTTACAATCCTTGCATCGTTCCGAGTAACACAGGCTAGTCAAAAATAAAAAGAAACCGTTGTGGTCACACGTGTGTGGTTAAAACGTAAATTAATCAAGACTCAATTTTTTTTATGAATGTATCTGGTCGTGTCTATGTTTATCGTCTAGAACTTGACAAGTAGATTTAAAAAATATATAACAGTTACTGACGAAAAAACAAAGTACAAATAAGGGCAATTTTTGCAGTCGCGTTTTTTAATTTAATGTTAATTATAGTAGCTTGTTGTTTTCACATAAAATTAGGTTATATGAGCAAAACTACATTTCGATGGTTCGGTCATGTTGAGAGGATGAGTGAAAGACGATTAACAAAAGGTATTTATATGGCAGAGGTGAGTGGCAACGCAGCGAGGGGTCGCCCTAGGAAGACCTACACTGTCCTTATTGGTGAGGTCCTTCAGAAAGGTCAGGTGCGCAGTACTCGAAACCGGCGTGCTTGTATGACGAGTTGTATGAACGTGGATGAGGCGAAAGGAGTATGTAAGGATCGTAGCAGGTGGCGTTCTGTAGTTTCTACCTACCCCCATGGGAAAAAGGCGTGAGTTTATGTATGTATGTATGTACATTTTGGAAGGGGCAAAAAGATTCAATTCTTCTTTTTCTTGCATATGACGTTTAAAAGTGATTTTAATGGCCTAATTGAAATAAATGTTTTAACTTTGCTCAATGTTACTATTTGAATCAGACTTATATTTGTCCGATTTTCTCATTTATTTTCATCGTTCAAAGACTTCCCCTTATCTCATTAATATTCACAATAGAACGCTTCAAAAATCAACAGAAAGAAACAAAGAAAGAAAGTAACTTTTTGATTTCCAAACAAACGCTTTCGATTTCAAATGCACAAGGTAAATAAATGGATAATTTGATTTACTAGAGGGTAAGCTAAAATATCACTTAATTAACATAACATCATAAAAAACATAACATCACGCCTGCAATCCCCGAAGGGTTAGGCAGAGGTGTACCCATTAGTACACCCACATTTCGCCAGTTATGTTTTTTTAGTCCCATGTAATAGGGGGCGAGCCTATTGCCATCAACCGGGCACAAATCCAGACTCCGAGGCTGCTACTGAGAAATTTCTAATGGAAAAACCCAATAACACTTTGCCCGACCTGGGAATCGAACCCAAGACCTCATGCACAGCAGTCGCGTTTGCAACCACTAGACCAACGAGGCAGTCAATCACACAAACACACACACATAATTGAAAACTTAATAAACTTAAGTATAATTAGAATAGACAAAATTTATATAAAATAGTAATAAATAAAAATAAAAATTTGCACGCTTGCATGCAGGCAGAGTACTATAACTTTTTAGGTTTTAAGAACTTACCTTTATACAAATGATTGTATCTCTAGCAAATAAACATTTGATTTGATTTGATTTGATTTAGACCTAACTCCTTACTTCGTCTGACTTAAGACTGCCTCGTTGGTCTAGTGGTCGCAAGCGCGACTGCTGTGCATGAGGTCTTGGGTACGATTCCCAGGTCGGGCAAAGTGTTACTGGGTTTTTCCATCAGTAATTTCTCAGTAGCAGCCTCGGAGTCTGGATTTGTGCCCGGTTGATGGTAATAGGCTCGCCCCCTATTACATAGGACTAAGAACATAACTGGCGAAATGTGGGTGTACTAATGGGTATACCTCTGCCTAACCTTTCGGGGATTTCAGGCGTGATGATATGATATGTGAAAATTTAGAATTCTAGGGAAAATGGCGCAAAGAGTCACGCGTGTAATCCCTGAAGTGTTAAGCAGAGGTGTACCCATTAGTACACCCACATTTCGCCGGTTAAGTTTTTAATCCCATGTAATAGGGGGCGAGCCTATTGCCATCAACCGGGCACAAATCTAGACTCCGAGGCTGCTACTGAGAAATTCCTGATGGAAGAACCCAGTAACACTTTACCCAACTCGGGAATTGAACCCAAGGCCTCATGTCAACGAAGCTGAATTGGTGCCCCGTTGATGGCAATAGGCTCGCCTCGTATCACATTTGACTTGAACATAACTGGCGAACTGTGTGTACTATTGGGTACACCTCTGCCTAACCCTTCCGGGATTACAGGCGTGATGTTATATTAAACCGCCATGATTGTCGGTCTAGACAATGAAATAATTTAGATTTTAGACTGCGGAAGGCGTGGTTTGACGCTCCTCCCAGAACGTGGCCACTCCCACCCTAATTCTATCCAAAAATATTCAGTATTCCTTCTGGCGTCCCAAGAGGAAGACGTGTCAAAAATTTCTTCAAATTTTCAAAAACAATTTTCTCAAATTTTGTTAAAATCGTTATGTTTTTTTCTACTAAAAAGACAGTGGTAGAAAATTGGATTGAATAGTTTTTTTTTTGGAGCAAATTCTGTGTGTTTTTTTTCTAATTGTTTTTTTTCTGTGTTTGTTTGTTTACAAACAGGTTTCACGTGTTTTTCAAGGTTATAAGGTTAACGACCTTTGTGTAAACAAAAGGATAGGGTTGTGAATTTTGTTTTTTGTTTATGAAACTGTTTATTTTGGGTAAACAGTTAATGACTTTGTTTGTTTTCAATTAAATTGAATTGTGTAAGCTGGATTTTCTTAAAAATTGGATATTGTACGTTTTGTGAAAAAAAAACTCATATTGTGAATAGAAAAGTGATTAATTTAAATTAAAAATAAGTGTTATTTTAATAAATAATGTAATAGATAAAAATTTTAAAAACATAATAAATAAAAATATTAAATATAAAAGAAAAAAAATGATTTAAAAATCCAAAAAATAATGCAATATATCTACTTATAGTTAGTGTTGTCGACTCTTAAACTATTGCTGCATTCAAATATTTATCTAATTATAAATATTATATGGAGATATCTATTAAAAAAATATCCACAATAAAAGCTTTTAAAATAAATACTTACTGATAAATTCAAGAAAAAAAAAAACCGTTTTATAATAACTACATAAATAACAACATTTTATTCCATTTTGTTCTTTTTACAAAGAAGAAGATAAAAAGAAATAGTTATAGTTACTAAAAAATAATAACTTAAAATAATTAAAACAAAAAAAAAAAACAGAATAGAAAAAATCAAAAATTTCTCAAAAAAAATAAAAATAATCTTTCAACGTAGACTTTGGGAATGAAGACTTAAAAAACTATCAAATTGGATCCGAAAAGACCTATTGAGGCCCTCTCAAGGGCCTCAAACACACCCCAAAAAGCAACAAAAACCTTACTTGTCCATCCGTTTACATCGGGTAATCTCCAAAACCTAGAAAACAGTGACAAACCAAAAAACTATTTACTAGAAACTCCAAAAGACCTAAAAAGACGACAGCCATTACTCGAATTGCCCGGAGAAAGCAGTAAAAAACCAAAACTGTACAAAAAAGACGAAAAAAATCATGACAGTGACATGAAAAACGTTAGTCAAAGTGAGAAAAGTGAAATTGTTGATAATTTAAACGGTGAATGTAATAAAAATAGTGTGAAAAAGTGTCATTGTTGTTGTAACTGTTCTGGAGAAAGTGAGAAGTCGTGTCATCAACCGGTCAAAGTGATTATTGCTCCAGCTATGATGCCGTCTATCTTTGGACCTGTGCCGGGCATTCCGTACATTGTCCAGCAAGGGAAAGTTGATAAGGTTAGTTTATTTTTATTTTTTTATTATTTTTAAGTAGTAGGTATTTTTTACTGGTGAAAACTATTTTTTTTTCATGAAATTTACAAAACTTAAAAAATCATAATTATTGCATATTACTGCCCACTGCAGGGCAAAAGCCTCTTCTCATACAAAGAAGGCATGAACATTGATCACCACGCTTGCTCAAGGCGGATTGACGATTTCAGATTTATAACACATAACATAACATCACGCCTGTAATCCCCGAAGGGTTAGGCAGAGGTGTACCCATTAGTTAAGTACACCCACATTTCTCCAGTTATGTTTTTAGTCCCATGTAATAGGGGGCGAGCCTATTGCCATCAACCGAGCACAAATCCAGACTGCGAGGTTGCTACTGAGAAATTCCTGATGGAAAAACCCAATAACACTTTGCCCGATCTGGGAATCGAACCCAAGACCTCATGCACAGCAGTCGCGCTTGCGACCACTAGACCAACGAGGCAGTCAAAGCAGCATAGGCATTCAGATTGGCATTTCAGATTTATATTAATTACAAGTCCAGGTTTTTTCACGATGTTTTCCTTCACCGATGTCAGTGATGTCCAAGATAAACTTAGAAAAGTACAGTCAACTTAAGAGATAGGTATGCAATGTAGTCAGAAAGTTCTCTTAGAAACCGATCGATGTTTTCAAATGTAATTTAATTTGAAAACTAGATTATGGTGCCGATTCCCTTGTTCACAAACTAGACTAAATTTAGAGAATTGACAACTCTTACTAACATACAGCGAAAGGAAAGGACGGTGACATTAAAGAACTAAGTTAGCGATGTCAAATTAGTTTTGCCTTGAACTTCTCCGTATTTTTTAACCACACGTTTTAAGATGTCAACTATAACTGTATGGATGTGTCAGATGGACTAAATTTGACAGCTCTTATTTACATCCGTCTCTTTCTTGTTTTATTGGACAGAAAAAGATGGAAATAGTCTAATTTTAGTTTAGTTTGTGAACAAGGGAATCGGCACCAATAAACAGTTCATTAATTAAGTTTAGTTTCAATCGAAGACATCCATCTGTTTCTAAGATAACTTCAACTATATCTGACGACTCTGGATACCTATCTTTTTGGTTGAAGTACATAATAATTTTTATGTGCGGCACTTTCATGTAAATAAACAGTGTTTCTTTCTTTCGTTCTTTCATATACCTACCTGTTAAATTGTCTATTATTGAAAGACTCACCCGACTGCTGTGCACGAGGTCTTGGGTTCGATTCCCAGGTCGGGCAAAGTGTTATTGGGCTTTTCCATCAGGAATTTCTCAGTAGCAGCCTCGGAGTCTGGATTTGTGCCCGGTTGATGGCAATAGACTCGCCCCTATTTCATGGGACTAAAAACATCACTGGCGAAATGTGGGTGTACTAATGGGTACAGCTCTGCCTAACCCTTTGGGGATTACAGGCGTGATGTTATGTTATGTTGAAAGACTCATTGATCTTTACACCTTGCACTTACTTTTAAATTAAATTACTAATTCTAAATCTAAGTCTAGGCTTGACAGCCGCTGACACGCGGTCTGCTTCTATTCTAAATATAAAAGTCATATTCATCTCACAACAAATAGTTTGCATATGGCTCAACTAGCCAGGGTCTCTACAATACCTACCTACGATTGTATTATACGGCACCTAAATAAACGTTTACACCTTAAAATCTCTACAATTACCCTACCCTTACCCCTTATCCGTGCCCTTCAGGAAACGACGTAAGTAGTTGTTACCCGGATAAAGCGTCGGATATCCGGCACCTCGTAAATCCGTCAAGCTGACAGTATTCTTGTTTCTCTAATAGTTTATCTTGAAGATTTATTGGTTAAAGTGAACTGTTTAACCGTATTGATAAAAGTTTTCACCTGTTTTGTTAGTCTAGTACCTAGTTAAGCATAACCAACCATTGCCACGAACCGTAATGAGTTATGCCTAGCTAACCATTTCCACGAAATATGCTAGAAGGCTCCTTCACAACGTGCTACCCAGCAGTTCCTGGTAGCAATACATGAATGTCATAACTGCTAAGTAATGATTGCCAAAAACATAACGATGACGTGTATGATCCGTCATGTAATCCCATTAATAAGAACCACCACAGCCACACACACATGTAAACCCTCTTTTAGTATATAAGTCCTTGTATCTTAGATTTAAGGGTTCTCGTATTGTAAAGCTCATGTTGAGCACACGTGTCTAATCAATTAAATAAATTATATTTTTCACAAGTCTTGCTCGTTGATATTTGACTACCTACAGTCAGGCGCTTTGCACACAGAGCAACTATTGCAGCAACTGGCAACTAGCTGTTTACATACATTTCAATTGGACTGCGCACACATAGCAACTCGAGTTTCGAGTTGCGGCGATCGTCAACAGTTTTCAGTTGCTGCAATCGATGACTAAGTTAGTTGGTTTTTAATATCCGCAACTAGCAACTGTTAAATATTATACCGGTTTTTAAAGTTGCCGGTTTCTTCAACCGTCAATCGCAACGCGTCGGGCGATTTCACACCATCCCTCCCTCTCCGTGTGCCCGGCAATGCCAGTGTCGCTACGGCAACGGCATACGGCAACTCGGCTATGACAGATTGCCATAAAGTTGCGGTAACCGTAAACGTTATAGCAACTATCAACTTTTACAGGTAACTTTTATAGTGTTGATAGTTGCCTCAACTTAAGTTGCTCCGTGTGCAAAGCGCCTCAAAGTCAGAGACAAAACATTTATTTCAATTAGACCATTAAAAGGCACTTTTGAACGTCATTAACAAGAAAAAAAGGAATTGAATCTAGTTGTCCCTTCCAAAAGGTAGTTTTGTATGGAGAAGAATGTGCAAGAAACTCCATACGTACTCTTTTAAAATCAATGTACAATTAGATTAAATTCTATTTTCTTATAAATAACGTTCAAAAGTGCATTTTAAAAGTCTAATTAAAATAAATGAATGAATTTTTTGATGCCATGTAGTTCTAGATTCTTTTTAATTCTTTTTGTTTTTTAAATTATGAAGTGTATAAAGTCAAAGTCAAAACATTTATTTCAATTAGACCATTTACTGGCACTTTTGAATTGTCAAGCAGTCGGTCAGTTAGTCAGAAAGTTGAAGCTAGTTGCTCGTTCCAAAACGTAGGTCTCTATGGAGAAGAACGAGCAAGAAACTCCACGGCACTGTTCTAAAGTAGGTTTTTACAAAATCCTGGTAAATATTGTACACATAATAATTAAACATTATTTTACTTCAAATTAAATAAAACATTCAAATAAATGATTTGATTTTGAAACAATACAAACAAACAAAATCAAATCATACTCCTACTTACCTCCTCGAGTTCCCATCTGCAGAACCCATCATCATCTGCCTAGCCTTTTCCCAACTACGTTGGGGTCGGCTTCCAGTCTAACCGGATGCAGCTGAATACCAGTATTTTACATGGAGCGACTGCCTATCTGACCTCCACAACCCAGTAACTGGGTAATATGATACCCCTAGGTAAGACTGGTTGTCAGACTTTCGGGCTTCTGACGACCCGTAACGACTGTCAAAGATCCACGTATGACAGCCGGGACCAACGGCTTAACGTGCTTTCCGAGGCACGGAGGAGTCTCGGTGTGTAAAGATGGTCACCCATCCACGGACCAACCCCGGCAAGCGTAGCTTAACCTGACGGATCGACCCGTGCGGCTGTTATTACTTAGCCACGAGCTCCTCCAACAGAACCCAACTATATGTAAATGTAATGCACGATATATTACAGAACTCTCCGTTTATATGTGCAATAAATTCTTGAAGAACCCTAATTTTATTCATGGACTTTTTCTGCGGGACTAACCACCCCTTATGTTTATACTATTGAAGAAGCATAGAGTAGATAGATGTCAGAGGCCAAAGGCACACGGAAGGGGCATAAACAAATCTGTTATTTTTATTATTCTTTTTATGTTCCAATTTTTTTTCTAGACAATGGTGCCGATTCCCTTGTTCACAAACTAGACTAAATTTAGAGAACTGACATCTCTTACTAACATACAGCGAAAGGAAAGGACGGTGACATTAAAGAACTAAGTTAGCGATGTCAAATTAGTTTTGACAGTTGTTGTTTTTTTTTTCATATTTAGTTTTTTTTTTCACACATACATAAACTCACGCCTTTTTCTCCTGGGGGTAGGCTGAAACTACAGAACGCCACCTGCTACGATCCTTACATACTCCTTTTGCCTCGTCCACGTTCATACATCTCGTCATACAAGCACGCCGGTTACGAGTACTCCGCACCTGACCTTACTGAAGGACCTCACCAATAAGGTCAGTGTAGGTCTTCCTAGGGCGACCCCTACCGGCGGTGCACTCACCTCTGCCTAGATACCTTTTGTCAATCGTCTTTCACTCATCCTCTCAACATGACCGAATCATTCGAACCATTGTTTTTTCGGTAAGTTGTTTGTTATCATGAGTACAATCATGTGTATAAATATCGTACGCTATATACTAGTCACCCTATACATAGTGCCAGCGATATATTTTACCTAGCTTAAGAAGTCTTTGCTCTAAGTGTATAATGGTGTTAGCAGCAAATCGGAGAGATTTATGTGCTACTCCCCTAAGCGAACGTTACATAAAACAATGTGTGATAGCTAGCACAGTTCATCTAATGATGAAGTACACTGAAGTGTTAGTGTTGTTTAATATCATTTATTTCAATTCTGTAAATGTGAGTACCTTGGAGCTTTTTGTTTATTAAGTTACTATGTGCTTTGGCTTAATGAGCATGGCAGTTGAGAGCTTGTCATGCTCACTCAAATGTCTCGCTGATGGTGGCGCGTGTGTTGGATCATTTGGCTCCCTCCATAATGGTTGAGCTAGGTGGTGCTGATCCATGCGTCATGCTCGTGAACGGGTGCTGTCAGTTGGGATTGGTCATCTCTTAACTGCTATAGCTTACATCTTTAATTTATATTTAACTTCAGTTTTATATTCACCTTCATTGTGTTCACATGTAGAATCAACAAGAGTAATGTAACCAGGATTTTGTAAAAACCTATTTTAAAAGAGTGCCGTGGAGTTTCTTGCTCGTTCTTCTCCATAGAGGCCTACCTCCGTTTTGGAACGAGCAACTAGCTTCAATTTTCGGACTAACTGACAGACTCCTTGACAATTCAAAAGTGCCTGTAATCGGTCTAATTGAAATAAATGTTTTTGACTTTTGACTTTTTTGACATATCGCCCGTGACTTCGCTTGTAGTTGTACTTTAAAATGTTTGAACAAACAAATTAACTTTCCAGCTCGCATCGGTGAAGGAAAACATCTCGAGGAAACTTGGACTTATAAAAGCATATTACTGTTCCACTTAAACCATGTCAAAGGCACTTTTTTTTTAGGTGGTTAAAATAATCAAATGACTCCTTCCGCCCTGGGTGGAGCGGAAGGGACTGTCAGACTTTTACTTACTATAAAACCACCCTGTTCCTGCTGTTGCCCTTTACGTTCCGGGTCCACGGTGTCCTTTAAGACGTCCCGCGACTCCGGCAGGCGTTGGCCCTGTTGGAGCCCCGTCCCTGTGCTGACAGCTCTTTGAGGCGCGAACAGAACGCGCCGTCGACCCGGGTTTGGTCCTTGATCGGACGGCGAGCTACCCATTATTCGCCGTCCGCAAGCCCGCGCATGCCCTTGAGGCGGTTTAGAAACTCTGACACTAGGGTGTGTGGGGTCGTAAGACCTTACTGCCCACACGATAATGAAGAAAGAACTTTCCAGATTTATAATATATGTAAAGATTTTACAATTTAAATCTAGTCATAGTTAACTAAAACACAACAATTATAAGATAACATCACGCCTGTAATCCTCGAAGGGTTAGGCAGAGGTGTACCCATTAGTACACCCACATTTCGCCAGTTATGTTTAAGTCCCATGTAATAGGGGGCGAGCATATTGCCATCAACGGGGCATAAATCCAGCCTCCGAGGCTGCTACTAAGAAATTCCTGGTGGAAAAACTCAATAACACTTTGCCCGACCTGGGAATCGAACCCAAGATCTCATGCTCAGCAGTCGCGCCTTGCGACTACTACACCAACGAGGCAGTTCTGTAATAAATTAATCTTAAAGTCTTTTTATGAGTTATAACCACTTTATAAGTATATTTTTACATCTATATCTCCGTAACACGCTGTATATATGCGGCGCACGTAATTCGCGGGACTATAAAGGGTGCGGCTTGCACACCTGTTATGTACAGGTTGTTGCTTTTTGTGGGTTAAAAAAAAAAATTTTTTTTGTTGATTTTGTTTGCCCGCGTCTTCGTTCGCCTGATTTTCTTACGGATCCCTAATTTTTTTTTGTTATAAAAATAGCGTATAGTATAGCCTATAGTGTAGCTTCCCAACAGTGAAATAATTTTTCAAATCGGTTCAGTAGTTTCGGAGCCTATTCAATGCAAACAAACAAACCATCAAACTTTTCCGATTTATAATAATTATTATTATAGTATAGAAGTATAGACTAGCTTTTACCCGCTACTTCGATCGTGTGAACAAACATCCTACTTATATTATAAATGCAAAGTTTATGAAGATGTTTAGATGTTTGAATGTTTAAATAATAATAATAATATCTTAGGACAACCAACACATCGCCGTCTGATCCTAAACCAGGCAGAGCCTGTACTATGGTAACCAGACAACTGATAAATATGCTTATATATTTCTAAATACATACATATCATAGATAAATCACACCCAGACACTGAACAAATCATCGTGCTCATTACACAAAGATTTGTCCTGGGTGGGAATCGAACCCACGGCCTCCGGCTTAGCAGTCAGGGCCGCTAATCACTAGACCAACAGACCCGTCAAACTCAATCACGCGTAAACCGTTGAACAGATTTGGATAACCAACCCCATTACACCCAATAACACTTTGCCTGACCTGGGAATTTAACCCAAGACAGATTTCAGCAGTCGTGCTTTGCAAAAAAAAAATGATCATCTACCTAGCCTTTTCCCAACTATGTTGGGGTCGGCTTCCAGTCTAACCGGATGCAGCTGAATACCAGTATTTTACATGGAGCGACTGCCTATCTGACCTCCACAACCCAGTAACTGGGTAATACGATACCCCTAGGTAAGACTGGTTTGTCAGACTCTCAAGCTTCTGACGACTCGTAACGACTGTCAAAGATCCACGAATGACAGCCGGGACCAACAGCTTAACGTGCTGCCTCGGAAGGCACGGAATGTCAGTAATGTCCTTAGAAAGTACATATGGATTGAAAAAGTCACATTGTTACTTGCTTGGATTCGAACCCTCACCCTCATGCATGAGAGGCGGGCGTCTTAACCATCACGACATTGATTTGCAAAAAAAAAATTGTTAAGTAAAATTCCGGCCACACCCTGTAGATAGCAAAGCGGTGTAGGTGTACAGCTCAAAAGACGTTCTCTACGCCACTTTATTACGACTACGTGAGAGCAGTCGCTTATATCGCGCTAACGTGCAACTAAGGAGATCAGCAGAGCTTACAGTACACTTTGTGGGAGGATTGTAATGAAAAAAAGAATATTACAAAAAAGACAACCTCCTTTAAAAACAACTAACATAACATCACGCCTGTAATCCCCGAAGGGTTAGGCAGAGGTGCACTCATTAGTACACCCACATTTCGCCAGTTATGTTTGTAGTCCCATGTAATTGGGGGCGAGCCTATTGCCATCAACCGGGCACAAAACCAGACTCCGAGGCTGCTACTGAGAAATTCCTGATGGAAAAACCCAGTAACACTTTGCCCGACCTGGGGAATCGAACCCAAAATCTCATGCACAGCAGTCGCGCTTGCGACCACTAGACCAACGAGGCAGTATAGTATAATACCTATATAAATGAATAAAAAAAATACATATTAAAATTAATATTAATTATAATAATATTATACTTATTAAATAATTAACAAAGTAATCAATGATTTCATAATCAGCCTGTTTTTTTTAACTCGGTTATATCATGAAATGTCAAGTCATATTTATGAGTTTTCTATAGTATGACTAGCAACCCGCCCCGGCTTCGCACGGGTGTAATGTTGATGCTAACTATACCTAGAAACCTTCCTCTTGAATCACTCTATCTATTGATGAAAACCGCATTAAAATCCGTTGCGTAGTTTAAAAGATCTGAGCGTACAGACTTTGTTTTATACTATTTTAAGATATCGTTTCGGCAGAACAAAACTGAAGTAAGCTCGTTGCTACAATAAAAGCAATAATACAACATTTTGTTTAAGCAAATATTCAATTTATTTAAGAAAAAATGGTGCCGATTCTCTTGTACACAAACTAAACTACAATTAGACTATTTCCATCTTTTACTGTCCAATAAAACAAGAAAGAGACTAATGTAAATAAGAGCTGTCAAATTTAGTCAACCTGACACATCCATACAATTATAGTTGACATTTTAAAACGTATGGATTAAAAATACGGAACAGTTCAAGGCAAAGCTAATTTGACATCGCTAACTTAGTTCTTTAATGTCACCGTCCTTTCCTTTCGCTGTATGTTAGTAAGACATGCCAATTCTCGAAAATGTAGTCTAGTTTGTGAACAAGGGAATCGGCACCAATGTCGACTGATAATTCAATATTCTTTATTATTCTTCTTGTTTATCCCCTGGAGAAAGGTTGTCTGCTGTTTGTATCTAAATAGTAAATTCCGGTATTTCTGAAAAAAAATAAAAACATTAATTTTGATGTTTTTTTTTTGGTTTACTGCCTCGTTGGTCTAGTGGTCGCAAAACGCGATTGCTGAAAGCAGCTTTGGGTTAAATTCCCAGGTCAGGCAAAGTGTTATTGGGTTTTTCCATCAGCAGCAGCCTCGGAGTTAAAATTTGTGCCCGGTTGATGGCAATAGACTAGCCTCCTATTACATGGGACTTAAACGGCAAAATGTGGGTGTACTACTGGTACCTCTGCCTAACCCTTCGTAGATTACAGACGTGATGTTATGTTATGTCACTTATTTTAAACTAGCATCTATTCGCGACTTGGTGGGGGTGATAGAGGGGCATGTCAGACTCTAACCGGCTAAAACCATCGCAGTGTTCCACCTCTGCCTATGGCTGGAAGTGCAGGATTCGCGTAAGCATTTACTGTTTCCTCGACAGGCCTCGCCCGGCTGTGAATGAGATGCTCTGCATGGTCAGCCAGCCTAAGACCGGTTTTCCTATGTGTGTAGGCAGAAACCACAGAACGCCACCTGCTACGATCCTTACATATTCCTTTCACCTCGTCCACGTTCATACATCTCGTCATACAAGCACGCCGGTTACGAGTACTGCGCGCCTGACCATTCTGAAGAATTTCACCAATAAGGTCAGTGTAGGTTTTCCTAGGGCGGACCCCTCCCTGCGTTGTCACTCACCTCTGCCATATAAATGATCTACAACGCAGTAACTGGGAAAATGCTTACCCAGTCTTAGGCTGTAGTCCTCCCATCCTGAGAGTGCCACTGGCATTACAGTTTCCGTTCAGAGCGTTGTTGAAGTTCTCGCAGCGTCTTGCAGTGAACCCACCAGTCCTCAGCGATTCATCCATGTACTGATAAGCCCTGGAGAATTAAAAACAAAAGGTGGTGTAAAAAATATATCACTTATTCGTGTCGTGATGGCCCAGTGGTTAAGGCACGCCTCTCATGCTTGAGGGCAAATCCGGTTAAGTACCAAAGTGAATTTATTAATTCATATACAGACTGTTAGTGTAAACACCGTTGTCACTAAAACCATAGGTACTTGATTTATTATAAAAAATGTTTATCTGAATTTAAAAATAAATAAACAAAGTTTTCTGTCAAGAATAAAAAATATCTGTCCGACACCGTCCGTAAATTCATGGATGCGCCCGAGTTACGTAATCACCGCAAAGGGCGTTGACCTGCTGCACTGGCCGTCTGTTATAACTACTTACATAAGTTTGAACCAATTACATAATTGTATTATAGGGTGAAATAGTTTTGAGGAAAAATGGAGATTCTACTTTAAAAAAAAAAAGATAATTTTTTTTCATTGAATTTACGTTCTATTAGTGAAACCAAACTTCTTTCAGTTTACACTAACAACCTGTATACTTTCCAAAGTTTATCTTGGACATCACTGACATCGGTGAAGGAAAAACATCGTGAGGAAACCTGGACTTACTGTTCCACTCAAAACCATGTCAGAGGCCCTTGAGGCGGTTTAGAAACTCTGACACTAGGGTGTGTGGGGTCGTAAGACCTTACTGCCCACACGATGAAGAAAGAAGACTGTTAAGTTGATGATGGGAAAGTCATCATCATTTACTGACCTGTTATGATGGCATAGTGAAGTCAGACATCCAGGCATTGAACTGCCTCCGTTAGGGTAGAAGTCTACTTGAGCTAGGGGGTTCAGCCATCCACTGTCTCCTCCATTCGTGTGGATAGCTTCAGTGTAGGAGCCGTCAGACGGCCTGAAGAGGAGGTTGGTGTCCCAGCGGTTGGCGGGATCCAGAGCTGATGGAGAACATACATGCATAAACTCAAAAATAAAAAAATCCCGTCTCACAGTGTTTGTTACCTAACTCCTCCGAAACGGCTGGACCGATTCTTATGAATTACTGTGTGCATATCGGGTGGTCTGGGACACATAAACTCACACCTTTTTCCAATGGGGGTAGGCAGAAACCACAGAATGCTACCTGCTACGATCCTTACATACTCCTTTCTCCTCGTCCACGTTCATTTATTATTTTATATTCATCTTCATTGTTTTCACTTATAGAAGCAACAAGAATAATGTAACCAGGATTTTGTAAAAATCTAATTGAAAAGAGTGTCCGTGGAGTTTCTTGCTCGTTCTTCTCCATAGAGGCCTACCTACGTTTTGGAACGAGCAACTAGCTTCAACTTTCTGACTAACTAACCTAATTGAAATAAAAAAAGTTTGACCTTGACTTTGATTTTACTTCTCATTGAGCTCTCATCAATACTTACCAGTAATATACAAGACGTTTCCGTTGATGGTTCTGCCCATGCTGCCAACTCCGTGTCCGCCAACACTGAACCCAATCAGGTGGTAGTTGCTGGGGGTTGCTCCGGTCAGGTTGTTCAACCAGTTGATGAAGCGCCCCGCGGCTTCACCTGCAATCATCATATTAAACCTGTATACTCGAGAAGTATAATAAGACTGCCTCGTTGGTCTAGTGGTCTCGAAGCAACAACAGCTCGGGGCAACTAGATTCAATTCTATTTTTTTTTTCATTTAATGACTTTCAAAAGTGCCTTATAGTGGCCTAATTGAAATAAATGAATTGACTTTGACTTTGACTTTGAAGTGCGACTGCTAAGCATGAGGTTTTGGGTTCGATTTAGAGGTTTGACTGTTATTGGGTTTTTCCATCAGGAATGTCTCAGTAGCAGCTTCGGAGTCTGGATTTCTAATTTGGATGGCAATAGGCTTCCCCCTATTACGTGGAATTTAAACATAACTGACGAAATGCGTGTGTACTAATCGGTACACCTCTGCCTAACCCTATTTTTTACGTGATAAAAATCATCAAATGACTCCATCCGCCCTGGGTGGGGCGGAAGAGACTGTCAGGCTTTTACTGACTAAAAAACCACCCTATTCCTTCTGTTGCCCTTTACGTTCCGGGGCCACGGTATCCTGTTAAGACATCCATAAACCTCTGCCTAACCCTTCGGGGGTTACAGGCGTGATGAATGCCTAGGCTTACCTGCTGCAGTGGCACGAGGACCCCAGGTGGAGCCGGCACTCCAGTCCAAGACAATTACGTTGACGTCGAGAGCAGCCAAATATGCTGTAAATAAATTAGAGATAAACTACAATTCAAAACGTTTGAAAGTGTTTGTGAAAGTATTTTAAAGACTCACAACGCATGTGTGCGTACTGAAGACGGCTCTCGAAATAAAAATTATTAATAATGGTGCCGATTCCCTTGTTCACAAACTAGACTAAATTTAGAGAATTGACATCTCTTACTAACATACAGCGAAAGGAAAGGACGGTCACATTCCGTGACGTTAAAGAACTAAATTGGAGATGTCAAATTAGTTTTGCTTTGAACTTCTCCGTATTTTTAATCCATACGTTTTAGATGTCACCTATAATTGTATGGATGTGTCCGATTGACTAAATTTGACAGCTCTTATTTAGATTAGTCTCTTTCTTATTTTATTGGACAGAAAAAGACGGAAATAGTCTAATTTTAGTTTAGTTTGTGACGCTTCGATTCTGCGCTAGTATAAATTGACCCAATTTATACTAGCGCAGAATCGAAGCGCATCGAAACGTCTTTCCAAAACTGAACATGACAAATTCAACCTTAACTCCACAGCGTAACACACATTAATGCGCGCGCACCAATCAGTGTTGTTCACGCGCAGACGCGCGAAATCCGAAGAATGCGCGCGACTTTTTAAAATCTCAGATGTAATGTGCGTTACGCTATGGAGTTAAGGTTGAATTTGTTATGTTCAGTTTTGGAAAGACGCTTCGATGCGGTTCGACTCTGCGCTAGCATAAATTGACCCTAAAGATATTTACAACACACTAGTTCGAAATGTGGTTCTTATTGCATCGCCTTTAGAGTTCACTTTTCGATTAAAAAGTATATGGATAATTGGGTTTTTGAACATTTTTTTTTTGTAATATACACTTTGCGGTTCGACTCTGCGCTTGTATAAATTGACCCTTACCTGGCAACAGCGCGGTGTTGAACAAGGAGGTGGCAGAACCCAGGAAACCGTGCATCAGGACTACTGTACGACGATTTCTATTGAAATTGGAGTTAGTCACGGTGCCAGCATTATTGAGGACCAGGGGCTGGCTCACTGACGGGTTAGACCTGGAAGGAGAGAAAGAAATCTTAGAGCTGGTTCACATTAGGTCGGATGTCAGTTTGGTAGAGATAAACTACAGTAACATGACGCGCCCTTCCACAATTCAAAACGCTTGAAAGTGTTTGTAATAGTATTAAAAAGAACAATTACAACGCATGTGTGCGTATTGAGACGGCTCTCGAAACAAAACCGAATCAGCGATTTGTTGCTCGACTAGCGGCGTCAAAAATTACTCATTATTATTAGTATGGCGCTGCACTGACATACTCTATGAAAATGACAGGTGCGTAGTCTTGCGCGGTCGACTATTTATGATTAGTTGACAAACAAATATGACTGCCTGCTAATGAAGATGATTACTTACAACTACATACAAACTCTATCATACGAGTGTGACTACACACATTGAAAAGGTAATATGGAAGGGAGCGTCAAGTTATAGTAGTTTATCTCTACGAGGTAACACAACAGGTTAGTACGGGCTACGGGGTACACGTTTATACCCCAAGAAAGCATAAGGCTACTTTTTTATTCTATGACTTCTTCTGCGTCCGCGATAGCCGACATTTACACGGACAAAGCCGCGGGCCAAAGTTAGTATGAATAATATACGTTTTGGAACGAGAAAATAGCTTCAACTTTTTAAGCGACCGACTCCTTGACATTTAAAAAGTGCCTACAAACGGTGTAATTGACATAAACGGTCTGACTTTAACCTTGACTTTGACTCTGACTTTGACCTTCACTTTGACTTTCTGGTTTCTGGTTTGAGATAACTTTATTCTCATATACATTCACTGACATGAGAATCTTAAAACTATACATATTTTGTTGGGCGTATTACAAGAAGTAAACATTACAAAATAAAATAAATTATTTAATGTTCTCTTAGAAAAACAATAAAAAATTAACATGCAATGTTAGTTCTGAGTCCGACACAAAGCAAAAACAAGACTTTGACTTTGACTTTGACTTACCGGGTAAAAAGGTGGTATACGTTGGACTGGTCAGGGTTGTATCTGGCGAGGTTGTCATAATCGCTGATCTTCAGCCAGTTGTCCACCAGGTGGGCGTTCCCTGCGTCATCCTCTAGGTAGTCGTAGCGAAGACCCTCGGACCACTTGCCTATGACCGGGTCATTGGTGGGGTAAGCTAAAAATAAAATAAATAAATATCTTGGGACAACTCACACACGGCTATCTGATCCCAAGCTAAGCAGAGCTTGTGTTATGTTAACCAGACAACTGATGTACATACTTATATAATTTATAAATACATACATATTATAGATAAATCACACCCAGACACAGAACTAACAATCATGCACATCACACAAAGTTTGTCCTGGGTGGGAATCGAACCCACGACCTCCGCCTTAGCAGTCAGGGTCACTAACCACTAGACCAACAGGCTCGTCAAAGCAGCTGCAAGTGAAGGTATTAAAAAATTTGGCTGTTCAAAATAAATTTTTTGGTTACTGCTCGCTTCATCGTCTGCCTAGCCATTTTACACGACTGCCCCAAAAAATGGAGTGTTATGTATTCAGAGTTGATGTATGTATGTATGTATGTATGTGAGTTTCTTTTTTCCACCACAACTTTTAAACGCCTGAACCGATTTAGATGTATGGGGTATCGTTACAATCCTTGCATCGTTCCAAGTAACATAGGCTAGTAAAAAATTAAAATAAACCGTTGTGGTCACTTTAAAACGTAAATTAATACCAGACTCAGTTTATTTTTTAATGAATCTGGTCGTGTCTATGTTTATCGTCTAGAATTTGACAAGAAGATTTAAAAAAATATATAACACTGTAAATAAAAAACGTCGTAAAAAAAACTGTCGAGTAAACAAAGTACAAATATGTGCAATTTTTGCAGTCGTGTCTTTTTAATTTTTTAATTATAGTAGCTTGTTCCAAATGTGTTGGGGTCGGCTTCCAGTCCAACCGGATGCAGCTGAATACCAGTATTTTACATGGAGCGATTGCCTATCTGACCTCCACAACCCAGTAACTGGGTAATACGATAACATGGATACTGTTCGCCTATTATCCTTCAAACAAAACTTTTTACAAACTGCCTCGTTGGTCTAGTGGTCGCAAAGCGCGACTGCTGATCATAAGGTCTTGGGTTCGATTCTCAAGTCGGGCAAAGTGTTATTGGGTTTTTGCGTCAGTAATTTCTCAGTAGCAGCCTCGGAGTCTGGATTTGTGCCCGGTTGATGGCAATAGGCTCGCCCCCTATTACATGGGACTTGATAACTGGCGAAATGTGAGTGTACTAATGGGTACAGCTCTACCTAACCCTTCGGGGATTACAGGCGTGATGTTATGTATTACATAAAAATACTGTTTTCTTTTAAATGTTCTCATTATCTGTAACGGAATGTTTAGAAAAAATGTTTTTAGTACCTATTAATTAATGCTGATCATCTTTTATTTATCTATCTACAAATATTTATCTATTTCAAATGAGTATCTAATTAATGTGTTGCTAAGCTCATGCCTCGAGAATGGCAGGACCGCCTAAAATCATGCCTGTAACCCTCGAAGGGTTAAGCAGAGGTGTACCCACTAGTATGAATAGCACACCCACATTTCGCCAGTTATGTCTAAGTCCCATGTAATAGGGGGCGAGCCTATTGCCATCAACCGGGCACAAATCCAGACTCCGAGGCTGGTACTGAGAAATTTTGGAAAAAAAAACCTACTGTCCTAGGAACCGAACGCAAGACCTCATGCTCTACAGTCGCGCTTTGCGACTACTAGACCAACGAGGCAGTCTTGATTTTGCCCAGCCATAATGACGAACCTTTTCAGTTTTTAGTACTCACGAGGTTGTGGGTTCAAATCCGGGCAAGTACCAATGTGACTTTTTCAATTCATATGTACTTTCTAAAGTTAATCTTGGACACCACTGGCATCGGTGAAGGAAAACATCGTGAGGAAACCTGGACTTACTGTTCCACTCAAACCATGTCAGAGGCCCTTGAGGCGGTTTAGAAACTCTGACACTAGGGTGTGTGGGGTCGTAAGACCTTACTGCCCACACGACAAAGAAAATGAAAGTTTTTAGTACGGAAAATGTGTTGTTTCTTTCATTATTTCTGACAACGATAGAAATGGGTATGTTTAGATAGTTCGGTCATGTTAAGAGGATGAGTGAAAGACGATCAACAAAAGGTATTTATATGGCAGAGGTGAGTGGCAACGCTGGGAGGGGTCGCCCTAGGAAGACCTACACTGACCTTATTGGTGAGATTCTTCAGAAAGGTCAGGTGCGCAGCACTTGTAACCGGCGTGCTTGTATGACGAGATGTATGAACGTGAAAGGAGTATGTAAGGATCGTAGCAGGTGGCGTTCTGTAGTTTCTGCCTACGTGTCTTTGTAGATGAGTCTTTCTTTCTAAAAGTTACAAGCACTTACCAGCGGCGAAGGCTGCGCTTAAAACCAAAATGGCTGTCGTCAGGGAAACCATTGTTATTGATACAGACTTTGACGAGAAAATTCAAGTCAATTTATTTCAGAACCTTATCTGTTTTCAATAAAAACTTAAACTACGTCATTGCTGAAGTTTTAGGGTTCAATGAAATATTTTGATGTAAAAAAATCCTTCAAGGAATTTCTCAGTAGCAGCCTCGGAGTCTGGATTTGAGCCCGGTTGATGACAATAGGCTCGCCTCCTATTATTATTATTACTATTATATATATATATATATTATTATTACTCGGAACGATGCAAGGATTGTAACGATACCCCATACATTTAAATTGGTTCAGGCGTTTAAAAGTTATGATGGAGTAAAGAAACTCACTTAGATATGTACATACATTAACCCTGAACACATAACACTTCTTTATTTGGGGGCAGTCGTGTAAAAAGTTAGGGATCCGTAAGGAAATTCACGCGAAAGAATATTCTACGGTGCCCCTTTAATTATTCATCAAATAATACCTAAATATTTAAGTAGTTTGTTTTCAAAGATTAATTCTTTTCGATGATAACAATTATTAAGTTCCGATTTGCGTAAGAGATTAAATAAATTGATTAAATCGGCACGCCTCTAGTTAATAATCCTTTTAAATACAGGTGTACTTAGAAATTCATATAGTTGAGTAGTTAACACCAGTGACCCCCAGCAGCCCTGGTGACCCCCCGCGGAACCTCTCGTGGTTCAAACTGACCCCGTACCAAATTTTGTCAATGGTGCCGATTCCCTTGTTCACAAACTAGACTAAATTTAGAGAATTGACATCTCTTACTAACATACAGCGAAAGGAAAGGACGGTGACTTTCCGTGACATTAAAGAACTAAGTTAGCGATGTCAAATTAGTTTTGCCTTGAACTTTTCCATATTTTTAATCCACACGTTTTAAGATGTCAACTATAATTGTATGGATGTGTCAGATTGTAAAATAATAAGTATGACTATCAACATATACCTATGATGTCCCTTACATACATACATAACATCACGCCTGTAATCCCCGAAGGGTTAGACAGAGGTGTACTCATTAGTACACCCACATTTCGCCAGTTATGTTTTTAGTCCCATGTAATAGGGGGCGAGCTTATTACCATCAACCGGGTACAAATCCAGACTCCGAGGCTGCTACTGAGAAATTTCTGATGGGAAAACCCAATAACACTTTTCCCGACCTGGGAATTGAACCCAAGACCTCACGCACAGCAGTCGCGCTTGCGACCACGCCTAGACCAACGAGGCAGTCAGTCCCTTACATTGTTTTGAAAATCTGGGTCTGAAAGACACATCAGGCATAATTATCGTGTAACGGTTGACAACCAGATATACCAAGGGTTAAGTAATGATTCCAAGGATAGGCTTTTGTAAAAATCTTGGTACCCCCACATTTTAGGGGGGCCAATCCTCGTAACTTTTTGTATCGTTTGCATAATTGCTTTTAGTCAAAAATAATAATACCAGCCTACTGTCCCTCTGCAGGACAAATGCCTCTTCTCATACAGAGAAGTCACGAGCATTGATCACCACGCTTGCTCAAGGCGGATTGGCGATTCCAGGCTTATATCCCTACATAGTATAAAACTAAGTCGCTTCCCGTCGTCTGTACGCTTAGATCTTTTAAACTGCGCAACGGATTTTAATGCAGTTTTCATCAATAGATAGAGTGATTCAAGAGGAAGGTTTATGTATCTACATTGCAACCGTGCGAAGCCGGGTTAAAGTCAGTTGTTTATTTATTTATTTATTGTCTTTTTGTAATTTTTTTTTTGTGTGCACATGTTCTGTGTCAATAAACATTTTTCTTTCCTTCTTTTCCTTTTTCTTTCTTTCTTTCTTTCTTTCTTTTTTTCTTTCTTCCTTTCTTTCTTTCTTTCTTTAAGTCCAGGTTTCTTTACGAGGTGATAAGGCAATAATACAACATAATAAGATAACAAATAATTTATTTATTGAACACAAGACTAACAAAATACAGTCTTTTAAGGAAGAATAAGGAAGAATTATCCTTGGGAGAAGGGCCAGATCGGGTTCGTACGCAAATGGAAGATTCCAGAGTTTCTGTAAAAGAAAAAGACATGCAATTAAAATCATACATACATACATACATACATAAAGTCACGCCTTTTTCCCATGTGTGTGAGCAGAAACCACAGAACGCCACCTGCTACGATTCTTACATACTCCTTTCGCTTCATCCACGTTCATACATCTCGTCATACAAGCACGCCGGTTACGAGTACTGCGCACCAATAAGGTCAGTGTAGGTCTTCCTAGGGCGAGCCCTCCCCGCGTTGCCACTCACCTCTGCCATATAATAACCTTTTGTTAATCGTCTTTCACTCATTCTCTCAACATGACATCTAATTAAAATCATTAGTATTAATAAGGCGGTGACACGTGGACGTACTAGCGGCCAAAAGATAGTTAAATATAAAATTTTTGATAAGCCATTTTTTAGTTAAAAAAAAAATACTACATAACATCACGCCTGTAATCCCCAAAGGGTTAGGCAGAGGTGTACCCATTAGTACCCCCACATTTCGCCAGTTATGTTTTTAGTTCCATGTAATAGGGGGCGAGCCTATTGCCATCAACCGGGCACAAATCCAGACTACGAGGCTGCTACTGAGAAATTCCTGATGGAAAAACCCAATAACACTTTGCCCGACCTGGGAATCGAACCCAAGACCTCATGCTTAGCAGTCGCGCTTGCGACCACTTGACCAACGAAGCAGTCATTTTTTTATTGAGACCATGTTTAGACCAAGCGGTATTGTATTACCCAGTTACTGGGTTGTAGAGGTCAGATAGACGCGATTGCCTATCTGACCTCCACAACCCAGTAACTGGGAAAATGCTTTGGCTTACCCAGTCTTAGCCTGAAATCCCCCCATACGCAGAGTTCCGCTGCCGTTGCAGTTCTGGTTCAGAGCGTTGTTCAAGTTCTCGCAGCGTCTTGCAGTGAAGCCACCAGTTCTCAAAGATTCTGCCATGTAGTTGTAAGCCCTGTGTTGAAAAAAAACAATGTAGGTACCTATCGGTGAAGGAAAAACATCGTGAGGAAACCTGGACTTATACCAGCCTATTACTGTCCCACTCAAACCATGTCAGAGGCCTCTTTTGTTTTTTTTTTTAGGTGGTAAAAAACATTAAATGACTCCTTCCGCCCTGGGCGGGGTGGAAGGGACTGTCAGACTTTTACTGACTAAAAACCACCCTGTTCCTTCTGTTGCCCTTTACGTTCCGGGGCCACGGTATCCTGTTAAGACGTCCCGCAACCCCGGCAGGCGTCGGCCCCGTTGGGGGCCCCGTCCCTGTGCTGACAGCTCTTTGAGGCGCGCGCGAACGGTACCCGCCTCTCCAACCACTCCTCAAAGAGGGGTCTTACCGCCGCGATGGGGCCTGCCCGATGTCAGAGGCCTTTGAGGCGGTTTAGAAACTCTGACACTGGGGTGTGTGGGGTCGTAAGACCTTACTGTCCACACGATGAAGAAGAAGAAGATAGTATCTATACTAATATTATAAAGAGAAAAGATTTGATTGTTGGTTTGCATTGAGTAGGCTCCGAAACTACAGAATAACATAACATAACATCACGCCTGTAATCCCCGAAGGGTTAGGCAGAGGTGTACTCATTAGTACACCCACATTTCGCCAGTTATGTTTTTTTTTAGTCCCATGTAATAGGGGGCGAGCCTATTGCCATCAACCGGGCACAAATCCAGACTCCGAGGCTGCTACTGAGAAATTCCTGATGGAAAAACCCAATAACACTTTGCCCGACCTGGGAATCGAACCCAAGACCTCATGCACAGCAGTCGCGCTTGCGACCACTAGACCAACGAGGCAGTCACCACTAGACCAACGAGGCAGTCGAAACTACAGAATCGATTTGAAAAATTCTTTCACTGTTGGGAAGCTACACTATCACCGGTTGACATAGGCTGTATTATATTTAAAAAAATATGAAAATATTAAAAAGAGTGCTAGTTATTAATATCAGCTTCTGCTCGCGACTCCGTCCGCGTCAATGTTGATCTTTCCGTTCAAATTTTGGACACCCATTTCATCCTCGAAATGGGTGTCCAAAATTTTAGGGGGCAAATTATGGAAAATCTTCCGGACGTCTAAACTACCTTCCTGCCAAATTTCATCATTCTAAGTTAAGCGAGTATCGATAACCGAGCAGCAAGCTTTGTGCGCGGCCAGCTGAAGCTAACACAAGAATCTTCGTTTCTGAAGGAAATACCTCGACCGCACAATTTTTAACAAATATTTTTTACATTCTAATCTAGCATTAAATTGTATTACAGAGCTTTTGTTTGTTCGTTTAAACGCGCTTATCTCTAGAACAACCAGTAGTACTGGAAAAGTTATTTTTGTATATGACAGCTAGATTCATGAGGAATAGTACAGGTACACATCACGCTACGACAGCCAAGAGCTGGAAGAAGCTTTACAGACCTGTTATGGTTGCATAATGAAGTCATACATCCAGGCATAGTCCTCCCACCATTGGGGTAGAAGTCCACGTGAGCTAGGGGGTTCAGCCATCCACTGTCTCCCCCATTGGTGTGAATAACTTCAGTGTAGGAAGCATCTGAGGGTCTGATGACAAGGCCAGCGTCCCAGCGGTCAGCAGGATCCAAACCTGGAAAGTGGAAATATATTTTCAACCGACTTCAAAAAGGAGGAGGTTTTTTTTTGTATTTATGTTCACCAATAACTCCGCCAATTATGAATTGATTTGGATGATTCTTTTTTTGTTTGAAAGTGTATACTTCCGAATAGGTCCCCTAAAAATATTGTCATGATCTGATGATGAACTTCGGAGATATGGAACGGAACTCCTTATAGGATCACAGCAGAACCGCCGTAACAAGTAAAATTGCTTTGTTTATACGTGTAGTCGATGACTGACTGAAGGAAGTGGGGGACGTCAACCCTCCTACCACTTTCCAAAATTAAATATATCGTGTGAGGTATTGTTTGAAAGGGCTTTTTGTATGGATTTCAAACATTAACACACAAGCATTAAAAAGTGAAAAATGAAAAGTTTTTTTACAAAAACGACAACCGCCTTTAAAAACTATAAAACAAATAAGTCGGTGGCAATTTACTACATAACAAGAAACAACACCAAAGCCTAAGTCATTTTTTGTTTTGTAGTTTTTATAGGCGGTTGTCTTTTTTGTAAAAAAAGCTTTTTTAACACACTAGTTCGTGACTGCCTCGTTGGTCTCCTTGACAATTCAGAAGTGCCTGTATTTTGTATAAAAAAATATTTTTGACCTTGACTTTGACCTTGACCTTGACCTTGACCTTGACCTTGACTTCCTTCACACTCTCATCAACACTTACCAGTAATATACAAGACGTTTCCGTTGATGGTTCTGCCCATGCTGCCAACTCCGTGTCCGCCCACACTGAACCCAACCAGATGGTAGTTGTTAGGATTCGCTCCGGTCAGGTTGTTCAACCAGTTGATGAAGCGCCCCGCGGCTTCACCTGCAAACATCATCTGTATAATGATACAGAGTTGATATGACAGAGGGGCATTAAATTACACTATGTATACTATACGCAGACTGCCTCGTTGGTCTAGTGGTCGCAAGCGCGACTGCTGTGCATGAGGTCTTGGGTTCGATTCCCAGGTCGGGCAAAGTGTTATTGGGTTTTTTCATCAGGAATTTCTCAGTAGCAGCCTTGGAGTCTGGATTAGCGCCCGGTTGATGGCAATAGGCTCGCCCCCTGTTACATGGGACTAAAAACATAACTGGCGAAATGTGGGTGTACTGGGTACACCTCTGCCTAACCCTTCGGGGATTACAGGCGTGAAGTTATGTTTATGTATACTATACGTGTTTAGTATTAATTCGATACGGTATAAAATAAAATATAAAAAAATTAATGAGTTTTATCAAACAAACTAAATAGCTTACAAATCAGAGTAAAACGCAAACAACTTTTCTAAATAAATTTAACTGACCTTAGATACCTAGGTATTAAAGCGGCAACGTAGGTGCATGACCTATGCGTATAGACATAATCAGCTGTTAGGAAAGATACATCGTGTTCAAACAGGGCAAAAACTTAAAAAATCATTTGCGACTAAACTACTGCTCCTATTTAATTGATTTTTGGTACAGAGCTTGAAAATGGTACCTAGTATAGGCAGTTTAAAGGAAAGGCCATCTGTCGTAACAACTTTGACGTGCCTGTTGGTCTAGTGGTTAGCGGCCCTGACTGCTAAGCCGGAGGTCGTGGGTTCGATTCCCACCCAGGACAAACTTTGTGTGATGAGCATGATTGTTAGTTCTGTGTCTGGGTGTGATTTATCTATAATATGTATGTATTTATAAATTATATAAGTATGTATATCAGTTGTCTGGTTACCATAACACAAGCTCTACTTAGCCTGGGATCAGATAGCTGTGTGTGAGTTGTCCCAAGATATTTATTTATTTTTTTATTTATTTATTCACTCACTTGAAATCAAGAAAACCGCTTGACGTATCAAAATGTTTGGAAAGGAGGTAGTTTATAGTTAGTGTCCGCGGAGTTTCTTGCTCGTTCTTCTCCATAGAGACCTACCTACGTTTTGGAACGAGCAACTAGCTTCAACTTTCTGACTAACTGACCGACTCCTTGACAATTCAAAAGTGCCTGTAAATGGTTCTAATTGAAATAAATGTTTTGACTTTGACTTTGATATGCTGATGATGAAGGTTCAACAACTTACCAGCTTGAGTGGCTCGAGGTCCCCAGGTGGATCCAGCGCTCCAGTCCACAATGATGACGTTCGGATTTCCAGATGACAGGAATGCTGGAATTATTTACAAGTTACTATAATTAAAAAACACGACTCGACTTCGAATTTCTCAGTAGCAGCCTCGGAGTCTGGATTTGTGCCCGGTTGATGGCAATAGGCTCGCCCCCTATTACATGGGACTAAAAACATAACTGGCGAAATGTGGGTGTAGTAATGGGTACACTTCTGCCTAACCCTTCGGGGATTACAGGCGTGATGCTATGTTGTAAAAAACACGACTGCAAAAATTGCACATATTTGTACTTTGTTTACTCGTCAGTTTTTTTATATATATTTATAATCTACTTGTCTATATCTAGACGATAAACATAGACACGACCAGATTTATTAAAAAAATAATTGAGGCTGGTATTAATTTACGTTTTAAAGTAACCACATCGGTTTCTTTTTAATTTTTACGATACCCCATACATCTAAATTGGTTCAGGCGTTTAAAAGTTATGGTAGAATAAAGAAACTCACATACATACATACATACATCAACTCTGAATACATAACACTCCTTTTTTTGGAGCCTGTTTCTTTTGTTGCCCTTTACGTTCCGGGGCCACGGTATCCTATCAAGACGTCCCGCAACCCCGGCTGTAGTCTCTGCCTACCCCCATGGGAGAAGGCGTGAGCTCATGTATGTTTGTTTTGGCAAACCACTTCCCCCCATTTCGAGCCTCGCATGATTAATGGACGTCGACATATTGTGTGATGGAAACTCCTCGAGGCTATTGCTACTCCCTTATAGAGCTGTTCCTCACCTGGCAGGAGAACAGTGTTGAATGATGAGGTTACGGATCCAGCGAAGCCATGCATCAGCACAACGGTACGTTGGTTTCTGTTGAAATTCGAGTTCTGGACAGTTCCGGCATTGTTGAGGACCAGTGGCTGACTGATTGTGGGGTTAGATCTGTAATGAATGAAAGAAAGAAATAAATATTATATAAAGGAGGTCAACAAAGTCTCATACAAACATAACATAATATAACATCACGCCTGTAATCCCCGAAGGGTTAGGCAGAGGTGTACCCAGTAGTATACCCACATTTCGCCAGTTATGTTTTTTTTTGTCCCATGTAATACGGGGCGAGCCTATTGCCATCAACCGGGCACAAATCCAGACTCCGAGGCTGCTACTGAGAAATTCCTGATGGAAAAACCCAATAACACTTTGCCCGACCTGGGAATCGAACCCAAGACCTCATGCACAGCAGTCGCGCTTGCGACCACTAGACCAATGAGGCAGTCTCATACAACTTTGCCCAAATATGTACCTCGATGTACACGTGCACCAAATCGTAGAGAAAAAATAGAGGAATTCGAAAATAACTTTACTTTTATTCACAGATCATTTTTAACTATTTAATAAATTATTCAAATATAACCTAATAACCTATAATACAATTAAAACATGTGGCAACTTTGCATGTACGATTGCGTTTTAATCGGTTGTCACGCGGGTTGACATTTAAACCAACTTTACACACCGAGACTCCTCTGTGCATCGGAAAGCACGTTAAGCTGTTGGTCCCGGCTGTCATACGTGGATATTTGACAGTTGTTACAGGTCCAGGTTCCGTCATAAGCCCAAAAATCTGACGAGCAGTCTTACTAACTAATTGAAAAGAGTGTCCGTGGAGTTTCTTGCTCGTTCCTCTCCATAGAGACCTACCTACGTTTTGGAACGAGCAACTAGCTTCAACTTTCTGACTAACTGACCGACTCCTTGACAATTCAAAAGTGCCTGTAAATTCTAATTGATTTGATATTTTACCAAGGGGTATCGTGTTACCCAGTTGCTAGGTTGTGAAGGTCAGATAGGCAGTCGCTCCATGTAAAATACTGGTAATCAGCTGTATCCAGTTAGACTGGAAGCCGACCCCAACATAGTTGGAAAAGGTTAGCCACTTACATGGTGAAAAGATGGTATCTGTTAGACTGATCAGGGTCATATCTCGCGAGCTTGTCATAATCGCTGATCTTCAGCCAGTTGTCCACCAGGTGGGCGTTCCCTGCGTCATCCTCCAGGTAGTCGTAGCGAAGACCCTCGGACCACTTGCCTATGACCGGGTCATTGGTGGGGTAGGCTGCAAGGGAAGATAAGGGTGTTCAAAAAATGGTTTTTAGGGTTCCGTAGCCAATGGCAAAAACGGACCTCCGTCCGTATGTCACAGCCACTTTTTTCCGAAACTATAAGAACTGTACTATTGAAACTTGGTAAGTAGATGTATTCGGTGAACCGCATTAAGATTTTCACACGAAAATAGAAAAAAAAAAATTGGGGTCCTCATACTTTGAACTGAAACTCAATTTTCTTTTTATCAAACCCATACATTATATCTATGGATATGGTATCTATGGATATTGTATCTTTGGATATGATATCTATGGATAAGTATTTAAAAATAATATTAAGGTTCCTAATATCATTTTTTTTTCTAAACTGAATAGTTTGCGCGAGAGACGCTTCTGAAATCGTAAAATGCCCAGTAACATCTAAAACAAGAGAACGATAAAACATTGGTATCGATTCTCTTGGTCACAAACTAAACTAATATTAGACTATTTCCATCCTTTTCCGTCCAATAAAACAAGAAAGAGACGGATGTAAATAAGAACTGTCAAATTTAGTCAATCTGACACATCTTAAAACGTGTGGATTAAAAATACGGAGAAGTTCAAGGCAAAACTAATTTGACATCGCTAACTTAGTTCTTTAATGTCACCGTCCTTTCCTTTCGCTGTATGTTAGTAAGAGATGTCAATTCACTAAATTTAGTCTAGTTTGTGAACAAGAGAATCGGCACCAATACCATGTAAACTTCCACCAAAAATTAGTTTGAACGAGATAGAGTTGCAAGTTTTTTTTAATCTTCATTATTAATATTATATGAAGGAAAAATTTGTATTTTTATTTGTTTGTAATGGATAAACTCAAAAACTACTAAACCGATTTTAAAGATTCTTTCACCATTAGATAGCTACATTATCTGCGAGTAACATAGGCTATATTTTATTTTATTTTTGCGCGTACGAAGTCGCTTGCAGAAGCTAGTACCTACGTCATAAATCGAATTACAATTTACCTTTTACTTGCTGTTACGGAACCCTTTAGGCGAGTCCGACTCGCACTTGGCCGCTTTTTTTTATATTTGACGGTCAAAAGTGCCTTATAATGGCTTATTATTGAAATATATAATATGATTTTGATGTCCGAAGTCGCAGGCTTAAGTTAGTTTTAAAATAAACAACTTACCCGAAGCAAAAGCGACGCTTAATACTAAAATGGCTACCGTCAGAGAAACCATTATTGCAATTTGAGTCTTAAACATGAAAATACGAGCCCATTTAAATCTATTTTTTTATCTGGATTAAGATAAAACTTGATAATTATCATTGCAGCTAAGTTTTAGATAATTATTGATAAATATATCTCTATAATCCATGTGTACTCATTTTAATTAAGTAATGCAGAAAAAAATATATTTAATTACATAGTCATACATATACTTACGAATTTTTCCCATGGGGGTAGGCAGGAAACCACAGAACGCCACCTGCTGCGATCCTTACATACTCCTTTCGCCTCGTCCACGTTCATACATCTCGTCATACAAGCACGGCCGGTAATGCGCGTGTAATGTAATCCGATCAGTGCGTTCTGACATGTCAACTGAAATTGCATGGAAGTTTCAGATCAACTAAAATCGACAGCTCTTATTTACATTAGTCTCTTTCTTGTATTATTTGGCAGAAAGATAGAAATGGTTAGTGCAATTTTAGTTTAGTTTGTGAACAAACTTAATAAAAAAACAATGAGATTAAAAAAACTAAATGGCATCAAAAAAAAATCTTACGCTTCGCTGTCAACTGGAAATTTGCCCAAAAGACTGGCCTCGTTGCCATGTTGGATGGCAATGCTACGCCTCTGGCCAAGGTTGAAGCCCGGATTTCAAAGTTGTAGTGCTGTGACAAATATACAGACAGGCGTAGGTAATTAGTATGTAAAAAAAAATTGGGGTCATCGACCGGCCCTCTCGGATCAGCTGTGCACGCGTTACGTACAGTTGATATTTGATCGAAAAACGAGTAATAAATGTTAGAAGTTGAATAGTTTTGTTTGTAAAAAGGGATAACTAAGTTAAATTACCACTGATGGAGTGTTTTTTTTTTTATATTTCGTTTTATTTTTCAGTTTCTTTGTTATCATGATGACACTCATGTGTATGTATAAATATCGTACACTAATTACAAGTCGCCCTGTATTTTCACTATTTGGCTAACGGAACCCTAAAACTAATATCTACTTATAATCCTGTTACAAAATCTATTTAAAAAATAATCTGAAAAATATCTGTTTATATATTGTTAGTCATTCATGAAAATTAGGTACATTCATTGTGTGATAACGACCTTCAATGATTACTTAATATAAACTAGCTTCGGCCCGCGTTTTCGTCCGCATCAAAGATAGGAAAAAAAGAAAGAAAAACTGTTTATTCACATTAAAGTAACGCATGTTAAAAACTAGCGTTTGTCCGCGAGTTTATCTGCATATATGTTGATAAATATCGGTTATCGTAGACGCAGACGAAGTCTCGAAATAAAAAAGCTTTTTAAAACAAGTTTTTCTAGTGTGATGTTACTAACTTTATCGTTTCTGCTCTTCATGCCCTTTCATTTGATATCCATATCAAGGGGATTGAGAAAAAATATTTAATCCGCCATCTTGGAACGGCGGCCATATTGAAATTATTACAATATTGAGTATTGGACATTGTATTGTCAGCAGGACTAAAGGTGTATGCAACATTTCAGCTCAATCGGATACCCACCAATGGTCGAAAAATGGTTTGCAAATTTTGAAAGCATAACTTACATACGAACTGTGCAAGTTAAATAAAAGCTTGTTAAAAGAAGCCTATGTCCTTCCTTGGGGTGCAAACCTACCTCCTATACATACATAACACCACGCCTGTAATCCCCGAAGGGTTAGGCAGAGCTGCACTCATTAGTACACCCACATTTCGCCAGTTATGTTTTTAGTCCCATGTAATAGGGGGCGAGTCTATTGCCATCTACCGGGCATAAGTCCAGACTCCGAGGCTGCTACTGAGAAATTCCTGATGGAAAAACCCAATAACACTTTGCCCGACCTGGGAATTGAACCCAAGATCTCATGCACTGCAGTCGCGCTTGCGACCACTAGACTAACGAGGCAGAACTTTTTTTATGGTGCTAAAAATCGCCGGGGGCGGAAGCGACTGTCACACTTTTGCTGACAAAAAACCACCCTGTTCCTTCTGTTGCCCTTTGCGTTCCGGGGCCACGGTATCCTGTTAAGACGTCCCGCAACCCTGGCAGGCGTTTGGCTCCGTTGGGGGCCCGTGCTGACAGCTCTATGAGACGCGCTTGAAATTGAACGCGCCGTAGACCTGGGCCTGTCACTTTGCTTGACCTGGAAATCGAATCAAAGACTTCACGCTGTCTCGTTTTGCGATCATGAGACCAAGGCAGTCGATATGATTAGTCATCATAATTAATTAATAGCTTGGAGGTAGCTCAAGTGATAACAAACACTTATGTACTTAAAATATCATAATCCGTTGATAAACTTATAGGTACACGAGCGACACGTGCGCACCGAGCGCCTCATCATCATCATCATACATAAACTCACGCCTTTTTCCCATGGTGGTAGGCAGAAATCACAGAACGCCTGCTACGATCCTTACATACTCCTTTCGCCTCGTCCACGTTCATACATCTCGTCATACAAGCACGCCGGTTACGAGTACTGCGCACCTGACCTTTCTGAAGAACCTCACCAATAAGGTCAGTGTAGGTCTTCCTAGGGCGACCCCTCCCTGCGTTGCCACTCACCTCTGCCATATAAATACATACACATAAAATGCTTTGTCCTGAATGACTGACTGACGTCAAAAATCCACGTATGACAGCCGGGATCAACAGCTTAAAGTGCTTTCCGAGGCACGGAACGATGTCAGTGATGTCTAAGATAAACTTAGAAAGTACATATGAATTGAAAAAGTCACATTGGTACTTCGAGTTCGAACTCACAACATATGCATGAGAGGCGGGTGCCTTAACCACTGGACATCACGACATTAAACACTATGAATTTCATAAAGGGATTTTATTTCATTGATCCTGTTCTATCAAGGCTGCGGGTCCATTGTAATGCAAAGTTGAAATGATAACTTTGATCTCTAAGTTGGCAAAATTATGTAGGTATATTATCTTCTATGAATCAATTCTGCCTCGCCTGCCTCTGCCTCGTTGGTCTAGTGGTCGCAAGCGCGACTGCTGTGCATGAGGTCTTGGGTTCGATTCCCAGGTCGGGCAAAGTGTTATTGGGTTTTTTCATCAGGAATTTCTTCAGAATTTAGACTCCGAAGCTGCTACTGAGAAATTCCTGATGGAAAAACCTAATAACACTTTGCCCGACCTGGGAATCGAACTCAAGACCTCATGCACAGCAGTCGCGCTTCATCGGTTCATTTATTTCGAATAATAAAGACTTGAGATTTGTATGTAATGCTGTTGGATGTATGTTATATATATATTTAGGATGTAAATTCTCTTAAGAACAGTCTTAGAAAGAGACAAAACCATTTTTATTCAGATTCGATATTTTTATTGCAATAAATTTTAGAAGGAGATAGCACTAAGGAGGCGTGGCTTGAGTCCGTTCAACTTTCATGAAATATTGGCTTTGTAAGAAAGAGATGGAAAGAGTACTGAGAAGTATGCTTTTCTTTTGTAGAAAAATACGTTTTACAGAGTTCCGTCGGATTTGTCGTGACGGCCCAGTGGGTAAGGCGCCCGTTTCTCATGCTTGAGTTTGTGGGTTCAAATCCGGGCAAGCACCAATGTGACTTTTTCAATTCATATGTACTTTCTAAAGTTTATCTTGGACATCACTGATACCGGTGAAGGAAAACATCGTGAGGAAACCTGGACTTACTGTCCCACTCAAACCATGTCAGAGGCCCTTGAGGCGGTTTAGAAACTCTGACACTAGGGTGTGTGGGGTCGTAAGACCTTACTGCCCACACGATAAAGAAAGAACGATTCCGTACAGGGTGCCATCGAGATCCTAGCTATTACTAAGCCTTCACTGTCCGTCTGAGTGACAGTTACAGAGGATATATCTCATGAATTGTAATAGGTAGAGAGTTGAAATTTTCACAGAGTGTGATTTTATACTGTCGCTAAAACATTCATTAACAAATAACATATATAACATCACGCCTGTAATCCCTGAAGGGTTAGGCAGAGGTGTACCCATTAGTACACCCTTTCGCCAGTTATGTTTAAGTCCTATGTAATAGGGGGCGAGCCTATTGCCATCAACCGGGCACAAATCCAGAGTCCGAGGCTGCTACTGAGAAATTCTTTATGGAAAAACCCAATAACACTTTGCCCGACCTGGGAATCGAACCCAAGACCTCATGCACAGCAGTCGCGCTTGCGACCACTAGACCAACGAGGTCTAGCTGGCTTTTTTTTTTGTATTAACAAATAAATATGTACAAATAATAAAAAGTCTCATTGGTCTGATTACTCAACACTTTGCCCGACCTGGGAATCGGACCCATGGGTGAGATGACAATAAAATACACAATTTGAGATTTTTGTATTAATTTATTAATCAATAATTTATTTTTATTAAATCTTGACTTGTTCCGTCTCACGATTAGCCGCGAGAGAAGGGGGGAGACGCATTTGTTCCTAAGTAGTAAATACCAGAAGATCTGTGAACAAAAGAAGAGATTAGTCAGAGAAGAGAAAGTAACAAAATTCTTGTAGTCGTGATGGCCCAGTGGCCTCTCATGCTTGAGGTTGTGGTTTCAAATCCGGACAAGTACCAATGTGACTTGTTCAATTCATATGTACTTTCTAAAGTTTATCTTGGACATCACTGACATCGGTGAAGGAAAAACATCGTAAGGAAACCTGGACTTACTGTTCCACTCAAACCATGTCAGAGGCCCTTGAGGCGGTTTAGAAACTCTGACACTAGGGTGTGTGGGATCGTCAGACCTTACTGCCGCCACGATAAAGAAAGAAAGTTCATGATGCACACCAACTAGGTTTCTTTTGGGATGCTTGGGCTTTATCTCACTGGAAGTCACCCTAGTGTCAGAGGCCTCTGACATGGCTTGAGTGGAACAGTAATAGTCTGGTATAAGTCCCAGGTTTTCTCACGATGTTTTTCTTCACCGATGTCAGTGATGTCCAAGATAAACTTTAGAAAGTACATGTGAATTGAAAAGATCACATTGGTACTTGCCCGGATTTAAAACCACAAATTCAAGCATGAGAGGCGGACGTCTTAACCACTGGGCCATTACGAAAATGGCACCATGATCTTTTTAGCGTATCGATGGCAAATATGGATACATATAATTTTTGATATTTTTTTTTGTTTGGCCCAGTATTCAGCTACCATAACACCATCCGCTGACGCAGTC
Organism: Hoplodrina ambigua; assembly: GCA_949774945.1. Taxonomy (NCBI): domain Eukaryota; kingdom Metazoa; phylum Arthropoda; class Insecta; order Lepidoptera; family Noctuidae; genus Hoplodrina; species Hoplodrina ambigua. Next base: position 1,002,259 of record OX458994.1, on the reverse strand, counting down.
ATTAGGTCCTCACGTGTGCACGTGACTGGGCACGCAGTGCAAGATATTAGGTGAGCCATGGTCTGCGGAGAGACACCGCATAGGCACTGAAGATCAGTGCCATCTGTGAAGATTCTCTTTGCTGCGGCCGACCTGGGTGCGGAGTCTGTTTAAAGTTTTCCAAACCGGCCACGGCAACGCGTGCCCAGGTGAAAGTTTCTCTAATGGTTCGATAAACTGATCAGGTGGCTTCAGGTTCTCTCTCCAAAGATCACACCTTTCCGAGGCAGTGTTGCCATCAGATAGACTCATGCCATCCATCATAATGATAATACGTACCCAGTCTTGGGTTGGATTCCTCCCATCCTCAGCCGTCCCTCCTGGTTGCAAGTGCCAGCCTTGGCGTCCTCCAGGGACGCGCACTGGGTTCCAGTGAATCCTCCAGTAGCTAGAGACTCGCCCATGTAGAAATAGGATCTGGAATTACAATATACATATACAAAGCTGTCTGACTGCCTCGTTGGTCTAGTGGTCGCAAGCGCGACTGCTGTGCATGAGGTCTTGGTTTCGATTCCCAGGTCGGGCAGTGTTATTGAGTTTTTCCATCAGGAATTTCTCAGTAGCAGCCTCAGAGTCTGGATTTGTGCCTGGTTGATGGCAATAGGCTCGCCCCCTATTACATGGGACTTAAACATAACTGGCGAAATGTGGGTGTACTAATGGCTACACCTCTGCCTAACCCTTCGGGGATTACAGGCGTGATGTTATGTTATGTTAAAGCTGTTACATGACTTGAAGGAGCTCGAGGCTAAGTAATAACAGCCGCATGGGTCGATCCATCAGGTTAAGCTACGCTTGCCGGGGTTGGTCCGTGGATGTTGTCATCCACACACCGAGACTCTTCCGTGCTCTCAAGCACGTTAAGTCGTTGGTCCTCGCTAATCTTTGGCAGTCGTGACGGGGGTCGTCAGAAGTCAGTCTGACAACCAGTCTTACAGGGGGGTATCGTATACCCAGTTACTGGGTTGTGGAGGTCAGATAGGCAGTCGCTCCATGTAAAATACTGGTATTCAGCTGCATCCGGTTAGACTGGAAGCCGACCCCAACATAGTTGGGAAAAGGCTAGGCAGATTGATTGATTGTTAGGCGATTAACACACGGCACCCCGCACTGCCGCGGCTGGCGGTGAAGCGGATCTCATGTCGCATTGGCCTCTAAGAAATCCGTTGATGCCTAACATCCGTACACCGCCCGACCGCGCGGTCGAGCGGTGCAATACGCTTTACCGCCATCGCTCTACGCTGCGGTGAGCGGCGCCGTAGGTTAATCGCCTTAAAGCAACGTAGGTCTTAGCCAGGAATCTCAATCTGCTAGATTAAAGTCAGTAGAACTGACTTGACTGACAGTAGAACTGACAGAACCCCCGCCAGCACAGTTCCCCTCACCTATAATGATCACAGACGGCGGTAGCACAGCCAGGCATATCCACCCCCCCATTGGGGTAGAAATCCACATCACCACACGGCGCCTCTTGTCCAATATTGCCAATGTTAGTATGAATGACTTCGGTGTAGACCGCGTCATTTCGGTTAAGAGCTTGACTGGATATCCAGCGGTCTGCGGGGTCCATGGCTGTGGAAAAGGTTTAAAGTCAGAACTAGAAAGTGTAAGAAGGTTGAAAGTCAGAACTGGAAAGTGTGAGAAGGTTGAAAGTCAGAACCAAAATGTCTAAAGCGGTCAAAATAATTTAAATATTTCGTAGTAAGAAAATATTATACTGCTCTTACTCTCTCTTACTTAAAATGTTCCTCTACCCAACAGGATTTTTAATGGTTTCTATTTATTAAAAACTTACCACCAGAATTAATACATTATGAATTACAACAAAGATTTGAGATTGAAGATTGACATTGAAAAAAAATAGAACTAGAAGTTGTGAATGTAAAGAAATTGAAAGACAAAACCAAAAAGTCTAAACAAGTTGAAAGTCAGAACCGAAAAGTCTTACAGTTTGAAAGTCAGAACTAGAAACTATGAAAAAAAACACAGTTGACACACCACACAATGTCAAACAGGAAATAAAGCGTGTTTCTTCTTACCAGTAATATAGCTGACTTGTCCCAGAAGGCTTCTGCCGACTATACCAGCCTGGTGGGCTCCCACGCTGTAGCCGAGGATGTGGTAGTTGTTCACATTAGCACCTGAAGCCTGGTTCAGCCAAGTTATGAAGCGTCCGACGCTGCGCCCTGAAATATGCCAAAACAATTAAGAAATATATAAGTTGACATTTCGTATCTTCGTTTTTCAGGAAGTTTTTGTTATCATAAAAGAGAGAGAGAGAGAGAGAGAGAGAGAGAGAGAGAGAGAGAGAGAGAGAGAGAGAGAGAGAGAGAGAGAGAGAGAGAGAGAGTGAGGAGACTTGTCGTGTATTTGCACGGCTGAAATGCCGAATATTTATAATTTTTTTTATATTTTTTTCATTTTTAAATTTTTTTTATTTCCCTTTAGTGAAACCCATGGATCTAAACTAACAACTAAACTATACACACAAACAAAAAATTATATAATTATTAAATATGTATATTATTATTATTTCTATGACTCAATATTAATCCCAATAATAAATTATATGACATTATTATTTCTAATTGTTTTAAAATGAATGTTTAAGTATAACAAACATGTTCTAAGAGCTGTTGTGATTATTATTTATGTTTATTGTCGTGCTGTCAATGACATATTAATACTTTGAGCTTGATGTAATTTTAATTTTGTTGCTGTGCCCTAGCAGGGTCTATAATTGTTATTTAGCTTTAAGCGTTGTAACACCAACTACTTACATTATGATACGCAAATAAATGAATATGAATCTTAAGAACTTAAATTAGCTACCTATAGTCTTGCAAATAAATTTAATATATTATTCATTTATTCATTTCCCTATTACATGGGACTAAAAAACATAACTGGCGAAATGTGGGTGTACTAATGGGTACACCTCTGCCTAACCCTTCGGGGATAACAGGCGTGATGTTATGTTGTTATTCATTCAAACAAAGACAATATATATCTACATATTCTCTGCCTGCGTCTGTATTTCCGAACGCATTCGACCCTAATCTCTTCAAAGTCAGAGTGAACACGCTTCTTCTGGTAAGCTCACTACATCATAGACTTTGGCTCTGTCACCTCTGACCTAGACTAGAGTCTACTATATATAATTAGGAGTAAACTATATAAAAAAAAAAACAATATATCGGCAGTCTGGACAGTCTCACTCATTTGTCACGAAATATCGAAAACCGCTTGACGTATAAGGATGTTTGGCAGAGTTTACAGCTGACGTCCGCTAAGAAAGAATTTTTAAAATTCTCCCTAAACTGAACGGGGGTCCAAAGCATGTATAGAAAATATTTGTCGATTTGCCAAAATTTTCAACTTACCAGAAGCAATTCCGTTGAATCCTAAATGTGCGCCTGCGCCCCAGTCAACGACAATCACGTTTACGTCACCAGCCAATAGGAATGCTGGAAAAGAAATAGAATGTTTTTTATAACTAACTGAACTTGAAATACCCTTTAGAGGCATGAGAAATAGGGTGTAAAGTTTCTCATTCTCTGTTGTAAAGCCAGGATCCTCCGACCAGACGGGTGTTGTGTCTGGTGGGCTACTGCCCGACGGTTGTTGTCGAGATTTTGTATATGCTAATGTCGCGGTAAACTTTGACTGCGCAATGTAGACATTGGTGCCGAATCCCTTGTTCACAAATTAGACTAAATTTAGACAATTGACATCTCTTACTAACATACAGCGAAAGGAAAGGACGGTGACATTAAAGAACTAAGTTAGCGATGTCAAATTAGTTTTGCCTTGAACTTTTCCGTATTTTTAATCCACACGTTTTAAGATGTCAACTATAACTGTACGGATGTGTCAGATTGACTAAATTTGACAGCTCTCTGACAAGAAAGAGACTAATGTAAATACATTAGTCTCTTTCTTGTTTTAATGGACAGAAAAAAAAATGTCAAATAGTCTAATTTTAGTTTAGTTTGTGACCAAGAGAATCGGCACCATTGTCGGTTATAATTCACATGCTGTAATATGGATGTCGCTACTGCCCTCGAGACCCCTGTACTTTTAGCTGCCCCCCTTTTTTTTTTTAGCTGGTAAAAATCATCAAATGACTCCTTCCGTCCTGGGTGGGACGGAAGGGACTGTCAGACTTTTACTGACTAAAAAACCACCCTGTTCCTTCTGTTGCCCTTTACGTTCCGGGGCCACGGTATCCTGTTAAGACGTCCCGCAACCCCGGCAGGCGTTGGCCCCGTTGGGGGCCCCGTCCCTGTGCTGACAGCTCTTTGAGGCGCGCGCGAACAGAACGCGCCGTCGACTGTACCTACACACAACACCGTAAGCGCGGGCTTGCGGACGGCGAGTGATGGGTAGCTCGCCGTCCGATCAAGGACGAGGCCTGGGTCGACGGCGCGTTCTGTTTCACGCGCGTCTCAAATAGCTGTCAGCACAGGGACGGGGCCCCAACAGGGCCGAACGCCTTTCGGGTCTTAAGACGATACTGTGGCCCCGGAACGTAAATGGCAATAGAAGGAACAGGGTGCTTTTTTAGTCAGTAACAGTCTGATAGTCCCTTCCGCCTCAACCAAGGCGGAAGGACTCATTTGATGATTTTTAACACCCCCAAAAAAAGGGGGTGGAATTATTACTTACCAGGCACGAGGACAGTGTTGAATCCACTCAGGATGTGTCCCAGGAAACCGTGGATGAGGATAATTGTCCTCTTGGAGGGGTTGAAGTTACTGGCTGAGAGGAGGTTGTTGTTACCCTGGACGATTGGCTGGCTGACCAGGGGGTTGGATCTGAGGGTAGAACATGTTAAAAATTATTAATAACACCAGCTTATTACAGTCTCGTTGGTCTAGTGGTCGCAAGCGCGACAGCTGTGCATGAGGTCTTGGGTTCGATTTCCAGGTCGGGCAAAGTGTTATTGGGTTTTTCCATCAGGAATTTCTCAGTAGCAGCCTCGGAGTCTGAATTTGTGTGTTTGGCCCGGTTGATGGCAATAGGCTCGCCCCCTATTACATGGGACTAAAAAAAAAACATAACTGGCGAAATGTGGGTGTACTAACGGGTACACCTCTGCCTAACCCTTCAGGGATTTCAGGCGTGATGTTATGTTATGTATGACCGTCTTAACCGCTAGGAGATAATGTCATAAATGAAAAAAAAAATATCTTCACTGACCTGGTATAGAGATGGTATTCATTATCAACATCAGGGTTGTATCTGGCCATCTCCCTCAGGTCACTGGCCTTGACCCAGGTGTCCACCAGATGTGGGACCCCTTCATCATCCCTGAGATACCCATAGCGAAGACCCTCAGGGTCTAGCTTCGTGATTATTGGGTCTATTCCTGCAGGAACAGCTGGGGATAAAAACGGTTATTGGTTATTACTGGTAGAGAAGCAAATATCTTCAACTTTCTAGAGATGAATTACTATTACTTGATGCCCCCCTCCATATTACTATTTCAATGTGTGTAGTCATATCCATATGAAAGAGTTTGTATGTACATACATAAATTCATTCCTTTTTCCCATGGGGGTAGGCAGAAACTACAGAACGCCACCTGCTACGATCTTTACATACTCCTTTCGCCTCGTCCACGTTCATACATCTCATCCTCATCATACAAGCACGCCGGTTACGAGTACTGCGCACCTGACCTTTCTGAAGAACCTCACCAATAAGGTCAGTGTAGGTCTTCCTAGGGCGAGCCCTCCCTGCGTTGCCACTCACCTCTGCCATATAAATACCTTTTGTCAATCGTCGTTCACTCATCCTCTCAACATGACCGAACCATCTAAGCATACCCTTTTCTAACTTTGTCTTTGTCTATATGTGTATAGCTTACGTAATTAAGCAAACTACAATAAGCACGTGTTTATTGATAACGAAGATTAAATTAATCTATAATTAATCAGTGCTATCATAATTCCTTTTTAATTATCTACTTTAATTGTTATCAATGAAAACCTAAATATTTACCGGTTTTTGAGAGTTTTAAAGCAAGAATCCTTAGATATTATTTATCTATATGTATAAAAATGGCCTCGACTGCCTCGTTGGTCTAGTGGTCGAAAGCGCGACTGCTGTGCATGAGGTCTTGGGTTCGATTCCCAGGTCGGGCAAAGTGTTATTGGTTTTTTCCATCAGGAATTTCTCAGTAGCAGCCTCGGAGTCTGGATTGTGCCCGGTTGATGGCAATAGGCTTGCCCCCTATTACATGGGACTAAAAACATAACTGGCGAAATGTGGGTGTACTAATTCGTACACCTCTGCTTAATCCTTCGGGAATTACAGGCGTGATGTTATGTTATGTTATGTATAAAAATGGATGGATTGTGTGAAGAATGATATGAATGAAAGGGGAGTCAGTGATAGCATGACGGCTGACAGGACGGAGTGGAAGAGGAAAACGTGTTGCGCCGACCACGAGTAACATGGGACAAGGGCAGGAAGATGATGATGATGTATAAAAATAATTGGTTAAACATGTGTTGCTAAGCGCAAAACTAATCTCTGAAGGGCAGAGGTGTACCCATTAGTACACCCACATTTCGCCAGTTATGTTTTTTTAGTCCCATGTAATAGGGGGCGAACCTATTGCCATCAACCGGGCACAAATCCAGACTCCGAGGCTGCTACTGAGAAATTCCTGATGGAAAAACCCAATAACACTTTGCCTGACCTGGGAATCGAATCCAAGAACTCATGCTCAGCAGTCGCGCTTGCGACCACTAGACCAACGAGGCAGTCAAAATAATAAATATGAACTATATTAAACCAAAAACATATCAAATACGAAATTAAACTAAATTAAACTATATTTAAAAAAAAACGTCTAATACGTAATAACAAAAATAAACTATTAAAAATTAAAAAACGTTATTCACTAATATTGCACAAAAGTGTACAGTAGCGGAATGACAGGCGATAGACCAATAGTCGATGAGCATCAATTGACGAACCAATCGCGTGCAGCCGACTGCAAGATCGGCGCCCCCCACCTTCTTCATTCCGCCAAAGAGACCGGAATATTAACAAATGCGCAGGTGAAATTTGTGCTCACCATTCGTGGCGGTACCTATGGCAGGGTTCCATACCTGATACAGCTGCAAAAATCGCCAGTAACACCAGAGTAGCGCGAGCGGCCATATTGAAAAATGTCAACGAAATTTTCTTAAACTTCGAATTTATACTCACACAATCTTGCTTATTTTTTGATAAAGTTAGCACAAAGATAATAAATAAATTATGGTTATCTTAGTTTTAAATAGTTGTGCTATCTTTTATCTACAAAAGTCAGGCTTTAATGAGTGCAAAAATATAGGTGCTAAAGAGCGTTTACGTCCATTTTATATAAACTTTCAAGACCTTATTTTTCGAAATCAATGCATCGATTTTATATTCCTCACGCTCTAGGATGGTGCCGGTGACATTTGTCAAACTGTTGCTTTTCACTCTTGAACGTTACGGCGATTTACAATCATAACATCACGCCTGTTATCCCCGAAGGGTTAGGCAGAGGTGTACCTATTAGTACACCCACATTTCGCCAGTTATATTTAAGTTCCACGTCATAGGGGCGAGCCTATTACCATCAACCGGGCACAAATCCAGATTCCGAGGCTGCTACTGAGAAATTCCTGATGGATAAACTCAATAACACTTTGGCCGACCTGGGAATTGAACCAAGACCCACAAAAAAAAACACACACCACCACTGAAAAAAAAAACACTGAAACTGAACTGTGTGAAAACATTTCACCGCACGGAAATGCTTTATATCTGTAAAAACTTTGGACTACTGCTCACCCTCTCAACTAAAATGTAGGTTGAAGATCCAAGAGGGTAACAGTAAGTGTTTGTATAGGCTACCGGCTTATCAGTGGTCAAGCAGACAGCGTTCTTAGGGGGCGAGTACAGTTGGGGGCGAAAGTTTTAACCTCTTTTTTTTAAACCGTTTTTTTAGCCTCTATTTACTTAAATTGTAAATAGAGGTTAAAAATACCCCGATTTTTTTTCAACCCCAAAATGAAGTGTCTCCACACACAATGAACCAATTTTAATGAAACTTCCTACACATCAGCAGGTTATATCTATATGTCTAAATATTGAGAATAGGTCTAGAATATAATTTTGATGCCATATAGTCATTTCCTGCTTATGTTTTCCTGCTTAAGTGGAAATGATTATTTTTTCTTACTCCTCCGCTATTCTTTTCTGATTAATTTCGTTGCGGGATCCAAGACAGTCGAATCGTTTCTCTGGGACTCGCCGAGCTTCATTGTCTCGGCGCTTTTCTGGCGGCCTCCACTGTTGATTCTGGCTTTCAGGAGTTGCAGTGGGTGGGAACAGTGTGGTGGACTTGTCATAAAAACAAAGCAAGTTTTATAAAAATAACATAACATCACGCCTGTAATCCCCGAAGGGATAGGCAGAGGTGTACCCATTAGTACACCCACATTTCCCCAGTTATGTTTAAGTCCCAAGTAATAGGGGGCGAGACTATTGCCATCAACCGGGCACAAATCCAGACTCCGAGGCTGCTACTGAGAAATTCCTGATGGAAAAACCCGATAACACTTTGCCCGACCTGGGAATCTAACCCAAGACCTCATGCACAGCAGTCGCGCTTGCGACCATTAGACCAACGAGGCAGTCAAAAAAAAAACATGGGTTCATTTATTTCGAAAAATAAGGGCTTGAAAGTGTTTATGAAAGACGTAAACGCACAAAAGCACTTTCTGCTCGACTGTACACTTAAGAAAGAGTAATAAGAACTTACCCACTATCGGTTGAACGCAGCTGAGTGAAATGTTATTTTTATAACCTCTTCCTTTACTTCTGACCCCTGACTTGGCTTGTATGATTCGATTAGGGGTTTCACAAGCGTATAACTATGTCTCAAAGTCGAAGCCAAGTCTGTTAAGACGTATTCTAAATGTGAAAGTTGAAGATGTTTGGATGTTTGTTAGAAGATAAACTACTTTAACATGACGCGCCCCTCCATATTACTATTTCAATGTGTGTAGTCACATACGTTTGAAAGAGTTTGTATGTAGTAGAGTAATCGTCTTCAGTAGCAGGCCGGATTTGTTTGTCAACTAACCATAAATAGCCGACCGCGCCAGACGACGCACCTGTCATTTTCATAGAGTATGTCAGTGCAGCGCCATACTAGTAATAATGAGTGATTAATGACGCCGCTAGTGGAGCAAAAAATTGCTGATTTTTTTTTGTTTCGGGAGCCGTCTCAGTACGCACACATGCGTTGTGAGTCTTTTTAATACTTTTACAAAAACATTCAAACGTTTTGAACTGTGGAAGGGCGCGTCAAGTTATTGTAGTTTATCTCTGCTGAATCACGCGTAAACCGTTGAACAGATTTGTATGAAAATTGTCACATAGATAGACCATATCCTGGATTAACACATAGGATACTTTTTATCCCGATAATATGTTCCCTTGGGATAACAGTTCAACTTACATAACGAAAAGCTACTCTTTACGCGGGCGAAGCCGCGATCCAAAGTTAGTACAGCCTATTTAAAAACTTTCAAACGAAAATTTCTCGTTTAACATCGTCCCCTCTCGCTCTAACATGTTCTATCTCCTTCCCTCGTGTAACAAAACAGTGATTAGCAGAAAAGCTTCAGCCCATTTATATGCTTATTAGTGAGAAGGACTAAAGAGACAGTTTGGAGACGACCCCCGTGTCTTGGGAGCTGGTGTAAGGTATAGGAGATAGCGATTTGCGTTGTTATGAGGTCAAATAAAGAGCCGTTTTGCATACCCTGCCTGTCAGGAGTTTGTCATAAAAGACGCAACATAACATTACGCCTGTAATCACCGAATGGTTAGGCAGAGGTGTACCCATAGTCCCATATAAGGGCGAGACTCCATCAAAGCGGAGACGAGAAGAGATGTGTCTCACAACCACAGCTGTCAGCTGACAGGCCTGTTGGTCTAGTGGTTAGCGACTGCTAAGCCGGAGGTCGTGGGTTCGATTCCCACCCAGGACAAACTTTGTGTGATGAGCATTATTGTTAGTTCTGTGTCTGGGTGTGATTTATCTATAATATGTATGTATTTATAAATTATATAAGTATGTATATCAGTTGCCTGGTTACCATAACACAAGCTCTGCTTAGCTTGGGATCAGATAGCCGTGTGTGAGTTGTCCCAAGATATTTATTATTATTTTTTTATTTAGCTTGAGTCCTTTAGACAGCTCAGCGCTTAGCTTCAGCACAATACGCTATATGCTATCGGTTAATTGCGAGACATCTCCTCTTGTCTCCGCTTTGGTGGAGTCTCGCCCTATTAGAGGGCGAGCCTACTGCCATCGACCGGGCACAAATCCAGACTCCGAAACTGTTGCAGAGAAATTCCTGATGGAAAAGATGCAAATCTACTGTTTATATTACTTACCTATAAACGAGTAGATTTGCATCTTTTCACACACACAGAATATGTCGGGTTATTTATACCATTTATAACTCAAAAACGGCTGGACCGATTTTAATGATTGATTTTTTAGATTCGTCTAATCCGAGAATAGCAGAATAAAAAAATAACTTTGGTTTTGGAATTTGGCGGCTTTGGTTTTGTACGTTGTTTTGGATTCCCGCCGACTTCCAAAACTAAAGTTATGTTTTACTTTGTAGTTTTAACAGTCTTAAAAAAAAACTATAAAAAACACAACAATACAACAACACAATACAATACAAACAAAAACAAACACAACACAATACAACACAATACAATACAAACAAAAACAAACAAACACAATACAATACAACACAACAACACAATACAATTATTTTAGGCTCGGAAGTATCTAAAAAATCGGTCGTTAATTGATATTAAAAAATATACATATGCCGAACATAGAAACTCCTCCTTTTTTTAAATCGGTTAAAAAATAAATACCATTATTTACTTTGCACAGCAATGGGTAATCGCTTACAGCTTATCTCTTGGACCACACAAAACTTCTTTAAAGAAAGAATCTTGTAATTACCTCTTAGATTTTTTTTTATAGCTGTTCTTGCAAGAAGACATTTTGATACTTTTAGTGTGAGTATCGTACAGGCTTAGTGACACGAACGATGCTGATAAAGTTAAGCTAAACTTGGCAAGGATTTGGAAGGATGAGTGAAAGACGATTAACAAAAGGTATTTATATGGCAGAGGTGAGTGGCAACGCAGGGAGGGGTCGCCCTAGGAAGACATACACTGACCTTATTGGTGAGGTCCTTCAGAAAGGTCAGGTGCGCAGTACTCGTAACTGGCGTGCTTGTATGACGAGATGTATGAACGTGGACGAGGCGAAATGAGTATGTAAGGATCGTAGCAGGTGGCGTTCTGTGGTTTCTGCCTACCCCCATGGGAGAAAGGCTCAGAAAGGCGTGAGTTTGTGTGTGTTGTCAGATACTGCGTTTAAACTTCAGTCCTATACTAAATGTATGATACCGATAGCTTTCCCACGCGGGACAGGTTAAGTATAAACACAGCTATAAAGACTCACAACGCATGTGTGCGTACTGAGACGGCTTTCGAAACAAAAACAAATCAGCGATTTGTTGCTCGACTAGCGGCGTCATAAATCACTCATTATTATTAGTATGGCGCTGCACTGACATACTCTATGAAAATGACACGTGCGTTGTCTTGCGCGGTCGACTATTTATGATTAGTTGACAAACAAAAACTAACGTTACCAATTACGATTCCGGGGTAGCGGTACGTCTTAACAGGGTACCGTGGCCCCGGAACGTAAAGTGCAACAGAAGGAACAGGGTGGTTTTTTAGTCAGTAAAAGTCTGACAGTCCCTTCCGCCTCACACAGGGCGGAAGGAGTAATTTGATGATTTTTAACACCTAAAAAAAAAAACCAAATACGATTAATTACAACATACCTACTTACAATCTTTTTTAAACGGATGTGACTACATTGAAATAATAATACGGAGGGGCGCGCCATGTTATAGTACTTTATCTTATACACATTTTGTGTGCAAATCCGACTCTTAATTACCGTGACTCCGTCTGCAAAAAAACCGATCACTTGAACAAAATCACGAGCAAAAGCTACTAAAGACATATCCTACAAAATCCTTGAAAAAAATTATCTTCATTACTATTCAGACGATAGCTCTGCTTGCTCCGCTCACGGATAAAGGCGAAACAGTCGCTTCGCTATGTCAAAGTGAATAAAATAAACATTGAGTTACACGCAAGAATGGACGCAATTTTACGATCAAGATGGCGGCAGGGAAAGATTTGTATGGATATAATTCGCAATAGGCTCGCCCTCTATTACATGGGACTTAAAAACATAACTGGCGAAATGTGGGTGTACTAACGGGTACACCTCTGCCTAATCCTTCAGGGATTACAGGCGTGATGTTATGTTTATAATTCGCCCCCTAATATTGATAGCGATGTGAGAATTAAAATAGTAATTTACTCAAGCTAAACAATATTTTAATCTTAAAACGATTCTGACATTTTTATTTTTATAATTTTTACTTTAATTTGATTTTACCGGGCAGCATAATAATGTAATAGGGGGCGGGCATATGCTCCCCCCCTATTACATGGGACTTAAACATAACTGGCGAATGTTGGTGTACTAATGGGTACACCTCTGCCTAACCCTTCGGGGATTACAGGCGTGATGTTATGTTATGTTTGTGTAATTTGATTTTATTTATTATTATTTATTTATTTTTAAGGAAAGCTTACAGACTAATAACAATTATAAATATCTTTTATAAATAAGGACAATTGCTAATGACAAGCTTCTACATACAAATGTCCACGTGTGTAATTTATTTAGACTTAAATTATTACATAATTTTAATGGAATTATGATGATGAATTATGATGATGGAACTATGAATGGCAGAGGTGAGTGGCAAGGTCCTTCCCTGCCCGAAGAATACCTATATTGATGAGGTTTTTCAGAAAGGTCAGGTGAAAGAAAGAAAGAAAGAATTGTTTATTGACACAGCACACAAAAATAATAATAAAAAGGCAATAAAAAGAATAGAAAGTAGAAAATTGTGTGCCCCACAGCTGCGCCAAACAGACCCAGTTCAGCATAAAATGCCAGAACACTTGTGCCTGACGCTGGTTTTCAACTGGGCCTTTGTTGTGTGACGTAATTACGGATGTAAACCAGTTTTAATTATGAAATATAGATAGATAGATATATTAATAGATAAACAATTATTTGGTGCAAGAATAAGACAATAAAAAAAAAGACGGGTTGCACTCCGGGAGTGCCGGCAGAAGTGAAAACTTGATTATTAACGTTGAGCATGTTTGATATTTTGGAATGGTTAGGGAATAATTTTGCACCAATTGCTTTATCAGTATAAAAGTACTATCATTTATGTGGTAGAATACAATATTCAATTCATAAAAATTTTACACTTTAAAACTATTACAATTATTTTACATTAAAAAGTTATACACGAACATTCGCGCAAGCGCCCTGCGCTGCCTAAACGAAACAGTAGGCCCAGGCATACATTTTCGCCGCGCCGTAGAGAGGAGATAGCTACTCTCCATCCGTCTTACGCTTTTTCGATCAGGTCACGTGTCCTGACGCGAGTTTAAGATTTTATACCCATTACAGAAAAAGTGCTCAACGCCGCTAAAGAAGTTTTCACTTCAAAAAGATGACACATAATTACAGTATGTAGGTGCGCAGTACTCGTAACCGGCGTGCTTGTATAACGAGATGTATGAACGTGCACGAGGCGAAAGGAGTATGTAAGGATCGTAGCTGGGGACGTTCTGTGGTTTCTACCCACCGCCATGGGAAAAAGGCGTGATTTCATGTAGGTCCACACAATTCTTTCATTTTTTATGTTCAAAGGAAATTATTCAATTTTTTATCAGCACCATCTTCCCTTGTTTTAGGGATGATTCAAATTAGAACGTCCCCTCGGGGGTGCTTTTAAAATAATGAATACTAACTCGCGACATTGGTATCGGATGTGAGGAATTATCATACAATAAAACCCGCCGACTGCCTCGTTGGTCTAGTGGTCGCAAGCGCGACTGCTGTGCATGAGGTCTTGGGTTCGATTCCCAGGTAGGGCAAAGTGTTATTGAGTTTTTCCATCAGGAATTACTCAGTAGCAGCCTCGGAGTCTGGATTTGTGACCGGTTGATGGCAATAGGCTCGCCCCCTGTTACATGGGACTAAAAACATAACTGGCGAAATGTGGGTGTACTAATGGGTACACCTCTGCCTAACCCTTTGGGGATTACAGGCGTGATGTTATGTTATGTATGTTAAAACCGGCCAAGTTCGAGTCTGACTCGCACACGAAGGGCTCCGTAGAGGTAAACTGCTATAACATGACGCGCCCCTCCGTATTACTATTTTAATGTGTGTAGTCACATCCGTATGAAAGAGTTTGTACTATGAAGATATCCGTTTAAAAGAGTGCCGTGGAGTTTCTTGCTCGTTCTTCTCCATAGAGGCCTACCTCCGTTTTGGAACGAGCAACTAGCTTCAACTTTCTGACTAACTGACCGACATTGACAATTCAAAGTGAGTAAGAGCTATTTCAATAATAATAATTGTTTATTGAGACTACAAATGAGGTCCACTGTGTTAGTAACAATTTATAAGACTATGTTAGTACTTTTTATCTAAAACAGACCTTGCCCGAACGGCCAATGCCCTCACAAGCGGGCTATCTGCCCGGGCAGCTATAGATCTCAGCAAGATGTTAGGACTGTCACGCAACCTGCGAAGTAACGAGGAAGATTTCTTGCGCCATACTGCGTCAAAGCAGACAAGCATCGCCGACGCACTGCAGAAGCGTGGCAGTCGCAACAGTACCCTGAACGTATTGTAAGTAGTCATTATGTGTAGTCACATCCTCATGAAAGATTTTGTGTACTCTCAAACGAATGTTTTCGATTGCAAGCTTGCAGATTTATTAGTCAACTAATCATAACTAGCCGACCGCGCAAGACAACGCACTTGTCATTTTCATAGAATATGTCAGTGCAGCGCCATACTAGTAATAATGAGTAATCAATGACGCCGCTAGTCGAGCAACAAATCGCTGATTTGTTTTTGTTTCGAGAGCCGTCTCAGTACGCACACATGCGTTGTGAGTCTTGTAAATTTTATCACAAATACTTTCAAACTACTTCAACTTTGAATTGTGGAGGGGCGCGCCATGTTATTATAGTTTATCTCTACCACCATACAATATTTTACACAATTTACAACAACATAAGTTTTTAATAGCAAGTACTTTCTAAAGTTTATCTTGCACATCACTGGCATCGGTGAAGGAAAACATCGTGAGGAAACCTGGACTTACTGTTCCACTCAAACCATGTCAGAGGCCCTTGAGGCGGCTTAGAAACTCTGACACTAGGGTGTGTGGGGTCGTAAGACCTTACTGCCCCACACGATGAGAAGAAGAAGAATAGCAAAAAACGTCTTACGCTTAGATCAAAGAAAATGTGATTAGAGAATGGTAATGAAAGATACTGAGTTATCATTTCGATGTAGATTTTGATAAGATATCAATAAGATTAACATCAATATGATAATCTTAATGAATAAAATTGTTAATTGATAATTCCAAACACGTGAACGTAATTCACACTTATATTACAACTCATACAACGCCGCCGGGAATCGAACCCAAGACGTTATGCTCGCCGGGGTTGCGGGACGTCTTAACAGGATACCGTGGCCCCGGAACGTAAAGGGCAGCAGAAGGAACAGGGTGTTTTTTTTGTCAGTAAAAGTCTGACAGCCTCTTCCACCCAGGGCGGAAGGACTCATTTGATGATTTGTAGTCGCTCTTTGCGACCACTAGACCAATGAGGCAGTCACGCTTAGCGAACGTCTACTAACTATAAACTACCTCCCTGCCAAATTTCATCTTTATACGTCAAGCGGTTTTCGATATTTTGTGATTTTAAGTACTAAGATAAATAAATCATAAATACAAGATCATTCATTGTCGTCATCAACCCTGTCTTCACCATGATCGGGTACATAACATCACGCCTGTAATCCCCGAAGGTTTAGGCAGAGGTGTACCCATTAGTACACCCACATTTCGCCAGTTATGTTTAAGTCCCATGTAATAGGGGGCGAGCTTTGCCATCAACCGGGCACATATCCAGACTCCGAGGCTGCTACTGAGAAATTCCTGATGGAAAAATCCAATAACACTATGCCTGACCTGGGAATCGAACCCAAAACCTCATGCTCAGCAGTCGAAAACAGTGTCATTAATATCAAATGTTGTTTTTTATTAAATTTCAATGACCAGATACATTTAATGTAAATAAATATTCCAATATCTCAAACTTTGTGGAAAATCATGGAAAATCCAAATAATACTTTGCCCGACATTGGAAACGAACCCAAAATCTCATGTTCAGCAGTCGCGCTTTGCGACCACTAAACCAAAGAGACAGTGGTGCCGATTCCCTTGGTCACAAACTAAACTAAAATTAGACTATTTCCATCTTCTCCTGTCCAACAAAACAAGAAAGAGTCTAATGTAAATAAGAGCTGTCAAATTTAGTCAATCTGACACATCCATACAGTTATAGTTGACATCTTAAAACGTATGGATTAAAAATACGAAAAAGTTCTTTAACGTCACCGTCCTTTCCTTTCGCTGTATGTTAGTAAGAGATGTCAATTCTCTAAATTTAGTCTAGTTTGTGAACAAGAGAATCGGCACCGATACCTTCCAGAAATCATAACGAAACATAAAATGGTTTCATACATCCCCTCTGCTTTATATATCAATTTTGAATATTAGATTTCCTCCCAACACATGTCCTTTGCGAAGCAATTTAATATCTTTTTTACCCTATTTCTCTGCCCACCCCCGTATAGACCAGACGCGATTCAATTTCCTGAGATATTTATTATGAAGGTTGCACTTTTGTGGGCTCGGCAGAAGAGTGTGTCGTGTTGAAACGGTTTTATTTTGCGGTTGAAATTGTTTGTAACAAAACACCTTACTTTATTGGTGAGGTCGTTCAGAAAGGTCAGGTGCGCAGTACTCGTAACCGGCGTGCTTGTATGACGAGATGTATGAACGTGGACGAGGCGAAAGGAGTAAGGATTGTAGCCGGTGGCGTTCTGTGGTTTCTGCCTACCCCCATAGGAAAAAGGCGTGAGTTTATGTATGTATGTATGTACAGCACTTATCAAATATGACCAGGGGTTATTTTCAACCCCTAAACGTAAAAAAACACAAAAGACTGAACCTCCACCATACATTACAAAGTTAATTAAATTTTTGAAATCAAGCGTCGAATATTTCGACATTAGGGGTTGAAATGTCCCCGTCATAAATTGTTCACATGCCACGTAAAGGGTTGAATACTACCCTTCAACGGGATCTTAATTAAACCTTTTATTTCACATTAAAATTTTATTTTTTATTAATGTTTGTCTGGTTATGTCGTAAAGCAGGATAATCTCGAGTTTTCATTGTTTTATTGATAATGAACTTAAATGTAATAGATATAGAATTGATAATTGCAAATCTGTGCATTAAAGTATCAAAATTTCAATTATCTACTTATAACACCTGACTGCCTCGTTGGTCTAGTGGTTGCAAAGTGCGACTGCTGAGCATGAGTCTTGAATTCGATTCCCAGGTCGGGCAAAATGTTATTGGGTTTTTCCATCATGGATTTCTCAGTAGCAGCCTCGTTGATGGAAATAGGCTCGTAACTGACAAAATATAGCCAGCGAAATGTATGTGTACTAATTCATACACCTCTGCCCTACCCTTTGGGGATTACAAGCGTGATGTTATGTTCTGAAATTTCTTGCCCGTTCTTCTCCATACGAAACTACCTTTTGGAATGGGCAACTAGATTCAATATTATAATTTTTCTTTTCTCTTGTAAATGACGTTCAAAAGTGCCTTATAATGGTCTAATTGAAATAAATGATTTGACTCTGACTTTATAAGCAACATTTTTAATTGACTTTGTATGCTGACAGTACCTAATCCACAAAAAAATCAACGCCGTAATTACTACCCTAGATGCATCGATAGATTTCTCCGTTAATTGATATAACCCGTCGGGGGGTTGGAAAAGAACCGATGGTCAGTCAGCGATTTTGACCGTTCACCCCCTTACACCCCCTTTTCTGTGGTTTTATTGGGTGACTGTATTTTTACTGTTTCTCTTTTTGTCGACTGGACTTTGGCCGATCGGTTTGTGAGGGTTGATTGCGTTTGAAATTGAACTGTGAAGGGGTTGAATTGTGTTTATTGTGAAACGGATCACCTCTAGATAATTTTAATATATGTACTTTTAAAAACTTTGAGTGTGTTAAATGCTTTTTTTTTAACAAAGGATCAGCAGTCGAGATCGAGGGTTTTTTTTAGTTTATTTTTTTGTATACAGGGTCATTGAAAATATACCCGAAACCTTAAAAGGGGTCATTGTATTCATCATTATGAACAACTTTTTCTATTGGACCAACCCTGAAATCATGAAAAAAAAAGCAGCTGATCCATACATTACGATCTTGTTATGTAGCATTTTTGTAGAGAACAGCTGATTTTTTTTTAAATGTCAATGTTGGTCCCATAGTAAAAGTTGTTCATAATGATGAGTACAATAACCCCTTTTAAGGTTTCGGGTATATTTTCAATTACCCTGTATAACTCAGAAGTGTATTATTGTTGCCTCGGAACTATAGGTGAATGATGATGTAGTTAATATGTTATAGTCCGAGACAGCGTCACGCCGCCGGTTTACGCTGAAAACCAGGGCAGTGGTTTTCGTGCCTTCGTGCACGGACAACGGCATTATGCTGAGCGTCAGCCGTTTCGCGCGGTAGTGGCGCATATTTCGTATTTGTTTACTTAATACCAACTTGTTTTTAGTTTTGCTTTTGTATAAAATATTTTTCTTCATATATAATGTGCGACTGCCTCGTTGGTCTAGTGGTCGCAAGCGCGACTGCTGTGCATGAGGTCTTGGGTTCGATTCCCAGGTCGGGCAAAGTGTTATTGGGTTTTCCATTAGGAATTTCTCAGTAGCAGCCTCGGAGTCTGGATTTGTGCCCGGTTGATGGCAATAGGCTCGCCCCCTATTACATGGGACTAAAAACATAACTGGCGAAATGTGGGTGTACTAATGGCCAGGCACCTCTGCCTAACCCTTCGGGGATAACAGGCGCGATGTTATGTTATGTTTTATATAATGTGCGTCATTATCGTGTGAATAAATAATTTTTCATTCTTTCTACTTATTCAAGCGAAAGTGACGCACAGACCAAAAAAACACAAACAACGAAAGGTCAAGCAAAAAAGCAAGTATTAAATCTAAGCCCCCCCCTACAGACAAAACACCCCCTAATATTTATGTTGTTATGTTTTTAGTCCCTATTACATGGGACTTAAACATAACTGGCGAAATGTGGGTGTACTAATGGGTACTCCTCTGCCTAACCCTTCGGGGATTACAGGCGTGATGTTATTAAATCTAAGCCAAGGTTTGCTTTGAGAAATAAACTTTTAAACGAGAAAAATCTATCAATAATTTCTAAATCACTGCCATCTAAAATTGAATAACCAAACCCAAATGTCTGTTCTAGTCTTTTAACTAGGGTTACCATTCGTCCGGGATTCCACGGATTAGTTTTAGTTATTTATTTATTTTATTTACATCAACCTTATATCTATTACTACACACTACACTTTATTTTGTAATTTTTTTTTAAATCTACTTTTTTATATATTTAAAAGAGACTTAATTAATATATACATTATTTACAAGCTTAATTATAAAAATAAAATAAAATACAACCAGAATAAAAAAAGAGAAACTAAAATTAAATGGCATCAAAAAACTCAACCGCATCGCTGTCTACTGGAAATGTGCCCAAAAGACTGGCCGCATTGCCACGTTGAATGGCAATGCTTAACCTCCAGACATGTCTAACCAGACATTAGTCTCTTTCTTGTTTTATTGGACAGAAAAAGATGGAAATAGTCTAATTTTAGTCTAGTTTGTGAACAAGAGAATCGGCACCAATATCAATTTAAATCATGGTTGCCCTACCTTTAACCAATATATTATGTCACGACTGCCCACTGCGACATCTGGTCAGAAACGAGGGAAAAATTACCGAAGGGGTCTGCGAACAGTCAATTAGCAGTGTCTGCACACTGTCACGAAATGAACGAGACGTGGACAAAAAAGAATTTCGTGTCTTTTTTTAGATTTGTGTATTGGATTACTTTGTGATGTGGTTTTTATAAGATTGGTGTATTTTTTTATCATAATATCACGCCTGTAATCGCCGTACGATTTGAGGAGCTCGTGGCTAAGTAATAACAGCCGCACGGGTCGATCCGTCAGGTTAAGCAACGCTTGCCGGGGTTGGTCCGTGGATGGGTGACCATCTTTACACACCGAGACTCCTCCGTGCCTCGGAAAGCACGTTAAGCCGTTGGTCCCGGCTGTCATACGTGGATCATTGACAGTCGTTACGGGTCGTCAGAAGCCCGAAAGTCTGACAACCAGTCTTACCTAGGGGTATCATATTACCCAGTTACTGTGTTGTGGAGGTCAGATAGGCAGTCGCTCCATGTAAAATGCTGGTATTCAGCTGCATCCGGTTAGACTGGAAGCCGACCCCAACATAGTTGGGAAAAGGCTAGGCAGATGATGATGAATCGCCGTACGATTAGGCAGAGGTGTACAGTATTATTTATAAGTGGAGTAGCATTCTCACAAAGCAATAGATTGACATTTTTTAACTTACAACCTTTCGATGCCGTGTGCGAATTCTGAAGTGTTCCCAGGTACTGTGTTAATACATGATGACTTTACACACAGATGTAGGTACGGCCTGTACCGCGTGTTCACAGTGATTTAAACACCCACATTTCGCCAGTTATGTTTAAGTCTCATGTAACAGTGGGCGAGCTATCAACCAGTGACAAATCAATACTCCGAGGCTGTTACTGAGAAATTCCTGATGGGAAAACCCAATAACACTTTGCCCGACCTGGGAATCGAAGACCTCATGTTCAGCTGTCGCGGTTTGCGACCACTAGACCAACGATGCAGTATCTATAAGTGCAAATAAATAAAATTAATAGAATTATTGTCTATCTGTCTTTTAATTCACTTATCTCCAAAATGGCTAGACCAATTTTGAAGGAACTTTCACTAGCAGATAGATAGTATTTTAATGAGGACTTAGATAAAGGATCATGACAAACAGACGGACAACAAAGAGATCCTGTAAGGGATCCGATTATTCCTTCTGAGGTACAGAACCCTAAAAATAATTAGGGTTCCATTAACTTTTAAAAAACACGCGGACAGAGTCACAGGTATTAATTATACAGCTAGTAATTAATAATTCAGAAAGGATACAAGAATGCATTAAATTTTTTGATCATGAATTTTTTCTTTATTGAGAGATTACCTACGTTTTGGAACGAGCAACTAGCTTCAACTTTCTGACTTACTGACCGACTGCTTGACAATTCAAAAGTGCCTGTGAATGGTCTAATTGAAATAAATGTTTTGACTTTGACTCTTCTTGACAAAGGGGCATACCTACCTTTTTGCAGTACATCAAGCATTCTAACAATATGACCTTCCATTCGTCAGCAAACACATCACAGTCCGGTCAAAATAAACTAAATCTAGCATTTCACGACATTTCAGGGTCGATATCTTAATTTCAACCCCTTTTAAAAGTTCTGGCGGGGTCGTACCATGTAATATACATAAACACAGCACGCAGAGGGATCTCTTGCAAATTCTTTCAGAGTTCTCTCCGGAGAATTTACTCTTAAAAACATAGGGGAGGTTATTTTAGACGATACCGTCGATAAAGGGGCTTTACGTACGTTACTGGTAGTTAGAAGCACGAATGAAAGAAAGAATGAAAGAAAGAAAGAATAACATACATAACATCATGCCCGTAATCCCCGAAGGGTTAGGCAGTGATGTACTCATTAGTACACCCACATTTCGCCAGTTATGTTTTTAGTCCCATGTAATAGGGGGCGAACCTATTGCCATCAACCGGGCACAAATCCAGACTCCGAGGCTGCTACTGAGAAATTCCTGATGGAAAAACCCAATAACACTTTGCCCGACCTGGGAATCGAACCCAAGACCTCATGCACAGCACCCGCGCTTGCGACCACTAGACCAACGAGGCAGTAAAAAAAGAATGAAAGAATGTAAGAAAGAAAGACATAAATAAAGAAAAAAAAGAAAGAAAATTATAGTTCCACCGCAGGACAAAGGCCTCTTCTCATACAGAGAAGAGCATTGATCACCACGCTTGCTCAAGGCGGATTGTTTCAGAAATCTATTAAAAATCCAGGTTTCCTCACGATGTTTTCCTTCACCGATGTCAGTGATGTCCAAGATAAACTTATAAAGTACAGTCAACTAAATAGATAGGTATGCAATGTAGTCAAATATAATTGAAGTTTTCTTAGAAACCGATGGATGTCGTCGATTGAAACTAAACTTAATTAATGAACTGTTTATGAACTGTACATTGCATTCACGTGTCATTATGTATGATTCTGTACACAAATATTGTACACATTGATTTTAAAAGAGTACGTATGGAGTTTCTTGTCCATTCTTCTCCATACAAAACTACCTTTTGGAAGGGGCAACTAGATTCAATTCCTTTTTCTTTTGTATATGACGTTCAAAAGTGCGTTGTAATGGCCTAATTGAAATCAATGATTTGACTTTAGCATTGACTTGAAAACAAAATGTTTCCTCACTATGTTTTCCTTCACCGATGTCAGTGATGTCCAAGATTTACTGAGACACTGTAACCGAGGTTGAAAAATCTCTCAGATTTATTTTCCGTATATTCTCATCAAGACGTTCCATTGTTTGAATTTAATTTGTGAAACTCATTTGATATTCATTAATCTTTTCTTTTTGACTTGTTGAGTGAGTGAGTGAGATGGCAAGAGTAAAGAAAAAAGCGTTAGAAAGAGACGGAAGATAAGTAAAAGAAGCCAGCTGTCCTTTGTTATTTTTTTTAAGAATGAAATGACACGATTTGTTTTGATTATGATGACATTTTGAAAGAATATTAAGCTTTGTTAGTTAAAAAAAAAGGTAAAAACAAGCTTTTAATAAAAAGTACACATAATAACTGTCTCATTGGTACAGTGGTCGCGAAGCGCGACTGCTGTGCATGAGGTCTTGGGTTCGATTCCCAGGTCGGGCAAAGTGTTATTGGGTTTTTCCATCAGGAATTTCTCAGCAGCAGCCTCGGAGTTTGGATTCGTGGCCGGTTGATGGCAATAGGCTCGCCCCCTATTACATGGGACTAAAAACATAGCTGGCGAAATGTGGGTGTACTAATGTACACCTCTGCCTAACCCTTCGGGGATTACAGGCGTGATGTTATGTTTATGTTACTTACTAACTAATCTTCCTCCCCTACACATGGACACCGCCTTCTCCATATTACATGGGACTTAAACATAATTGGCGAAATGTTTGTGTACTAATGGGTACACCTCTGCCTAACCCTTCGGGAATTACAGGCGTGATGTTTTGTTGTTATACTAATCTTCGTACCCATCAAAGTTGATTTCTCCATAAAAACTTTGGCTTCATCTCCTTTCGGGGGTGAATTTTGGACAATCCTTTTTAGCGCATACCTACGTGATAATAACTATCTCCGTGTGTTAGATTTTTAATGTATCACAGATGTGTATATGTATTTAGACTAAACAGTTGTAATAAAGGAATATTTATAAATGGGATTATGTAAAACAAAAGTGAAAATATAGTACCCTTTCAGGTAACTATATTTTCGAGCCGTTTGGGGTGGAAACTCTCGGGTCGTGGGGTCCGTGTGCCCATGGCCTTTTCAAGGAGTTGGCCAAACGATTGGTTGATTCTTCCCGTGACCCAAGGGCTGGTTTTTACCTTGGCCAGAGGTTAAGCATTGCCATTCAACGTGGCAATGCGGCCAGTCTTTTGGACACATTTCCAGTAGACAGCGATGCGGATGAATTTTTTGATGCCATTTAATTTTAGTTTCTCTTTTTTTTATATTCTAACATAACATAACATCACGCCTGTAATCCCCGAAGGGTTAGGCAGAGGTATACTTATTAGTACACCCACATTTCGCCAGTTATGTTTTTAGTCCCATGTAATAGGGGGCGAGCCTATTGCCATCAACCGGGCACAAATCCAGACTCCGAGGCTGCTACTGAGAAATTCCTGATGGAAAAATCCAATAACACTTTGCCCGACCTGGGAATCGAACCCAAGACCTCATGCACAGCAGTCGCGCTTGCGACCACTAGACCAACGAGGCAGTCTAGTCGAGGCGAGTTTTTTATATTCTGGTTGTTTTTTTATTTTATTTTTAAACAAAAGCCATAACTTCTTATGATATACCATATATTTTCTGTTATATAGCAATAGTTTAAGTATCTAATCAAAACCATGTATATATACTTATTAAAAACCCTAAAATAAAGTACATGACAAATAGTCTTGAAAGAAAACAATACATATTTATTAATCAGAAATTCATATTTATTATTCTTACATAATCACATTTATTTATCATTTAATACATAAGACAATTATATCACACAATAATACATAATAAAAATAATCATATTCACAAAGCAACACATAATTGATAGTTACTTACCTTGGCAAGCAGTCCTTCACCGTCGGCGTCTCGGGCAAAAGTGCCGCTCTGACGGATCGGACCGCTTTTATAAGGCGACCCCCACTTCGTTTCAAACCGACAAACAACACGTGACACTATTTGTGAGTCAGAAACTACGTAGGTTTCTTTATTTGGTTACTTTACGTATTTATAACAATATTTGCTTAATTGACTGCCTCGTTGGTCTAGTGGTTGCAAGCGCGACTGCTGTGCATGAGGTCTTGGGTTCGATTCCCAGGTCGGGCAAAGTGTTATTGGGTTTTTCCATCACGAATTACTCATTAGCAGCCTCGGAGTCTGGATTTGTGCCCGGTTGATGGCAATAGGCTCGCCCCCTATTACATGGGACTAAAACATAACTGGCGAAATGTGGGTGTACTAATGGGTACACCTCTGCCTAACCCTTCGGGGATTACAGGCGTGATGTTATGTTATGTTGCTTAATTCCTTTCACAATATAATCGGAAATTAATCATAAATACATATTTATTAATCTAACACGTGCATTGTTAGCCAACATTATTGCATTGTAATCCAAATTTCATAATAATACCAGCCTATTACTGACCCACTGTAGAGATAACCTACTATAACATGGCGCGCCCCTCCATACTACTATTTTATTTATTTTATTTATTAAGGGATAACAAACAACTACAACATATATAACATATAAGGTTAACAAAACATTTAGTAACAGCGTTGCAGTCCACTGCATTATCCACAGGTAACATATTTAAAGAACAATGGTTGTCACTAGATGAGCATAACCACAAATAACAATTTTGAAATAAATTAATTAGTTACTATAAAGCTATAGCTACCAAGCAAAATCAAATAAGAAACAAATTGATTAACTTAGATTATACACTAAATAAATGATAATAATGAGATTGCAATTTTATTAAGATATGATTTTTATAACATTAGAAGAAGAAGAAGAAAGAAGAAGAAGATAGAAGATTTTAAGGAAGATTTTTTTATTAGATTTACTATTTCAATAATAATGAGTAATTAATGACTAATGAAACGCTGTTTTGTTTTTGTTTCGAGAGCCGTCTCAGTACACACATACGTTGTGAATATGTTATATAATTAACAAAGACTTTTAAACGTTTTGAATTGTGGAGGAGCGCGCCAAGTTAGCCTGCTTAGCCTTTTCCGCTTTTCAGCTGAATACCAGTATTTTTACATGGAGCGACTGCCTATCTGACCTCCGCAACCCAGTAACTGGGTAATACGATACCCCTTGGTAAGACTGGTTGTCAGACTTTCAAGGTTCTGACGACTCGTAACGACTGTCAAAGATCCATGTATGACAGCCGGAGCCAACAGTTTAACGTGCTTTCCGAGGCACGGAATGATGTCATTGATGTCTAAGATACACTTAGAAAGTACATATTATTATTATGATATATATGATAACTAGATTCCATTATGATAATTTTTCTTTTCTCTCGTAAATGACGTTCAAAAGTGCCTTTTAATGGTCTAAATGAAATAAATGATTTGACTTTGACTTTGACTTTGACTATAAATTGAAAAAGACACACAAGACTTGGGGCGCGCCAAGTTATTGTAGTTTATCTTTAGGGGCAAAGGCCTCTTCTCATACAAATAAAGCATGATTTGCAAAATAGTGCTGATTTGTTCATAATCCAAGATAAACTTCAATAACTTAAATAGTTATCTTGCAACTTCAAAGTCTAGTTTTGTGTTTGACTTAAGTTGAAAGCAAATATGACGCATTACTAATTTTGCAATCATGGCGGATAATATTCTCTGATAAATTTTTAGACCTATGTATCCTGCTTATGTGTAGGAAGTATCATTAAAATCGGTTCATTCATTTCCAAAAACAGGACTTGAAAGTATCTAACAAGAATAATGTAACCACAAACATAACATCACGCCTGTAATCCCCGAAGGGTTAGGCAGAGGTGTACCCTATAGTACACCCACATTTCGCCAGTTATGTTTTTAGTCCCATGTAATAGGGGGCGAGCCTAATGCCATCAACCGGGCACAAATCCAGACTCCGCGGCTGCTACAGAGAAATTCCTGATGGAAAAACTCAATAACACTTTGCCCGACCTGGGAATCGAACCCAAGACCTCATGCACAGCAGTCGCGCTTGCGACCACTAGACCAACGAGGCAGTCAAAGTCAATGTAACCACAATTTTGTTAAAAACCTAATTTAAAAGAGTATCCGTGGAGTTTCTTGCTCGTTCTTCTCCGTAGAGACCTACCTACGTTTTGGAACGAGCAACTAGCTTCAACTTTCTGACTAACTGACCGACTGCTTGACAATTCAAAAGTGCCTGTAAATTAATTAAAATAAATGTTTTGACTTTTGACTTTTCTATGAAATGCTGTAGAACATACTCAATACTAAATACTTGATTGCATTCCATAATGTACAAGGCTGGTAGGTAAATTATAGAGAAACAATTATGGACCCTGTCGGGCACAGCAAGTTAGTTTTTAGAGGAGAGGATGAAGCGCTTTTTGTTTAAAAACATATCTAATAATATTGAAATTAAGGAGTAAATCTTATATACACGCTCTTAAGGTTCATTTTTCATTAATTATTGAAGCTTTGCAGATCACTCTACGTGTCTATTACACAATACCGACTGATTCAGCAGAGGTATTGTCTCCGGAGTAATGGAGCCAGTTTCCTGCCAATGTAATGTCAGTTTAGAGAATAAATCATTTGATTTGCGGTTGGGTTAATTTATTTAGAATCAAGCTTAGATTTAGAAGCCCAGTGGTTAAGGCACCCGCCACTCATGCATGAGGTTGTGTGTTCAAATCCGGGCAAGTACCAATGTGACTTTTTTAATTCATATATACTTTGTCAAGTTTATCTTGGACATCACTGACATCAGTAAAGGAAAACATCTTGAGGAAACCTGGATTTACTGTCCCACTCAAACCATGTCAGAGGCCGTATTCTTTTTTTTTTAGGTTGTAAAAATCATCAAATGACTCCTTCCGCCCTGGGTGGGGTGGAAGGGACTGTCAGACTTTTACTGACTAAAAACCCACCCTGTTGCCCTTTACGTTCCGGGGCCACGGTATCCTGTTAAGAAGTCCCGCAACCCCGGCAGGCGTCGGCCCCGTTGGGAGCCCCGTCCCTGTGCTGACAGCTCTTTGAGGCGCGCGCGAACAGAACGCGCCGTCGACCCGGGCTTGGTCCTTGATCGGACGGCGAGCTACCCATTACTCGCCATCCGCAAGCCCGTGTGGGCGCCAATATCGTGTGGGCAGTAAGGTCTTACGACCCCACACACCCTAGTGTCAGAGTTTCTAAGCCGCCTCAAGGGCCTCTGACATGGTTTGAGTGGAACAGTAAGTCCAGGTTTCCTCGCGATGTTTTCCTTCACCGATGTCAGTGATGTCCAAGATTAACTTTAGAAAGCACGTAAAGACCACACCCTCCAAGTTTCAGGTCTCTACGATCAGCGGTTTAGGCTGTGCGTTGATCCGTCACTCATTTAGGACAAAGCATTTTAGAAGTATACTTGTTTCTGCCTGCGACCTCGTCCGCGAAAATGTCGGTTATTGGTAATCTAATCTTGTTTCTCCGTACAATCTTCGCCCTTCTTTTTTACGCCCTAAAGGGTATAATTTTGAAAAATCCTTTCTTATCGGATGCGTACGTCATACAAAGAACACACCCTCCAAGTTTCAGATCTCTACGATCAGCGGTTTAGGCTGTGCGTTGATCCGTCAGTTAGTCATTCAGGACAAAGCATTTTATAAGTATAGAATATGGATGTAAGTCTTGAAATCCATCAAATTTCCGACCAACAACCGCCATTGTTCTGGCCAAAAAATAATACAAGACTTCATGTTGATACTGTTCCCTCGCCTCAGGTGCTGCCTCCCCCCCTGCAGTCCTGAATATAAAGGTGGAAGCCCACAAACGAGGCTTTGTCGCTACGATTAATATTTAAACAAGGAATGGTTAGGGTTGGGATAGGATTGGACTGTTTTATCGATAGATTTTGAATATGAAGTAAAAAATTTTCAGCGCATTTGATAGTAAAAAAATCTAATCAAAAACATTGTTTTTTAAACAAGCTTTAATTAAAAATTATTACAATATTGAGTATTGGACATTGTATTGTCATCAGAACTAAAGGTGTATGCAAAATTTCAGCTCAATCGGATACCAATAAATGGTCGAAAAATCGTTATTAAAGCCTGATTTTTGTAGATAAAAGATAGTACAACTATTTAAAACTAAGATAATAATTAATTAGTTATTATTCTTTTGGTTTATTTTATCAAAAACACAAGATTTCGTGTGTATAAATTTGAAGTTTAAGAAAATTTTGTTGTTTTTTTTGAATGGCTCTTTAAATAATAATACCAGTCTATTACTGTCCTACTTCAGGACAAAGCCCTCTTCTCATACAGAGAAGGCACGAGCATTGATCACCACGCTTGCTCAAGGCGGATTGGCGATTTCAGACTTATATAAATTACAAGTCCAGGTTTCCTCACGATGTTTTCCTTCACCGATGCCAGTGATGTCCAAGATAAACTTTAGAAAGTACATACGAATTGAAAAAGTCACATTGGTACTTGCCAGGATTCGAACTTACAACCTTATTCATGAGAGGCTGGTGCCTTAACCACGGAGCCATCACGACTAGCTCTTTAAACTACTTCATTTTATCGATACCCCTAATTCATCGACACTATCGCAACCCTACCCGCCGCAGGCGACGCGCGTTCCAATTAGCTAAAATAAACACACGGTTCTGTAGATATGAGAGGACACACAGACGTACAGGGTTAGGTTTGGGCTTCGGATAATACTTCAGTGTTGGTTCAATGAGCCGGGATCAAAACTCTTTGATGTACCGCGAAATTGTTTTGAGTTAAAGTCCTATACAGGCTGACTAGTAATTAGTGTACGATATTTATACACCATGATTGTAGAGATAAACTACAGTAACATGACGCGCCCTTCCACAATTCAAAACGTTTGAAAGTGTTTGTGATAGTATTGAAAAGACTCACAACGCATGTGTGCGTATTGAGACGGCTCTCGAAACAAAAACAAATCAGCGATTTGTTGCTCGACTAGCGGCGTCAACAAGCTGCTATAATTAAAAACATTAAAAAACACGACTGCAAAAATTGCACATATTTGTACTTTGTTTACTCGTCAAAAAAAAAAAAGGAGTGTTATGTGTTCAGGGTTAATGTATGTACATTAACCCTGAACACATAACACTCCTTTTTTTGGGGCAGTCGTGTAAAAATTACTCATTATTACTAGTATGGCGCTGCACTGACGTACTCTTTGGAAATGACACGTGCGTTGTCTTGCGCGGTCAGCTATTTATGGTTTGTTGACAAACAAATATCCTAGCCTGCTACTGAAGACGATTACTCACAACTACATACAAACTCTTTCATACGAATGTGACTACACACATTGAAATGGTAATATGGAGGGGAGCGTCAAGTTATAGTAGTTTATCTCTACTCATAACAAACAACTTATCGAAACATAAAAACAAAATATGAAAAATAAAATAGGGGTCATCGCCCGGCCTCGCTCGGATCAGCTGTGCACGCGTTAATAGTTGATATTTGATCGAGAAAATAGTAATAAATGTTAAAAGTTGAATTGTTTTGTTTTTAAAAAGGGATAACTAAGTTAAATTACCACTGATTTGATAACTATAAACTCACGCTTTCTTCCCATGGGGGTAGGCAGAAAGCACAGAACGCCACCTGCTACGATCCTTACATACTCCTTTCGTCTCGTCCACGTTCAAATATGGTTTAAATGACCAAATTTCATCTGTCAACCATATTTAATCAAAGAAATCTTAATGAAAGCATAACAGTAGCGATTGTTAATTGAAGGTCTTCATCCGTGAACCTCAGAGGAGTAGCAAACTAATTAGCGGCGGAATGGGGGGGCTCAAAGTGTATTACGAATGTTTAGGGGAGCCAGAAGTAGATCTAAAAAGTAATGGTGGTAGCTTTTATATTTATTACTAGCTGTTGCCTGTGGCTTTGTTTGCGCAAAAATAAAATAAAATATAGCCTATGTTACTCGCAGATAATGTAGCTTTCTAATGGTGAAAGAATTTTTTAAATCGGTCCAGTAGTTTTTGAGCTTATCCATTACAAACACCTGCCTGCGACTTCGCCCGCGTAGAAGTCGAAAATGATCTAAAAAATACTAACATTCCCCCCCCCCCTCCTTTTCACTCACTAAGGGGAAGAATTTCAGAAAAACCATTCTTATCGGATGCCTACGTCATACAAAGAACACACCCTCCAAGTTTCAGGTCTCTACGATCAGCGGTTTAGGCTGTGCGTTGATCCGTCAGTCAGTCATTCAGGACAAAGCATTTTATATGTATAGATAACAGTTGACTATTGAAAAATGAGCCTTCAAATAATAGGCAAACACAGCAAGCATGACTTGTGAATTGTAAGCACCATTGGTTCTCATTCGTGACGGCGAGATGGTACGATGAGCAAGTTGTCATGAATTTGTCAACTGCGAACGAACGGTTTTGATACTTTGAGTTTTATTTTTGTGTACATTTTATAGCCACACGTTGTCGGAAATGCGAAATGAGTTTTATTGAATTGAGTAAAATTATTAACATTATTTGAAATAATTGTGTTTAAAAAAATGTGGTGACTATTTTATAACGAATACAAGAAACGGAGCTGTGGTCACTTCAAAATTTATTAGAATCTAAAATTCTCATTTAGGGGTTAAATCCAAGTCTATACTTAATATTATAAATATCTCTGGAACTACTGGTCCGATTTAAATGATTCTTTCAGTGTTAGATAGAGTAGTTATCGAGGAAGGCAATAGGCTATATACCATCACGCTACAACCTACGGGAGCAGAGCAGTAACCAAAGACGCGGTTGTAACCGCGGCCGACAGCTAGTCATTATGTAAAATGATTCGTAGGTATGTAAGTATTTGTTTCTCTTTAGTGTCAGTTTTCTTATTATAGCGATCACGATTTGCTGTTTTATTTCAAATGTAAATTTAGAGAGAACAAGAAAAAAAAATGTGTTGTAAAAATCGCATTTCAGTGTCTAAAAATAAGTAAGTAATAAAATTAAAGACTCCAAACTCTCTGACACTCTCTTATACTCTAATAATTAAGACATTTTATTTATTCATTTTCCAACATGTAAAAAATACTATTCATTTTTTTTATATACAAGATGGCCTTGCTCTCGACTCTAGTCTATGTCAGAGGCGACAGAGACAAAGTCTACGATGGAGTGAGCTTAGCCAGAAGAAGCCTTTTTCTTTGGGTTGTAAAAATCATCAAATGAGCCGCCCTGGGTGGGGCGAAAAGGACTGTCAGACTTTCACTGACTAAAAAATCATCCTGTTCCTTCTGTTGCCCTTTACGTTCCGGGGCCACGGTATCCTGTTAAGACGTCCCGCGACGTCCACGAGAAGCCTTCACTCTAACTTTAAAGAGATTTTATTATTTCATCTCAAAGTTCGCTCTTACTTTGAAGAGATTATTATTCCTATCTCAAAGTATCAAGACACCTCATTCGCAGTACTCACATCTTGGAGGGCGCCTTATCTGGGGTTGTAGCATGAATTTTAATATTTAATTAAAAACTTTACCCCCGGAGCTGGCCGTTATATTCATATTTTAAACTGTTTTACTGGAAATTGAGACTAAACTCTTCAAAATTAACGACAATATTTTGTTTGAATGGGATTGTGAAAAACACTGCCTCGTTAGTCTAGTGGTCGCAAAGCGCTACTGCTGAGCATGAGGTCTTGGATTTGTTTACCAGGTCAGGCAACGTTTATTGAGATTTTCCATCAGGAATTTCTCAGTAGCAGCCTCGAAGTCTGGATTTGTGCCCGGTTGATGGCAATAGGCTCGCCTCCTCCTATAACATGGTACTTAAATATAACTGGCGAAATATAGGTGTACTAATTTGTACACCTCTGCCAAACCCATCGGAGATTACAGGCGTGATGTTAAGTATTAAAAAAAACCAAGAAACTTTGTCCTTCAATATTTTTTTTACAATTTGATAATATTGTTTTTATTACTGAGCAGAATGAGATGTTTAATTAAGGATTAATGTATTTTTTTTTCTACTTCATAATTTTATTTTATTTAACTGTACAAATTATTAACTACCGAAGTGTATAAAGTGTATAAATTGTTTGTTGTTAGTTGGTTAGCTAGTTTTTAACTTCTAAACTTTATTGTGCATGCCGTGGTCTCCTTTAAGTGAAGGAGTACGCCTGCAATCGTTGTCGCCCATTATTTATATGTCATGTTTGTGTAAGTATATCTTTTGTTGAAAATCCTAATTCAATAAAATAAAATATCTTCCGTAACCAGAAGACTCCAAGGTATGGTCCAGAACAAAATAATGATCGCAATAACAACACCCTCTCAATCTATTCTCAGAATATCTACAATTCGGAAAATATTCAACACCATTATTTCGACCCCCTTTTACACTTGACCGTTAATACGTACATACATAATAGGGGTTGAATCTCACCCCTCAACCAACCCTTAAAGCATGAACACACTTCCATGTTAACTGAGGCTTATCGACTATAAATCTATATTCTCCTTTATGTTAGAGACATTAAATTATATTCATGCGGCAAGTGTCAAAATCATTCGTCGTTCTAACTTTGAAGATGTCATTTTTAACCGATTTTGGGGAAATGGAGAGTTGTGTTATTGCGTACATTTGGTTTTGTGTGTTTGATTTCGTATAACGAATAAAGATAAACTACTATCATGGCGCTTCCTTCCATATTACTATTTCAATGTGTGAAGTCACATCCTTATGAAAGAGTTTGTGTGTAGTTGTGAGTATTCGTCTTCAGTAGCAGGCAGGCATATTTGTTTGTCAACTAATCATAAATAGCCGACCGCGCAAGACAACGCACGTGTCATTTTCATAGAGTACGTCAGTGCAGCGCCATACTAATAATAATGAGTGATTTTTGGTCGCAAGTGCGACTCCTGGGGTCCTGCGTTCAATTCCCAGATCGAGCAAAAGTGTTTTTGGGTTCCTCATTACTATTTCAATGTGTGTAGTCATATCCATATGAAAGAGTTTGTATGTAGTTGTCAGTATTCGTCTTCAGTAGCTGACTGACAGATTTGTTGGTCAACTAATCATAAATAGCCGACCGCGCAAGACAAAGCACGAGTCATTTTCATAGAGTATGTCAGTGCAGCACCATACTAATAATAATGAGTAATCAATGACGCCGTTAGTCGAGCAACAAATCGCTGATTAGTTTTTGTTTCGAGAGCCGTCTCAGTACGCACACATGCGTTGTGAGTCTTGTAAATACTTTCAAACGTTTTGAATTGTGGAGGAGCGCTCCAATTATTGTAGTTTATGTCTGTACACGTCTGCGAATACCGGACTGGCGATTAATAGCCGGTACTGACTAAAAAACCACCCTGTTCCGTCTGTTGCCCTTTACGTTCCGGGGCCACGGTATCCTGTTAAGACGTCCCACAAATGACGCCCCCTTGTAAACCAGCCAGACACTTCTGCTATCTCCCTCAGGGCTAGCAAGCGTGATGATATGCTATGTAGTCCGCGACGAAAGCTGACTGTTTAACGTCAATAAATAGCAATAGATTTGAAACGTTGCCAGCTGAAGATTAATTACTAGTGACATGTAATTATTGGCATACATGCGTTTGTGTGCGGGGCTCGCTTGGTATATTTTTTTATTCTTTTAAACAGGGTCATTGAAAAAATACCCGAAACCTGAAAAGGGGTCATTGTACTCATCATTATGAACAACATTTACTATGGGACCAACCCTGAAATCATGAAAAAAATATCTGCTGTTTCTTACATTACGATCTTGTTGTGTAGCATTTTTGTAGGTACCATAGTAAAAGTTGTTCATAATGATGAGTATAATTTCCCCTTTTTAGGTATACTAAAAAGGGGAAATATGTATGTATTAGTATGCTATAATATTCTGTACTAATATTATACTGCACTGGCCGTCCGTTATAACTACCTACATAAGTTTTAACTAATTACATCATTGTAATATAGGGTGAAGTAATTTTGAGGAAAAATGGAGATTTTACTTAAAAAAAAAAGATATATTTTTTTCATTAAATTTACGTTCTATTAGTGAAACCAAACCACTGGTTTCAAGGATAACGGTGTTTACACTAACACTCTGTATAGTATGGATAAACAACAAGACAGTAGGTACGATTATATGTTAGTATTGATTGTCATGTCATTTATATTATAAGTGTGTGACACACAGACGTGTAGAATAGTCAATATTTTTTTGCCAACTTTGCCACACGCTAGTAATTTCTCCTGTATTGTGTACTAGCTTTCGCCCGCGGCTTCGCTCACGTTAATTTTTGATTTGCCAATCAATTCGGGCTGTAGTCTGCTTGAGTGCATGAGTGAACCCTTCATTTTCTGACACCCTAAAACTACTATTAGTAGTACTATTTTTGATGAACCCAGAATGTTAACCTTTCCACTCTAGATAGAGATATATTTTTTTTATGACACCCTAGTACTTTTTTCTGGGGTAAACGTAATTGGTTGTAATAACCCCGAATTATCAATAATCGATTATATGACACCCTAGTTGAAGCTGGTCCATCGACACTCAAAACTCACAAAATGTAATAAGTACTTAAATTTAAAATTCGAACAAGATTCGAAAGACATGTGGCGCCATCTATCACCATAAGAAGGTTATTGTGATTTCCCTCGGGAACAGTACTTTTTTTCGGGATGAAAGGTACCCTATGTTTGTTCCTGTACACCTGGCAATGTATATGCAAAATTTCAGGATGATCGGTTCAGTGGCTTAGGCGTAAACTGGTAACAAACAAACTTACTTTCGCATTTATAATATTAGTTAGGATAGTTAGGATAAGAGAAAGAGAGGCCTGAACTGGGCATAACGTCTTTTCCTTACGTGACGATTTCTGCCAGTTAACCTACCGCAAGCAGCGATAAGAACTCCGTAAAGAAAAAGAAAAGTTGTTTTTTTATCTAATTGATAACAATCTCAATTGAAATAAATGCATACCTAATTTGAAACTAAGTAAATTTTTAAGAGGTGTGATTTTTTTGACTTTATGTGTATGTTTGCGATGGTCTTCAATAAAACTTATAGTGGACTGTATAAATACTATAATGGGTACTGTAGAGACCCTGGCTGGTTGAGCCATATGCAAACTATTTGATATGAGATAAATATGACTTTGATTTTAGAATAGAAGCAGACCGCGTGTCAGCGGCTGTGAAGCCTAGACTAAGAACTAGAAGTAAAAAATATAATTTATTTAAAGTGAAGTACAAATTAATAACAAGTCTTTCAATAATATAAATATATCTCGGTACAAGTGACCCACGTCAAGGGGTCGCAATGGTTGACGGCACAGAAGAATGTATGCCCCGCACGCAATGAGATCTAACGGACACTGGCGAGCTGTGGTTGGAGCGCGCGCGACGCGTCTCCCGCGCCTCACTCTCCCCGCTTCCGTCTGCCGTGGCACCATTGACCATAGATAAACGTTCGTGCGTGAACAGTGTATTTCAACCTGTGAGTCGCGATCCACGGGGAGCGGGGGGGGGGGTTGCGAAAGCCCCTTACTGGGGGGGTCGCCGGCAAAAGGAAAAAGCAAAGTTCTTTATTGAAAAGTTTTTCAATAATTTGTCATATTGTGGCTATTCTTGAAATGTTGATAATCAAATCATTTTCTAATTGAAGTCTAGTTATTTCTCTTTTTAGTTTGTATGTCCATCATTGAACTAACTTTTTGTTTTGTCTATGGTTCAAGGGGGTCGCCATCAGAATTTCAACCTGTAAAGGGGTCGTGTATTCAAAGAGATTAAAAAAACACTGGTGTATATCGACAGTCCAAGTTCGTCATTCTACAATACAATGTGTCACAAATCTGTAGTTCCATTTAAGAATAGAATCCCATCAATCTTGTATAATTGAATTTAAGACGTATTTGGTACACTATAATGTTTTATTTTGTTTGTCTGTCTTTCTGGAATCTTTATTGAAGATAAATTGTTTCCTACTAGGAGATACTTAACATAACATCACGCCTGTAATCCTCGAAGGGTTAGGCAGAGGTGTACCCATTAGTACACCCACATTTCGCCAGTTATGTTTAAGTCCCATGTAATAGGGTGCGAGCCTATTGCTATCAACCGGGCACAAATCCAGACTCCGAGGCTGCTACTGAGAAATTCCTGATGGACAAACCCAATAACACTTTGCCCGACCTGGGAATCGAACCCAAGACCGCACAGCAGTCACGCTTGCGACCACTAGACAAACGAGGCAGTCAACAAAAGACAAAATATTAAAAAAAAAAATCTTCCATCCCTTTCTAAAACTGTTTCAACCGTACCTCAAACCCCGACCACAGCATCCCATAAAATACTCTAAACATTCCACTGTTAGGACCGGACTTAACCATAACAATAAAGTAACCTCACCCGGGCATCGAACCTGGATCCCTATTAAGCCGTTGGTTCTAATTAACTTTAACTTAAGGGGAACGCTGTTGGATTCTGTTGAATTTGTATAATAATATTGTTAAGAGGTATTGTTTGTTTGTTTGTATGAGGTAATCTCTGAAAGTATAATAAGTACCTTTTACACATATTATACATACATAAACTCACGCCTTTTTCCTATGGGGGTAGGCAGAAACTAATTAATTAAACAAAGTAATTTTTTGATCGAGATTTTTTATTCATTTTGGTACTAGTTTTTGCCCGCGGGTTTTTCCGCGTTAATATCGGCTATATCCTATATCCAATTTTGATGGAATTTTTTACGGGGTTAGTTTGAACCCTAACACAGGAAATAGGCTACTTTTTATTCTGTGACTTCTTCTGCATCCGCGATAACAGACTTTTATGCGGACGAAGTCGCAGGCATGAGCTAGTCCTAACATAACATAACATAACATAACGTCACGCATGTAATCCCCGAAGGTTAGGCAGAGGTGTACCCATTAGTATACCCACATGTCACCAGTTATGTTTAAGTCCCATGTAATAGGAGGCGAGCCTATTGCCATCAACCGGGCATCTAGACTCCGAGGCTGCTAAGAGAAATTCCTAACGGAAAAACCCAATAACACTTTGCTTGACCTGGGAATCGAACCCAAGACCCAGAAGCGTAGCGTACCTTGGCGGGGCCCCGTATAAAAATTTGTTTGGGGGCCCTTAGAAAGGGTTAAGATTTATCAAAAAAAAAAAAAAGTTTGCATAAAATTAAAATAAATATTGATTCATCATAATTATCTATCTGTCATATTTTTAAAAACAATTCAAATTAAATATTAACTCTCCTTGCTTCTTTTTCGGCAAACCAATTAATTAAATCATTCATAGCTGATGATGACTTTAGTTTTTCTTAAGTTTCTGCCTCTATGGACAATAGTGACAGGTCTGACAGGCTTTACTGTCCCATAGAAGTTCTTTAATAATTTTTTATCAATTTTAATTTCGAGAAACTTCTTTGGGATTTTTTTATTAAATTTTGCTTACGCACCTTGGGGGCCCCCGTAGGCCAGGGGCCCCGTATAATTGATACGGCAGATACGGCGGTAGCTACGCCCCTGCCAAGACCTCACGCTCAGCAGTCGCGCTTTGCGACCACGAGACCAACGAGGCAGTCCTACTTATAATATTATAAATGTGAAAGTGTGTGAAGATGTTTGGATGTTTGTTACTCAATCACGCGTTAACCGCTGAACAGATTTGGATGAAAATTGGCACATAGATAGACCATTTCCTGGATTAACACATGGGATACTTTTTATCCTGGAAAAATATATGGTTCCCGTGGGATAATATATGAACTTTGACGCGGATGAAGTCGCGGGCAAAGCCAATATTGTATAAAACTAAATAAAAAAAAAATTGAAAAACAAGTTTTACATATTGATTATTATTGAGTATTAGACACTGGTGCCGATTCTCTTGGTCACAAACTAAACTAAATTTAGACTATTTCCATATTTTTTGTCCAATAAAACAAGAAAGAGACTAATGTAAATAAGAGCTGTCAAATTTAGTCAATCTGACACATCCATACAGTTATAGTTGACATCTTAAAACGTATAGATTAAAAATACGGAAAAATTCAAGGCAAATCTAATTTGACATGGCTAACTTAGTTCTTAAATGTCACCGTCCTTTCCTTTCGCTGTATGTTAGCAAGAGATGTCAATTCTCTAAATTTAATCTAGATTGTGAACAAGAGAATCGGCACCATTCTGTTGTCATCAGAACTAAAGATGTATGCGAAATTTCAGCTCAATCGTATACCAACAAATGGTCGAAAAATGGTTTGCGAATGAAAGCACAACTTATATCCATACGAACAGTGCAAGCTAAATAAGAGCTTGTAAAAAGACAAACACGACAGTCATCCCCTTAAGTTACACATTAAAATGTAATCTGCGAGTAATTTGAGCTTCCCCTTAATCCTTGGGATTTCACAAATTTCCCAAGCGCTTTAAATTAATGGTTTTAGGTAGAATTTGCTAGAAGACTAACTTTAAAATATTAGTCCAGTAAAAAAAGGCTCAAAACTGCCTCGTTGGTCTAGTAGTCGCAAGCGCGACTGCTGTGCATGAGGTCTTGGGTTCGAATCCCGGGTCGGGCTAAGTGTTATTGGGTTTTTCCATCAGGAATTTCTCAGTAGCAGCCTCGGAGTCTGGATTTGTGCCCGGTTGATGGCAATAGGCTCGCCCCCTATTACATGGGACTAAAAACATAACTGGCGAAATGTGGATGTTACTAATGAGTACACCTCTGCCTAACCCTTCCGGGATTACAGGCGTGATGTTATGTAAAAAGGCTCAAAACTATAAATAAATGAAGATTGAGGATGTAGTGACAAAGATAGAAAAGGGTATGCTTAGATGGTTTGGTCATGTTGAGAGGATGAGTGAAAGACGATTGACAAAAGGTATTTATATGGCAGAGGTGAGTGGCAACGCCGGGAGGGGTCGCCCTAGGAAGACCTACACTGACCTTATTGGTGAGGTTCTTCAGAAAGGTCAGGTGCGCAGTACTCGTAACCGGCGTGCTTGTATGACGAGATGTATGAACGTGGACGAGGCGAAAGGAGTATGTAAGGATCGTAGCAGGTGGTGTTCTGTTGTTTCTGCCTACCCAACTGCTAGACACTACAGTAAGGGTAAGGTACAACTCTGCCTAACACTTCGGGGATTACAGGCGTGGTGTTATGTTATATTACAAAACTCAATTTACATTCACAAAGCTTGATTCTACATTATTAATACATCCTATTCAAAGTTGGTTAAAATAAATATAGAACGACTAAAAATAAAACACTGTCTGTCTCTCGCTGTGACCTCATAAACTGCTGAACGAAAATTAATAGGACGCGTCACTTTTATGTTTGGACAGCACACGGCGATAAATTAAAGATTTGACTTTTACTAGTTTAACTAGCTATGCCCTGCGGATTCACCCGTTTGTGTTTTTTCCCCCGCGTTTACGTCTTTGGTTACTGCTGCCCTTCTGTGGATCGTAGCGTGATATATAGCCTATAACCTTCTTCGATAAACGGACTATATAACGCAAGAAGATTTTTTCAAATCGGGC
The DNA here is from genome assembly GCA_949774945.1 of Hoplodrina ambigua. NCBI lineage: Eukaryota > Metazoa > Arthropoda > Insecta > Lepidoptera > Noctuidae > Hoplodrina > Hoplodrina ambigua. The sequence continues at coordinate 961,748 of OX458994.1, read as the reverse complement.
TAGTAGTTTCTGAGATTAGCTTGTTCAAAGAAACAAATAAACTCTTTAGCTTTATAATATTACCTAGAATAAATCATGATCATTAATTCACTTAGTCAGGTCAATTTAGACATCCGAAGGTACAATAATTCGCACCCAGTTAAAAGTTAGTAGGATATTTCAAAATACCATCATAAATGAAATCTAACAAAGACCTCATCGATCCAACACCTGGTTTTTTTTATTATTAGGGGTCAAAGGTTGCGGGACGTCTTAACAGGATACCGTTGCCCCGGAACGTAAAGGGCAACAGAAGGAATAGGGTGGTTTTTTAGTCAGTAAAAGTCTGACAGTCCTTTCCGCCCCACCCAGGGCGGAAGGAGTCAGTTGATGATTTTTACCATCTAGAAAAAAAAAAGGGGTCAAAGGTCACATAAAAATGTTTTTTTCGCGATTTTTAGCAAAATGGTAAGTTTTATCATAAAATTAGTTCAGACAAAAATTGTAGATAAGATTATCTATAAAAGTGTCTTAATACTTTTTCCCTAAGAGCCACCGTTTCAGAGATATAACGATTCAAAACAAAACAAAAACAAATATTTGCAATAAAAACATTGAACACTTTAGAGAAAAATGCCCTGTTGACTGCCTCGTTGTAAAGCGCGACTGCTGCGCATGAGGTCTTGGGTTCGATTCCCAGGTCGGGCAAAGTGTTATTGGGTTTTTCCATCAGGAATTTTTCAGTAGCAGCCTCGGTAACTGGATTTGTGCCCGCTTGATGGCGATAAGCTCGCCCCTATGACGTGGAACTTATAACTGGCGAAATGTGGGTGTACTATTGGGTACACCTCTGCCTAACCCTTCGGGGATTACAGGCGTGATGTTATGTAAAAAAGTCTTTCTATAAGTAAACGCTGGTGAAAAAAAAACCACAGAAGCGACAAAACACTTTATACGAAATCATCGCGTTAAAGAATTCACATTTCGACTTCACAGAACCCCAAATTCTTAATGAACATGAATATTCAAACAATTCAATGAATGATTCATGTTTCAAGACAATTGGCGTATTATCTTTTTCAGTAGGTACCTACCTATCTTTTTGTAAAAGAAAAAAAGATTTTTAAAAGACGTTTTAAATATTCATACGGAATTAATTAAGATAATGTCGACAGATGTTTGGGTACTCGGAAATTTTACTAAAGACAGCTTCTGCTCACGACTTCGCTTGTTGATTCTTACGGATCCCTAATTTTTTATAATTAAATACAGACTGTTAGTGTAAACACCGTTGTCACTAAAACCATAGGTACTTGATTTATTATAAAAAATGTTTATCTGAATTTAAAAATAAATAAACAAAGTTTTCTTTCAAAAATTAAAAAAAAATCTGTCCGACACCGTCCGTAAATTCATGGATACTATGCGCCCGAGTTACGTAATCACCGCAAAGGGCGTTGACCTGCTGCACTGGCCGTCCGTTATAACTACCTACATAAGTTTTAACTAATTACATCATTGTAATATAGGGTGAAGTAATTTTGAGGAAAATATTTTTTTTCATTGAATTTACGTTCTATTAGTGAAACCAAACCACTGGTTTCAAGGATAACGGTGTTTACACTAACACTCTGTATAGCCTACTATCTTTTGCCTGCGACTACGTCCGCGTGGAACTTGTTTATATCGTACTTGCACTTAAACTTCCACCCCCCTTTTCACCGCCTTAGGGGTTGATTTCCGGGATAAAAATTATTATATGTCCTTACCCGGGTCTTAAATTATCTCCATGCCAAATTTCATCAAAATCGATTCAGCGGTTTAAGCGTGTAGAGATAACAGACAAACAGACAGACACACTTTCGCATTTATAATATAAGTATGGATATAGCCTATGTCAACCGGGGATAGTGTAGCTTCTCAACAGTGAAAGAATTTTTCGAATCGGTTCAGTAGTTTGGGAGCCTATTCAATGTAAACGAACAATCAAATCTTTCCTCTTTATAATACTCTGAGGTTGCTACTGAGAAATTCCTGATAGACAAATCCAATAACACTTTGCCTTACCTGGAAATCGAACCCAAGACCTCATGTTCAACAGTCGAGCTTTACGACCACCAGACCAACGAGGCAGTCCAACAAGAAATAAAATACCTACCAAACAAAAAAAATGTAAACCTATCCTAAAATTTTCTATCCTCACATTTTACTTTAGTTTTCAGTAAAAAGGCTTGAAATCCTCTCAGCGTTCCATTAGCGGCTAGCCGGTGCCAAAAATTGATACTGACTTCGTCTAGACAAAATTTAAGTGATAAGTACTTACTATAAAATTAGGGTATGCTTAGATGGTTCGGTCATGTTGAGAGGATGACTGAAAGACGATTAACAAAAGGTATTTATATGGCAGAGGTGAGTGGCAACGTAGGGAGGGGTCGCTCTAGGAAGACCTACACTGACCTTATTGGTAAGGTTCTTCAGAAAGGTCAGGTGCGCAGTACTCGTAACCGGCGTGCTTGTATGACGAGATGTATGAACGTGGACGAGGCGAAAGGAGTATGTAAGGATCGCAGCAGGTGGCGTTCTGTAGTTCTGCCTACCCCCATAGGAAAGAGACACCTCTGTCTAACTCTTCGGGGATTATAAGCGTGATGTTATATTTCATTTTATCGAACGTAGAATATAGTTTGAGGATTTCAAGCGTGTTTTTTGAGATAAAAAAACAAGTGTTTCTTTATAGATCTTTATTCTAACACCAGTCGTCCCTTTTTGTCCACGATTCCAACTCTTTGCATCCATCCTATGAAGCCTCTGTTCTGCCTCATGTCAGCCTTCTTACCTCCCACACACTCCGCTAGAGGGCGCTTGTGCCACACTGAAAAGAAAAAAAAAATAAGGTTTTCGTGTCGAAATTCTTGCTCAAAAAGTAAACTAAAAAGGCAAAAATAAAATAAAATATAGCCTATATCGGGCACAAATCCAAACTCCGAGGCTGCTACTGAGAAATTCCTATCGGAAAAACTCAATCACTCTTTGCCCGACCTGGGAATCGAACCCAAGACCTCATGCTCAGCAGTCAGGCTTTGCGACCACTAGACCAACGAGGCAGTGGTGCCGATTGCCGTGCCGGTGGTGCGTATTTCCTTCCCTTTCTTGTTTTATTGGACAGAAAAAGATAGAAATAGTCTAATTTTAGTGTAGCTTGTGAACAAGAGATTCGGCTTTAGTCATTTATGAGATTACCTTAAATTACTTACCAACGCTATATGAATATATCGCTATACGATTGTCGTGATAGCCCAGTGGTTAAGGCGCCCGCCTCTCATGCATGAGAGTGTGGGTTCAAATCCGAGAAAGTACCAATGTGACTTTTTCAATTCATATGTACTTTCTAAAGTTTATCTTAGACATTACTGACATTCCGTGCCTCGGAAAGCACGTTAAGCCGTTGGTCCCGGCTGTCATTCATGGATCTTTGACAGTCGTTACGAATCGTCAGAAGCTTGAGAGTCTGACAACCAGTCTTACCTAGGGGTGTCGTGTTACTGGGTTGTGGAGGTCTCATAGGCAGTCGCTCCATGTAAAATACTGGTACTCAGCTGCATCCGGTGAGACTGGAAGCCGACTTCAACATAGTTGGGAAGAGGCTAGGCTATAATGATGACTTACCAACGCTGTAATAACATGAGTTATAATCCAACTTGCAATGATTTAGAAACACGCGTCGTTTCCCAGCGCTCGATACAGCGCACTCTGGCTCATAATTATCTGGACATGTCACTGGGCAGGTGTGGGAACAAAATTCCCCATTTATATTTGTTGTCAGTGATCTGAAAAACAACATAACATAACATAACATCACGCCTGTAATCCCGAAGGGTTAGGCAGAGGTGTACCCATTAGGACACACACATTACGCCAGTTATGTTTAAGTCCCATGTAATAGGGGGCGAGCCTATTGCCATCAACCGGGCACAAATCCAGACTCCGAGGCTGCTACTGAGAAATTCCTGATGGAAAAACCCAATAACACTTTGCCCGACCTGGGAATCGAACCCAAGACCTCATGCACAGCAGCCGCGCTTGCGATCACTAGACCAACGAGGCAGTCAAAAACAATGACAGATAAACATTTTTCAAAGTCAAAGTCAAACCTAAAAACATTTATTTAAATTAGACCATTTACAGGCACTTTTGAATTGTCAAGGAGTCGGTCAGTTAGTCAGAAAGTTGAAGCTAGTTGCTTGTTCCAAAACGTAGGTAGGCCTCTATGGAGAAGAACGAGCAAGAAACTCCACTGACACTCTTTTAAATTAGGTTTTTACAAAATCCTGGTTATAATATTCTTGTTGTATCAAGATTAATTACTTATTGGACCAAAATATGACTATTACTTTTGCATAGAACGCGCATCGTGAGGAAACCTGGACTTACTGTTCCACTCAAACCATGTCAGAGGCCCTTGAGGCGGTTTAGAAACTCTGACAATAGGGTGTGTGGGGTCGTAAGACCTTACTGCTCACACGGTAATGAAGAAGAATTGATTCTCACCTTCTAGCAGATGAAGTTCTTCTAGCATTAGACTCCGCTTTAAGATCTGGCTTGTTTAAGACAGGCTTTGGTTTAAATATGAATGGTCGTTCAGAATTATGAGAGCCAACCTTCTTGCATTCACTGAGGGGTACTTGTGTGTATCCTGAAAAAGATTTAAAGAAAAATACATAACATAACATCACGCCTGTAATCCCCGAAGGGCAGAGGCGCACCAATTAGTACACCCACATTTCGCTCGTTATGTTTTCAGTCCCATGTAATAGGGGGCGAGCCTATTGCCATCAACTGGGCACAAATCCAGACTCCAAGGCAGCTACTGAGAATTTCCTGATGGAAAAACTCAATAACACTTTGCCTGACCTGGAAATCGAACACAAAACCACATGCTTAGCAGTCTCACTTAGAAATAACATAACATAACATCACGCCTGTAATCCCCGAAGGGTTAGGCAGAGGTGTACCCATTAGTACACCCACATTTCGCCAGTTATGTTTTTTAGTCCCATGTAATAGGGGGCGAGCCTATTGCCATCAACCGGGCACAAATCCTGACTCCGAGGCAGCTACTGAGAAATTCCTGATGGAAAAACTCAATAACACTTTGCCTGACCTGGGAATCGAACACAAAACCTCATGCTTAGCAGTCTCACTTAGAAATACTTACTATTAATTTCATATTTGAACGCGCAGTTGACTTTTCTGAAATAGCAGTCGTTCATAAACAGTCTGTGCCTCCTTTCTCTGTCTACAAATTTAGCTCCACAGATAGAATTTATAGTATTATTACAATCTAAGTCTTTACAATTTAGTGTTGGTAGTTGAACGGTTTCTTCTTTTATTCTTTCTATTTGAACGTTCATTTGTGCATCATTGTTTCTTCTTGCTTTTTCTTCCGAAATTTCTGCGTGGTCGTTGTTTTTTCCCGATATAAACACTATATCGTCGTCTTGTGTTTCTGGAATTTAAATAAAATATGCAAAAATAAAATTTACACATTACATACATACATACATAAACTCACGCCTGTTCTCGTTGAAAAGATTAGGGTCAAAAGCGTTGGTAAATACAGACGCGGGTCGAGAGTTCCAACTCCAAATAAAGGTAATACGTTCAAATATACATAGTGTTCACGTGTTTACAAATATTGGAACTACAGACGATCACTCATAACATCTCAACCAACATAAAATAGTGTGTGAGTCCGCGCAATCTATAACACACTTTAAAATCAAACATAAAACAAAATAAGTATTGATTAAACTGAAACTCGACTATGAACTATAACATAAGACTGGCAGCCAGCGCTGGCTTGGTATTTGCCTAGTGTAAACAGTTTATTAAGGCGGTTTCCTGACCAAATGACCTTGAGCATTCGCTCCCTCTTTGGCGCACGACACTTTCTCATCTCATCTCTTTCCCACCTTTCTCGATTTCACGCATTTTTTCGGAATTATTTTAATATAAAATACAAGACGAGCTTTTTAAATAAAATAAATCTTGCATTATTTAGATTTTTTAAATATCTAATGATTAGTGCAATTCACAAATTAATAGCACGTTGCATTAAGCAAGAGAAGCAAATAATCGAAAATTTTAGTCATGATTTTGCAAGGAGATATTAATTAAATGTATTTTTAACACATTTAATAAAAATTGATCTTGCAATGTAATGATAAGATATCAAACATTATTATAGTGCTTTTAGATGTCGTTTATTTCCCTTAATTAATGAGATAATAAACTACTAAACTAACTTTGAAAAACTACTAAAAAAAAAGGTTTTGGTCGGGGTAGCGCCTTAACGCTGGCGAGAATAGAGCTGCAGAGTGACCTCGACCCCCGCACCAGCGCTGCGGACACGTGTAGACGCATCTCGCTAGTCACTGGCTGACGTCCGTACGTTCTTTTTCAACAAACTTTACCGCAAATTCATTTTTTAAACTTCAAACGTGTGCACACCCGAAGAAAAATTCGTGAATGAATGGCCTCGTCTCGAACAGGGGCCAGGCCAAAGCTGGCTTGTGTGCAAGATTGGCGCCAGCATCACTGGCTTCGTATAAACTCTGCATCATTTAAATAAACCAGTTTGATTTTGTCTAGAATGTGTTATTGTCCCATGGAGCAGGACCAACATGTTTCCAAGCATTCTTATATAATATCTATATAAATAAAATGAATGACTAAATGTATTGCTGAGCGCATATCTCAAGAACGGCGAGACCGATTTGGCTGATTCTTTTTTAGTTGTGTTCGTAATTTTCTAGAAAAAGTTTTTCTAAAAGAATTCGTTTGGAAATTCCACTCGTAATGTCGGATATTTCCAACCGTGCGAAGCCGGGGCGGTACGCTAGTTTAAAATAACATCATAACATCACGCCTGTAATCCCCGAAGGGTTAGGCAGAGGTGTACCCATTAGTACATCCACATTTCGCCAGTTGTAATAGGGGGCGAGCCTATTGCCATCAACCGGGCACAAATCCAGACTCCGAGGCTGCTACTGAGAAATTCCTGATGGAAAAACCCAATAACACTTTGCCCGACCTGGGAATCGAACCCAAGACCTCATGCACAGCAGTCGCGCTTGCGACCACTAGACCAACGAGGCAGTCAAGTCGAGTCGAGTTTAAAGTGTACTTTACAAACACCCATGAATGACCTTACCATCCTCCTTTTCAACATGAAAATCCTTATTCATAGCATCATCAACGCTCTTCATCATCATAATATCCTTGACCCTCAACCCTCGATCATAATACTCTGGCTCACTTCTCGTCACAAGCGGCTCACTATTCGGAACAAAAATCACATCTTTGCTTTCATCTTCAAAAGGAATCGTCGTTTGTACTGTTGTAGCAGGAACTGTCGTTGTTTTCGTTTGTTCTTTGGTTGTTTTCGGTTGTTCTACTGTTGTTAACGTGGTTGTTGTTGTTGAGTATTGGTATTCGGCGTCTGCGTGTCCACCGTAGTGCACGACGACGTCAGATTCAGTTTTGTTATCGTCGCAGTTCGATTTTATGATTAATGCTGGTATTAGGATTGGTATCCATAATTGATGCCACATTTTGCTGTTGTTTGTTGTTATTGCATGCTGTTGTTGTTTTTTGTTTGTTGTTTTTGTGTTCTGTGAAGAATAACATATATTTATAACCAGCTTACGTAACTGACATAACATAACATCACGCCTAAAGGAAGGGTTAGGCAGAGATGTTACTCATAAAACATCCACGTTTAGCTAATTATGTTTAAGTCTCATGTAATAGGGGGCGAGCCTATTGCCATCAACCAGGCACAAATATAAACTCCGAGGCTGCTACTGAGAAATTCCTGATGAAAAAACTCAATAAAACTTTGCCCGACCTGGAAATCAAACCCAAGACCTCATGTTCAGCAGTCGCGCTTTGCGTTCACTAGACCAACGTGGGAGTCACCTAACTTAACTTTAATAATATCTAAAATCACTTATCCGCCATAAGTCAGTCAATGATCGTGTCTTCTCTGTATGAGAAGAAGCCTTTACCTTGCAGAAGAAGAATAATAGGCTGGTATTCAAAATTGAACCTAATGGACTTACATAATTGGACTTAAACATAATAGGCGAAATGTGGGTGTACTGAGTACACCTCTGCCTAACCCTTCGGGGATTACAGGCGTGATGTAATGTTATATTAATTTCAGTATATAGATACAACCTCAAGTATGAGATGTGAGTGCCTTAATCACTGGCTAATCACTACAATAGGTATCCTCATAACAGAAAATTATCGCCGGTATCGCTCCCCGAAGCCTGCAACAGTCTGAAAAGACTGCCGGCATTCTGGGAGGACCTGGGATGGTTGGAGTAACTCCTCAAGGATATTCTTTTCATACGTACAATGGCCCAATAAAGAGGCTAAGTGCGGAAACAGCCCAGCTAACCAAACCAAACCAAACCAACAGAAAATTAAACAAAAAAAAAATACACTATCTTACCTTCACACAAAACAACTTTAAAAAAGTCAAAGATCTTTCTTATCGTGTCACACTACCCACTACCTCAAGCTAGCACAGTGGTCTGAAATTGTTATGCGTTTGGAAATCGACAACATTTTCTTATCTTAACACAAACAATGGTCTTATAAAAGTACTAGTTTTTACGTAATGAGGTTTCTTAGTACGTAATAGGAAGTGCAAGCCGAGCTACTGTATTTACAGTAGAATTCCTTATGGGGAAAACCAATATTATATTGCCTGACCTGGGAATTGAACCTAGAACCACACGCTCAAAAGTCGAGCTTAGAATTAAGTCTAGATAGGTCTACACCCTCTGTTCTGTAAAAATTAAATGGTAAATACATCATTTGAAATATCTATTGCTTTGGGTAGTATATTCATAAAGTTTTTATTTTAAGACAAAATTATTTATGGTTAATGTACTACTGTATGTTTTCCCAAATGTAATAAATAAATAAATAAGTTAATTCCTTAATCATAGCTATAATTATTTATGAATAAGCAAGAAAATAAAAAAATCTGTCCACCATTTTGTTAACAGTGGCGCCATCTCTTAGCCGAGCGTTATACTACGTAGGAGACTGCCTTACTAACTTTGCCATAAGTAGAATTTGAATTCGACAAAGCACGTTTCTAGAACGTTTAATAAAAATGACAACAGATGGCGCTGTTTCAAGTTTTGCAGTTTTCAAACTGCAAAGCGTCAAATACGAGATAATTGATTGATTTTAATAATGGTACCAACGTTAAACTAAATGATTTGTTTTGTATACGTATAGTGGTATGATGTTAATACACATTTAATTAGTTTTCATAGTATTTATATGGAAAATTAGCTAAAATAAATTAGCTAATTCATTTTTTGTAAATGATGCACCCGGCTAGTGGTTCTCAAACTGATACGTAGCAATATATATAATAATAAAACTTAAACCTGTAACAAGCTACTATAATTCAAAAAATTAAAAAACACGACTGCAAAAATTGCACATATTGTTTTCTTTGTTTACTCGACAGTTTCTTTTTACGACGTTTTTCATTTACAGTGTTTTATATTTTTTAAATCTACTTGTCAAGCTCTAGACGATAAACATAGACACAACCAGATTTATTAAAAATATAAATTGAGGCTGATATTAAATAACGTTTTAAAGTGACTACACCGGTTTCTTTTTTTAATTTTACTAGCCTATGTTACGCGAAACGATGCAAGGATTGTAACGATACCCCATACATCTAAATCGGTTCGGGCGTTTGAAAGTTATGGTGGAATAAAGAAACTCACATACATACATACATACATACATACATTAACCTTGAACACATAACACTCCTTTTTTGGAGCAGTCGTGTAAAAACTGAAACCTACTTACTTACTTGGTATGTACCTAACTTAATTTTTTTTTCTGCTTTTGTTAATCGATACGTTATGTTATCTGTGGAGGCTGGTTATTAGCTACTGGATAAAGTGTTGTTGTTACCTATTATCATGTAATTAGCCTGTAAGCCTTCTTAAAAGTAACAAAATAAAATAATATAAAATCATAATATTTTGTAATCAGAATCAATTGCTTCATTAAATAAATGTTGTGTTCAGCATGCATTCTCTGTAGGATTAAAAGAAGATTCAGAGCATTTTTTCTGTGAAATTTTTTTCTAATATTAACATAACATCACGCCTGTAATCCCCGAAGGGTTAGGCAGAGGTGTACCCATTAGTACACCCACATTTCGCCAGTTATGTTTTTAGTCCCATGTAATAGGGGGCGAGCCTATTGCCATCAACCGGGCACAAATCCAGACTCCGAGGCTGCTACTGAGAAATTCCTGATAGAAAAACCCAATAACACTTTGCCCGACCTGGGAATCGAACCCAAGACCTCATGCACAGCAGTCGCGCTTGCGACCACTAGACCAACGAGGCAGTCAACTAGACCAACGAGGCAGTCAACTAGACCAACGAGGCAGTCAACTAGACCAACGAGGCAGTCAAATTCTAATATTATTCTAATATTATTTTGATTTCCTAACTAATATTATAAATGCGAAAGTAAGTTTGTTTGTTTGTTTGTTACCATTTTACGCCTAAGCCACTGAACCGATCATCCTGAAATTCTGCATATACGTTGCCAGGTGTACAGGAACGAACATAGGGTACCTTTAATCCCGAGAAAAAGTACTGTTTCCGAGGGAAATCTCAATAACATTCTTAAGAAGATAGATGGCGCCACATGTCCTTTAAATTATGATCGAATTTTAAATTTAATTTGCGAGCGAAGCCGCGGGCGAAAGCTAGTAAAGAATATTTTTTAAGCAAACGAAGTTGGATCAGAAGCGAGTATATTTATACTAACTTCTGCCTCCGACATCGTTTGCGTAAAGTTTAGAATTAAGCAAATGTCTTAAATTATCCCCACACATACACATAATTATTTTAAAAATACCACATGGACATAGTCACGGTCCAAAAATAGTCTGTAGTATTTTATTTTATAATATACGTACGTAATTTTGTGAGGTTGTATCTCTGAAACTACTGAACCGATTTTGAAAATTCTTTCGCTAATTAGAAGCTACGTTATCACTGAGTGCTATAGGCTATATTTTTATCATCAAAAATTAAGGATCATTACGAAAAATCACGCGAACAAAGACGCGAGGAGAGTGCTAGCCTATACCTATACTAATAATTAATAATAATATTATAAAGAGGAAAGATTTGTTTGTTTGTTTCCATTGAATAGAACGAAACTACTAAACCGATTTAAAAATTCTTTGACTGTTGGAAAGCTACACTAACCACAGGTAACATAGGCTATTTTTTTTAAATAAAAAAATTACTCAATACTCAATACTTACTTTATTGCATTCCATAATGTACTTATACAAGGCTGGTAGGTAAATTATAGAGAAACAATTATGGACCCTGTCGGGCACAGCAAGTTAGTTTTTAGAGGAGAGGATGAAGCGCTTTTTGTTTAAAAACATAATAATATTGAAATTAAGGAGTAAATCTTATATTTAGGGATTAGGGATTAGGGATCCGTAAGAATAATCACGCGAACGAAGTCACACGGAGAGTACTAGTTTACAATAAAACAGTACCAGGAATAGTTTCAGTTGAAAGTGTTAATAACATACATATAACAATTTGCATTAACATATTAACTTAGCTTGGGTATGTAGTTAAAATAGGATTAATCTTGGAGTACTGTCCATACAAAAAAAGCACTCTTTAACATGGATACAGTTCATGATTGAAAGGAGAAAGAATGAAAAACTGTTTATTCCTGCAAAAATGACGCACATAACATAAAAATGCACATACATACATAATCTCACGCCTTTTTCCCATGGGGGTAGGCAGAAACTACAGAACGCCACCTGCTACGATCCTTACATACTCCTTTCGCCTCGTCCACGTTTATACATCTCGTCATACAAGCACGCCGGTTACGAGTACTGCGCACCTGACCTTTCTGAAGGACCTCACCAATAAGGTCAGTGTAGGTCTTCCTAGGGCGACCCCTCCCGGCGTTGCCACTCACCTCTGCCATACTCGCAAAGTCAAAACATTTATTTCAATTAGACCATTTACAAGCACTTTTGAATTGTCAAGGAATCGGTCAGTTAGTCCGAAAGTTGAAGCTAGTTGCTCGTTCCTAAACTCTTTTCAATTAGGTTTTGCAAAATTCTGGTTACAATATTCTTGTTGTTTAGTTCTGCATGTGAAAACAATGAAGGTGACGTAATATCACGCCTGTAATCCCCGAAGGGTTAGGCAGAGATGTACCCATTAGTACATACATCTACATTTCGCCAGTTATGTTTAAGTCCCATGTAATAGAGGGCGAGCCTATTGCCATCAACCGGACACAAATCCAGGCTCTGAGGCTGTTATAATTAACTAGCTTGTGCCCGCGATTTCGTCCGCGTAAATGTCGGATCACCGTTTCATCCCCTGAGGGGATGAATTTTGGAAAATCCGTTTTTAGCGGACATCTATTACCTATCTCTCTGCCTTACCTTTATACGTCAAGCGGTTTTCGCCTTATCTTTCGCTTTCATATAAAATATTAAGATTTAAATTTTGTCATGTAGTCATGACCGTGGCGTGCTGTGCACCCTAATTTGTCACCTATACATGACAGTGGCGGTCAAAAGGATAAACACATAGTAATGGTATTTTTCTTATTTTTTTGATTAACTTTTTGTTATTAATTTTGAGTACACAATGGTGCCGATTCTCTTGGTCACAAACTAAACTAAAATTAGACTATTTCCATCTTTTTCTGTCCAATAAAACAAGAAAGAGACCAATGTAAATAAGAACTGTCAAATTTAGTCAATCTGACACATCCATACAGTTATAGTTGACAACTAAAACGTATGGATTAAAAATACGGAAAATTTCAAAGCAAAACTAATTTGACATCGCTAACTTAGTTCTTGAAGTCACCGTCCTTTCTTTTCGCTGTATGTTAGTAAGAGATGTCAATTCTCTAAATTTAGTCTTGTTTGTGAACAAGGGAATCAGCACTATTATGGTGTGGGTTAATAAACATTTTTAATAATATTATAGACTTTTGTATGGAGCGTCGTATCAGGAAAATTCCCTTAAAAAGGTCATTTTGAGAAATTCCCTAACAGTTCCATGTTCCGGAGTCGTGTGGAATGGAGTAAGATGACCCCCGAGCGGGCCCTGGTGTGGCTAGAGAACTATTCGTTAGTTATAATTATGTTTAAACTGGCGAGCCGTCCCTAACTAAAGATGGTGACACACTAGCGAGGCGAGGCGTCGATGTAAATGGAAATGCATTTAGTCTTTTCTCCTTAAGAAGGCTCAGGCCGGTTTTCTTTGTGATCAAAAAAATTATATAAAATTTTAGGTAGTTATGAAAAATTTTCAAAATAAACATACATACATAAACTCACACCTTTTTCCCATGGGGGTGGGCAGAAACTACAGAACGCCACCTGCTACGATCCTTACATACTCCTATCGCCTCATCCACGTTCATACATCTCGTCATACAAGCACGCCGGTTACGAGTACTGCGCACGTATTTTATTATTTTCAATAAACATCATAATATTAAAATTTGGAACCTGATAAAAATATCTTCCTGTATTTGTAACCAGGATTTTGTAAAAACCTAATTTAAAAGAGTGCCGTGGAGTTTCTTGCTCGTTCTTCTCCATAGAGGCCTACCTCCGTTTTGGAACGAGCAACTAGCTTCAACTTTCGGACTAACTGACCGACTCCTTGACAATTCAAAAGTGCCTGTAAATGGTCTAATTGAAATAAATGTTTTGACTTGACTTTAGTTTCAAGTGAAAGCAATGCTGGGGCTGTGGTCCATACTATTTAGCCATCATCATCTTCCTGCCCTTGTCCCATGTTACTCGTGTTCGGCGCAACACGTTCTCCTCTTCCACTCCGTCCTGTCAGCCGTCATGCTATCACTGACTCCCCTTTCATTCATATCATTCTTCACACAATCCATTCATCTTTTCTTTGGTCTTCCTCTTGCTCTCCATCCATCCATACTTCTATTTAATCATCCCCTTTTATTCCATCCATTTCTTTTGCCAGTGTGAAAGCCCCTTTGCCCGGGTGTGCCCCATTGATGTGGGCACGTGTCAAAACATTGAGATTACAGCGCTAAATTTAAAGCCGAATCTACGTTACGGAATTGTTTATTATATTTAATTTAACACTAGCTTCTGTCAGTGGCCTCGCCCGCGTAAAAGGTAACTTTCCGTAAAAAAAGTTGAATTATTCACAAACAGTGTAGTCAAAGTCAAAGTCAAAACATTTATTTCAATTAGACCATTTACAGGCACTCTTGAATTATCAAGCAGTCGGTCAGTTAGTCAGAAAGTTGAAGCTAGTTGCTCGTTCCAAAACGTAGGTAGGTCTCTATGGAGAAGAACGAGCAAGAAACTCCACGGACACTCTTTTCAATTAGGTTTTTACAAAATCCTGGTTACATTATTCTTGTTGATTCTACATGTGATCACAATGAAGATGATTATGAAACAGTAGTCTATGTCTCATGGTAGTAAAGCGCGACTGCCGAGCATGAGGTATTGGGTTCGATTCCTAGGTCGGGCAAAGTGTTTTCTAATATTTATTTATTTAAACTTTATGCAACAAAAAAGTACAAAGGCGGACTTAATGCCTTAGGCATTCTCTACCAGTCAACCAAAGGTGGTGAAGAGATAACATGGCAGATGCAAAATATTGTACATGAGTAAATAATCTATCAGAAATTTCTCAGTAGCAGCCTCGGAGTCTGGATTTGTGCCCGGTTGATGGCAATAGGCTCGCCCCCTATTACATGGGACTTAAACATAACTGGTGAAATGTGAGTGTACTAATGTGTCTCTGCTTAACCCTTCAGGGATTACAGGCGTGATGTTATGCCAAATCGGTTTAGATAAAATAAAAATAAATAAATATCTTGGGACAACTCACACACGGCTATCTGATCCCAAGCTAAGCAGAGCTTGTGTTATGGTAACCAGACAAAAGATATACATACTTATATAATTTATAAATACATACATATTATAGATAATTCACACCCAGACACAGAACTAACAATTATGCTCATCGCACAAAGTTTGTCCTGAGTGGGAATCGAACCCACGACCTCCGGCTTAGCAGTCAGGGCCGCTAACCACTAAACCAACAGGCCCGTCAGATATTTTTGAGTTATTGATTTTTAATATAATATACCTATACAGGGCAATTGAAAATTTACCCGAAACCTGAAACGGAGTCATTGTACTCATCATTATGAACAACTTTTACTACGGGACCAACCTTGAAATCATGAAAAAAAAAAACAGCTGATCCATACATTACGATCTTGTTATGTAGCATTTTTGTAGGGAACAGCTGTTTATTTTTTCATGATTTCAGGGTTGGTCCCATAGTGAAAGTTGTTCATAATGATGAGTACAATGACCTCTTTTCAGGTTTCGGGTATATTTTCAATTACCCTGTATAGGTATTATATTATCCTAACTAATATTATAAATGCGAAAGTAAGTTTGTTTGTTTGTAACCATTTTACTCCTAAGCCACTGAACCGATCATCCTGAAATTTTGCATATACGTTGCCAGGTGTACACGAACGAACATAGGGTACTTTTAATCCCAAAAAAAGTACTGTTTTCGAGGGAAATCACAATAACGTTCTTATGATCATAGATGGCGCCACCTGTCGTTTCGAATTGAAATGACAGGACATGGATAATATTTTCCGCGACTTTGTCTGTGTCCGCGATAACCGAAATTTACGCGGACGAAGTCGCGGACAAAAGCTAGTGTATTATATATTATATAATATTTGGGTGACTTCATGACGTCAGACTGTATATAATATAAAATATAGCATAGATATAGAAATGGGCTCTAGTAGCCCGCAGGCTATAACGTTACCTAATTAGTGTTTTGAATGGGCAATGTAAGGTACGGGGTTCGAGTCCAATGTCGGGCGATTTCGTAGAATGACGGACGGTGAGCAGTTGCTCAAGGCGGATTAGCGATTTAAGACTTACATCTATACTTTTTAATATCATAAAAAAAACGTCGTGAAGGCCCTGGTTAAGGCGCTCGCCTTAAATTTTTCCATTTATATGTACTTTCTAAAGTTTATCTTGGACATCACTGGCATCGGTGAAGGAAAACATCGTGAGGAAACCTGGACTTACTGTTCCACTCAAACCATGTCAGAGGCCCTTGAGGCGGTTTAGAAACTCTGACACTAGGGTGTGTGGGGTCGTAAGACCTTACTGCCCACACGATAAAGAAGATAGAAGAAGAAGAATATCATAAAAAACATAACATCACGCCTGTAATCCCCGAAGGGTTAGGCAGAGGTGTACCCATTAGTACACCCACATTTCGCCAGTTCTGTTTAAGTCCAAGTCAAACTATAATAGTTGATATTTATTTTTAGTCTTGTAGAGCGATACTGGTGCCGATTCCCTTGTTCACAAACTAGACTAGAGAATTGACATCTCTTACTAACATACAGCGAACGGAAAGGACGGTGACATTAAAGAACTAAGTTAGCGATGTCAAATTAGTTTTGCCTTGAACTTCTCCGTATTTTTTAACCCACACGTTTTAAGATGTCAACTATAATTGTATGGATGTGTCAGATTGACTAAATTTGACAGCTCTTATTTACATTAGTCTCTTTCTTATTTTATTGGAAAGAAAAAGATGGAAATAGTCTAATTTTAGTTTAGATTGTGACCAAGAGAATCGGCACCATTGCCGATTGTCTTTTACTCGACTGGGTTATTATTGCCGATTGCCCAAATAGCTCAACCGGGTTTTTATAGTAAATTCCCGTGCCGTATGACGCAGCAGTGGACACGTTCACCGCCTGAAGGCTACACGGCTTACAAGCAACCTATTATAGAGCTGAAGTTGATTTCAAATCTCCTTCAAAGATTCTTATTAAAATTTCTATCCATTATTTGGTAGAACAGCTTTCTAATAGCTAAATAATCTATCTATATAACATACATACATAAACTCACACCTTCTTCCCATAGGGGTAGGCAGAAACTACAGAACGCCACCTGCTACGATCCTTACATACTCCTTTCGCCTCGTCCACGTTCATACATCTCGTCATACAAGCACGCCGGTTACGAGTATTGCGCATCTGACCTTTCTGAAGAACCTCACCAATAAGGTCAGTGTAGGTCTTCCTAGGGCGAGCCCTCCCTGCGTTGCCACTCACTTCTGCCATATAAATACCTTTTGTTAATCGTCTTTCACTCATCCTCTCAACAAAGAAGGAACCGAAAAAAAAATAACTAAAATGTAGCTATCTACCTATATTCATATAAAATGTTTTGTCCTGAATGACTGACAGACGGATCAACGCACAGCCTAAACCGCTGATCGTAGAGACCTGAAACTTGGAGGGTGTGTTCTTTGTATGACGTAGGCATCCGATAAGAAAGGATTTTCCTAAATTCTACCCCTTAGGGGATGAAAAAGGGGGCAAAGTTTGTATGGAGAAACTTAAAGAACTTCGTTCCAGTATAGAAAGGCCGCGTAACCCATTTTCCTTACGTGATGAATACAGTTAAAAAAAAAAGAATAAAATGTCTTACGGTATCTTCGACCAATAAGCTCGCCCCCTATTACATGGGACTTAAAACATAACAGGCGAAATGTGAGTGTAATAATCGTCACAACCTCTGCTTAACCCCTCGGGGATTACAGGCGTGATGTTATAGAATCTTCGACAATCAGAGAAACAATGAAATACAATTATTTGTTCAGTAAAATTTACCTGAAGCTAATATTTTTTTTAGCTGTACCTTCCATATATGTACTCACATAACATCTCTTGAGAATCGAGCATAATATTAAAATAACATAGCAATATTTACTTTGAAAACCTCGAAACGTACAGATTCTATATATATTTTTTTTTATCCTAACATTTAAATAAACGTTAATACATTGTTTTATTTTGTCTGGTTCCTTTTTGGGATTCCGTAAGTAAATGGTTATTAATGTAAGGGGACACACGGCACCGCGCACCGCCGAAGAGGGACAGTAATAATATTCATGAAAATTTTGGTACTTTTAAATATTGTTGTGAAGCCGTTGCTCCCGGCTGTCATACGTGGATCTTTGACAGTCGTTACGGGTCGTCAGAAGTTTGGAAGTCTGGCAACCAGTCTTACTAAGGAGTATCGTTTTACCCAGTTACTGGGTTGTGGAGGTCAGATAGGCAGTCGCTCCATGTAAAATACTGGTATTCAGCTGAAACGGTTAGACTGGAAGCCGAACTCAATATAATTAATACATACATACATACCATCACGCCTATTACAGGCGTAAGAAACCCGGAAGGGTTAGGCAGAGGTGTATCCATTTCGAATCGGTTTAGACATTTTCGAGTTATTGCTTTTTTTATACAGGTCAATTGAAAATTTACCCGAAATCTGAAAAAGGGTCATTATACTCATCATTATGAACAACTTTTACTATGGGACCAACCTTGAAATCATGAAAATATAATCAGCTGTTCCCTACAAAAATGCTACACAACTCGATCATAATGTATGGATCACATATGTATGGATGTAATGGATGCGAGCCTCTGCGAATTTAAAAGGCCAGATAGTTTGATTGTAAAAAAACATAGACACGACCGTATCATTAAAAAAAATAATTGAGGCTGGTATTAATTTACATTTTAAAGTGACCACACAGGATTCTTTTTATTTTTAACTAGCCTATGTTACTTGGAACGATGTAAGGATTGTAACGATACCCCATACATCTAAATCGGTTCAGGCGTTCAAAAGTTATGGTGGAATAAAGAATCTCACATACACACATTAACCCTAAACACATAACACTCCTTTTTTTGGGGCAGTCGTGTTATAAATGTTGTACGGAACCCTTCGTCTACAAACCCGACTCATTCTTGGACACTTTTCTATATTTTGAAGGCACGTGTATCACGGACAAATCGATAAGGATGAAAAGTGGCACTGTAGGCCTAACACAAGCGTGCCAACATAATAGTTTAAAGCGACATCTGTCGCACAGTGTGTGAACTACAGCTGTAGTTTCCTATATCGCGATATAAGGTAATTACGTTCTGTCAGCACAGGTACGGGGCCCGCAACGGGGCCAAACGCCTACCGGGATGCGGGACGTCTTAACAGGATACCGTGGCCCCGGAACGTAAAGGGCAACAGAAGGAACAGGGTGGTTTTTTAGTCAGTAAAAGTCTGACAGTCCCTCCCGCCCCGCCCAGGGCGGAAGGAGTCATGTGATGATTTTTAAGACCTAGAAAAAAAGGCTCTAGACAGTCAGGCAGTCGGAGTGCAGTTGAAATGCGGTCCGTCCGTCTACAGCCTCGGAGTCTGGATTTGTGCCCGGTTGATGGCAATAGGCTCGCCCCCTATTACATGGGACTAAAAACATAACTGGCGAAATGTGGGTGTACTAATGGGTACACCTCTGCCTAACGCTGATGATGGCGCGTGTGTTGGATCATTTGGCTCCCTCCATGATGGTTGAGCTAGGTGGTGCTGATCCATGCGTCATGCTCGTGAACGAGTGCTGTCAGTTGGGATTGGTCATCTCTTAACTGCTATGGCTTACATCTTTAATTTATATTTAACTTCAGTTTTATATTCACCTTCATTGTGTTCACATGTAGAATCAACAAGAATAATGTAATCAGGATTTTGTAAAAACCTAATTTAAAAGAGTGCCGTGGAGTTTCTTGCTCGTTCTTCTCCATAGAGGCCTACCTCCGTTTTGGAACAAGCAACTAGCTTCAACTTCTGACTAACTGACCGACTCCTTGACAATTCAAAACTGCCTGTAAATAATGGTCTAATTGAAATAAATGTTTTTGACTTTGACTTTTGACTAACCCTTCGAGGATTACAGGCACGATGTTATGTGTTATTTTATGTTATTTCATAGTGTGCTCAAATCATAACCGTCCTTAGTTTTTTTCGCAGTCAGGTGAAAGTCGAGTATAACATAACGTTTATTCCGCGCGTTCGTGTTAGGCTTTCCGTTTCATTGTTGTTATTTTGTTGTTGTTTCTGTTATGTATACAACCAGGTACGTACGGTCAGACAAGCCATTTGGTTTACAGACATCAATACTAGACCGTTGCGGATTAAAAGAGGATGTAGTGACAAAGATAGAAAAGGGTATGCTTAGATGGTTCCGTCATGTTGAGAGGATGAGTGAAAGACTATTGACAAAAGGTATTTATATGGCAGAGGTGAGTGGCAACGCAGGGAGGGGTCGCCCTAGGAAGACCTACACTGACCTTATTGGTGAGGTTCTTCAGAAAGGTCAGGTGCGCAGTACTCGTAACCGGCGTGCTTGTATGACGAGATGTATGAACGTGGGCGAGGCGAGAGAGTAAGGATCGTAGTAGGTGGCGTTCTGTGGTTTCTGCCTACCCCTATGGGGAAAACGCGTGAGTTTATATATTTGTATAACAATAATTATCTTTCTGCAACTCGAGTTTCGAGTTGCGGCAATCGTCAACAGTTTTCAGTTGCTGTAATCGATGATTAAGTTAGTTCCTAATTGCCGCAACTAGCAACTGTTAAATATTGTACCGGTTTTTAAAGCTGCCTGTTTCCTCAACCGTCAGTCGCAACGCTTCGGGCGATTTCACACCCTCCCTCCCTCTCCGTGTGCCCGGCAATGCCAGTGTCGCTCAATACGTCGCCGACTACACACACAGATTGCTCACAGATTCCCATAAAGTTGCGGCAACCGTAAACGTTATAGCAACTATCAACTTTTACAGGAAACTTTTAAACTGAGCTTTGCTCCTTGTGCAAAGCGCCTTAGTCAATGTTCTAACTAATGCTTTTAAAACTAAGATAACATTTTACTGTCGTTGTTTTGTTTCAGAAGACATCTTCGCTATCTACAATGGTGATACCCAGCGGGCCGATGTCTTCAACTCCGAAAGGTAAGGTTTATACCAGCTTATTACTGCCCCACTAAAGAACAAAGGCCTCTTCTCATACAGAGAAGGCACGAGCATTGATCACCACGCTTGCTCAAAGCGGATTGGCGATTTTAGATTTATATTAATTATTACGAGCTGGTCAATTACTTATCGCCTCAAAATCAACAACATAACATCGCGCCTGTAATTCCCAAAGGATTATGCAGAGTTGTACCCATGATTAGTACACCCATATAAATCACAGAGGTTTCGTGGAGCTATGAATGAGGTCTTGAGTTCGATTCGGGCACAAATCCAGACACCGAAGCTACTACTCAAAAATTCCTCATGGAAAAACCCCATAACACTTTCTCCGACCTGGGAATCGAGCTCAAGACCTCATACTTAGCACCAGCAGACCACTGTGGTTTTTATGAGTGTACTATTAATGGGTACACCTCTGCCTAACCCTTCGGGGATTACAGGCGTGATGTTATGTGTGTTATACTTTTATTATATTAGTGGAGTTTAAGATTACTTAAGCATAAATACAGTCTAGTACTAAGGAGTTCCCTCCTTAGTAGAGATAAACTACAGTAACATGACGCGCCCTTCCACAATTCAAAACGTTTGAAAGTGTTTGTAAAAGTATTGAAAAGACTCACAACGCATGTGTGCGTACTGAGACGGCTCCCGAAACAAAAACAAATCAGCGATTTGTTGCTCGACTAGCGTCGTCAAAAATTACTCTTTATTATTAGTATGGCGCTGCACTGACATACTCTATGAAAATGACACGTGCGTCATCTTGCGCGGTCGGCTATTTATGATGACAAACACATAATAATATGCCTGCCTGCTACTGAAGACGATTACTAACAACTACATACAAACTCTTTCATACGAATGTGACTGCACACATTGAAATAGTAATATGGAGGGGAGCGTCAAGTTATAGTAGTTTATCTCTACTAGACGGTGTTTATGCTTAAGTATTTCAGTATTTCCCCGAAGGCTAAGATTGCTTATCGAGGCGCGAACAGCGTTCGCCCATCCGCACCATACATAATTGCTTAACGCCATCAATTAATCTGTGCCGTGACCCAAAATCTTGAGACGCTGTGAGCTTTGGACTTCGATTTCAGAATTCAAACTCAATCTACACATAAACATAACATCACGCCTGTAATCCTCGAAAGGTTAGGCAGAGGTGTACCCATTAGTACACACACACATTTCGCCAGTTATGTTTTTAGTCCCATGTAATAGGGGGCGAGCCTATTGCCATCAACGGGGCACAAATCCAGACTCCGAGGCTGCTACTGAGAAATTCCTGATGGAAAAACCTAATAACACTTTGCCCGGCCTGGGAATCTAACCCAAGACCTCATGCACAGCAGTCGCGCTTGTGACCACTAGTCCAACGAGGCAGTCAATTCACACATATAAAATCATTATCCGTCAGACAACTAAAGTCACCGACATTGCTCGCAAAATTAGTGCGCTGAAGTGGAAGTGGGTCGGCCATGTCTGCAGACGGACAGACGGTCGGTGGAGCAGACACGTGTTAGAGTGGAGACCACGCTTAGGCTAACGTAGTGTGGGACGTCCTGCTGCACGGTGGACCCACGATTTAAGGAAGGTGGCGGGCAGCGGATGGAGGCGGGCTGCCCAAGACCGGGATGGTTGGCGCTTTTGGGAGAGGCCTACGTTCAGCAGTGGACGGCCATAGGCTGATATAATGAATCTTTAGCGGGTAACAAGCTATTATTATTAAACAAATTAAATAAAAAACACGACTGCAAAAATTGCACATATTTGTACTTTGTTTACTCGTCAGTTTTTTTTACGACGTTTTTTATTTACAGTGTTATATATTTTTTTTAATCTACTTGTCAAATTTTAGACGATAAACATAGAAACGAGCAGATTCATTAAAAAAAAATTGAGTCTGGTATTAATTTACGTTTTAAAGTGACCACACCGGTTTCTTTTTATTTTGTACTAGCCTATGTTACTCGGAACGATGCAAGGATTGTAACGATATCCCATACATCTAAATCATTATTGGGTTCCTCGTTACTATTTTAATGTGTGTAGTCATATGCGTATGAAAGAGTTTGTGTGTAGTTGGAAGTATTCGTCTTCAGTAGCTGACTGACAGATTTGTTGGTCAACTAATCATAAATAGCCGACCGCGCAAGACGACGCACGAGTCATTTTCATAGAGTACGTCAGTGCAGCGCCATACTAATAATAATGAGTAATCAATGACGCCGCTAGTCGAGCAACAAATCGCTGATTTGTTTTTGTTTCGAGAGCCGTCTCAGTACGCACACATGCGTTGTGAGTCTTGTAAATACTTTCAAACGTTTTGAATTTGTGAAGCGCCATATTATAGTAGTTTATCTCTATACGTGGCGACTGACTGCCTCTCTGTCTAGTGGTCGCAAGCGCGACTGCTGTGCATGAGGTCTTGGGTTCGTTACCAGGTTTGAATTTGTGAAGCGCCATATTATAGTAGTTTATCTCTATACGTGGCGACTGACTGCCTCTCTGTCTAGTGGTCGCAAGCGCGACTGCTGTGCATGAGGTCTTGGGTTCGTTACCAGGTCGGGCAAAGTGTTATTGGGTTTTTCCATCAGGAATTTCTCAGTAGCAGCCTCGGAGTCTGGATTTTGTGCCCGGTTGATGGCAATAGGCTCGCCACCTATTACATGGGACTAAAACATAACTGGCGAAATGTGGGTGTACTGATTTGTACACCTCTGCCTAACCCTTCGGGGATTACAGGCGTGATGTTATGTATGTTATCTCTATACGTGGCGACTTACTGGGCCTAAAGATGATAAGAAAACCCAGGGCCTAACGGAGTGTTTCAAAAATCATCCTTATTATAATATAAACAAAAGGTATATTATTAATTAAGCCATAATATTCTCATTTAATGTATTCTGTTTAGCAAAACCTCAGGCATAAAGATTTTAGTGATGTGCAGTAACTAGATACAAAAATATCGATTAATATTTTATTTCAAAACAAAACAAACAAAAGGTATATTATATGGCAGAGGTGAGTGGCAACGCAGGGAGGGGTCGCCCTAGGAAGACCTACACTGACCTTATTGGTGAGGTCCTTCAGAAAGGTCAGGTGCGCAGTACTCGTAACCGGCGTGCTTGTATGACGAGATGTATGAACGTGGACGACGCGAATGGAGTATGTAAGGATCGTAGCTGGTCGCGTTATTTATTTATTTATTTAAACTTTATGCAACAAAAGTACAAAGGCGGACTTAATGCCTTAGGCATTCTCTACCAGTCAACCAAAGGTGGTGAAGAGATAACAAAGCAGGTGCAACAAAATTGCACATGAAAAAAAAGACAAAAAGAGATTGATTTGCGATTGATTATTGGTGATTTGTGATTGCTGTGTGGTTTCTGCCTAACCCCATAGGAAAAAAGCGTAATTTTATGTATGTATGTATGTATTTTATTTTCTGCTGAACCTCTGTCTAATGCCAGAAGGGTTAGGCAGAGGTGTACATAGTACACCCACATTTCGCCAGTTATGTTTAAGTCCCATGTAATAGAGGGCGAGCCTATTGCCATCAACCGGGCACTAATCCACACTCCGAGACTGATAATGAGAAATTCTTGATGGAAAAATTCAATAACACTTTGCCTGACCTGCGAATCTAACCAAAGATATAGATATCAGCGTTAGGCACAAGGGTCTGGCATTTTATGCTGAACTGTGCCTGTTTGGCACAGCTGTGCGGCACACAATAATATTTTTTTACTTATTTTTTGTTTTTTTTTTTTTTAACATAACATAACATCACGCCTGTAATCCCCGAAGGGTTAGGCAGAGGTGTACCCATTAGTACACCCACATTTCGCCAGTTATGTTTTTTAGTCCCATGTAATAGGGGGCGAGCCTATTGCCATCAACCGGGCACAAATCCAGACTCCGAGGCTGTTACTGAGAAATTCCTGATGGAAAAACCCAATAACACCTGGGAATCGAACCCAAGACCTCATGCACAGCAGTCGCGCTTGCAACCACTAGACCAACGAGGCAGTCAGAGTTGTTTTTTTTTATTGTCTTTTATCGCCAATCCGCCTTGAGCAAGCGTGGTGATCAATGCTCGTGCCTTCTCTGTATGAGAAAAGGCCTTTGTCCTGCAGTGGGACAGTAAAAATCTCAAATTATGTGGACATAGGAAGCAAACATTCAAAGCGTTGTCCCAACACTAGTAATATGGCGAAATTAGGTTAATTGTGTGTTTAATTATTCAAAACGGTTAGACTTGGATTGATGGGTATAACTATGTAGGTACTTATGGTTTGCAAGCGGATTTAGTTTTGGACCAAGATCCTAAAATTTACAGACTAACGTCATGTTAATTTGGTGGAAAAAGCTTCGATTAAATTTGATAAAAAACTTGACTGCCTCGTTGGTCTACTGGTCGTAAAGAGCGACCGCTGAGCTTGAAATCTTAAAAAAAAATATATCTTGGGAGAACTCCCACACGGCTATCTGATCCCAGGCTAAGCAGAGCTTGTGTTATGGTAACCAGACAACTGATATACATACTTATATAATTTATAAATACATACATATTATAGATATATCACACCCAGACACAGAACTAACAATCATGCTCATCACACAATGTTTGTCCTGGGTGGGAATCGAACCCACGACCTCTGGCTTAGCAGTTAGGGCCGCTAACCACTAGACCAACAGGCCCGTCTTGTTTTCTATTCCCAAGTCAGGCAAAGTGTTTAATCAATCTGCCTAGCCGTTTCCCAACTATGTTGGGGTCGGCTTCCAGTCTCACCGGATGCAGCTGAATACCAGTATTTTATATTGAGCGATTGCCTATCTGACCTCCACAACCCAGTAACTGGGTAATACGATATGCCTTGGTAAGACTGGTTGTCAGACTTTCGGGCTTCTGACGACCCGTAACGACTGTCAAAGATCCACGTATGACAGAAACCAACGGTTTAACGTGCTATCCGAGGCACGGAGGAGTCTCGGTGTGTAAAGATGGTCACCCATCCACGGACCAACCCCGGCAAGCGTAGCTTAACCTGGCTGATTCCATACTTAAAAAATAGATGCTGAATGTTACAAATTATGGTGAGCGTGTGCGCGGTGACCCCTATTCTGGCCCTCGGGAAATTTGAATAGAAAAATTAAAATAACGATCTTAATATTAAAACTATTCGGAAAAATAAATACTAACTGAACTTACTATGCTAATTGAACGTAAACATTGTACCTTTATATTAGAAAATGTAGCTTTTCAGATGGACAAAAATTTCTTTGAAATAATTTATTATTCTTTGGAATACTGTTTTAATATTTTTTTGTCTTGTAAATGAAATTAAAAAAAGCTTTATTACAAAAAATAATAACCGCTTTCAAAAACAACAAAATAAAAAATAACTTTAGCTTGGGAGTCGGCGGCTTTGGTTTTGTTTCTTGTTATGTAGTTATTGCTACCGACTTCCAAGCTAAAGTTATTTTTTATTTTGTAGTTTTTGAAGGCGGTTATCTTTTTTTGTTAAAGCTTTTTATTTTTCACTTTTTAGTGCTTGTGTGTTAATGTCTGAAATTCTTAATAAAAGCCCTTTCAAATAATACATAAAACATAACGTCACGCCTGTAATCCTCGAAGGGTTAGGCAGAGGTGTACTCATTAGTACACCCACGTTTCGCCAGTTATGTTTTTTAGTCCCATGTAATAGGGGGCGAGCCTATTGCCATCAGCCGGGCACAAATCCAGACTCCAAGGCTGCTACTGAGAAATTTCTTATAGAAAAACTCAATAACACTTTGCCCGACCTGGGGATCGAACCCAAGACCTCATGCACAGCAGTCGCGCTTGCGACCACTAGACCAACGAGGCAGTCGAAATATAATACCTCACACGATTAATTTAATTTAGGAAAGTGGTAGGAGGGGGGTTGACGTACCCCCTCCGCCTCTTTCTTCAGTCAATCATCGACTACAAGTATAAACTAATTAAGTTTATTTTAGTTTCAGTATTGCATTGTTTGTAAAACGTTGTAAGTGTCCTTAAATATTTTTTTTTTATGAAAATGTTTTTATAACCTTTGTGTGAGTACAAGCGTGATATTATGTTGTGTGATGGCGTAAACAATGCTTAGATATGCTATAGCAACAATCGCGGTTAATCTGCTGTTATTCATTGAAGAGTTCCCCCGATTTCTACAAGAAATTCTTTGATGTTTAGATTTTGTAGAAGATAAACTACAGTAAGGGATGATTCTCATTAGAGCGTGCCGTGCCGGGGCGGGGCCCGGACGGGGCACGGACGGGGCACGGTTTTAAATCTGTTACATATATTTTGTATGAATCAATTTATATTACACAGTGCATTATCCGTGTCCCGTCCGGGCCCTCTCGACGCACTTCAATACCACGTCGGCTCGTCCTCGCCCCGGCCCGGGCACGGCCCGCTCTAATGAGAATCATCCCTAACATGACGCGCCCTTCCACAATTCAAAACGTTTGAAAGTGTTTGTAATAGTATTGAAAAGACTCACAACGCATGTGTGCGTACTGAGACGGCTCTCGAAACAAAACTAAATCAGCGATTTGTTGCTCGAATAGCGGCGTCAAAAAATTTTGTATGACAAGAGGTATGGACGTGGATGAGGCGAAAGGAGTATGTAAGGATCGTAGCAGGTGGCGTTCTGTGGTTTCCGCCTACCTCCATGGGAAAAAGGCGTGAGTTTTATTTTATTTATTTATTTTATTTTTTTGACTGCCTCGTTGGTCTAGTGGTCGCAAGCGCGACTGCTGTGCATGAGGTCTTGGGTCGGGCAAAGTGTTATTGGGTTTTTCCGTCAGGAATTTCTCAGTAGCAGCCTCGGAGTCTGGATTTGTGTCCGGTTGATAGCAATAGGCTCGCCCCCTATTACATGAGACTTAAACATAACTGGCGCGATGTGGGTGTGCTAATGGGTACACCTCTGCCTAACCCTTCGGGGATTACAGGCGTGATGTTGTGTGTGTGTATAATAAAAAACGGAAAAGAAAAGAAAAATTAAAACTAGGGTAATTATATAATGCAAAATTGACTTAATTAATTAATACTTTTTTTTAAATTTTATGGTGTATATATTATTACTACAAGCTACTGCTCGCGACTTCGTCTGCACGGTGATTTTCGTCGATGGTCCTGCACCGTATCCTTTTCTAAATGCGCGTAATTACAATACGTTATAATGTTCGTATGATTACAACGTTCCTCGGAACGTAATTCTGTAGTTCATGAATTTTAAAACAGCCGTGAGTATGTGTGAGTTTAGGGTGAGGTGCAAGTGAGGAGAAGACGCGGGATGAGGTTGTGGTACAAGATACATTTATTTATCAAATCATCATTACATCCAAACGCCAGTTACGTTTAACATTTAATTATTTATTCACTTATTTTATTTTATTTCTTAAGAAAACTTACAGCTAGGATACAGATAATGGTGCCGATTCTCTTGGTCACAAACTAAACTAAAATTAGACTGTTTCCATCTTTTTCTGTCCAATAAAACAAGAAAGAGACTAATGTAAATAAGAGCTGTCAAATTTAGTCAATCTGACACATCCATACAATTATAGTTGACATTTTAAAACGTGTGGATTAAAAATACGGAAAAGTTCAAGGCAAAACTAATTTGACATCGCTAACTTAGTTCTTTAATGTCACCGTCCTTTTCTTTCGCTGTATGTTAGTAAGAGATGTCAATTCTCTAAATTTAGTCTAGTTTGTGAACAAGGCAATCGGCACCAGTGTACAGTTAGTGAAAGAAGTCCAATTAAAAGTTTTCACTGACAACATAAGAGAAGCACAAGAAACAGTAAACAGACAAGAGAAAGCAAGAAGCAGGCACTTGAACAGAATCAAGAAAAGACTGAACAAGCTTCAGTGCTTTTCAAAGAAATTCTTACATAATATTGTTTTTGGAGAATAAATCAAGGTCAGCAATACTCTGACACATTGAGTTGTATGCCCTGCTAGCTCTTATCATATAAGAGTTTGTGTGTATTTGTGTAAACATACAAATATCCTTACAGGCTAGACCCAATGCGCTATTGTAGCATACTAAAAAAATTTAACATAAACATACATACATACATAAACTCACGCCTTTTTCCCATGGGGGTAGGCAGAAACCACAGATCGCCACCTACTACGATCCTTACATACTCCTTCCGCCTCGTCCACGTTCATACATCCCGTCATACAAGCACGCCGGTTACGAGTACTGCGCACCTGACCTTTCTGAAGGACCTCACCAATAAGGTCAGTGTAGGTCGTCCTAGGGCTACACCTCCCGGCGTTGCCACTCACTTCTGCCATATAAATACCTTTTGTCAATCGTCTTTCACTCATCCTCTCAACATGACCGAACCGATTATACCAATTATATGATATTCCTATAGATTAAACTTATACCACACGCCATCAAACAATGTGTATTTTAACATTCCGCTGTACGTTTACTTCTTGTACCGCGCACGTAATGCCGCGCACAGACGTTAGTATGTACACTTTGATTTCCCAAATGAATCGCCCTCGGCGCTTGAAGTGTGCGAGGGAACCAAGAATTTATTTGACTTTTGTGAATGGGTGACTTAGTAGTTGAGCGTCCCACCTCTTAGGTTAGATACTAACCAAGTACAATCCGATTTTTTCAATTCATAATAATATGTAGATTTTTTGCATTTTTTTGAGGAGCTCGTGGCTAAGTAATAACAGCCGCACGGGTCGATCCGTCAGGTTAAGCTACGCTTGCCGGGGTTGGTCCGTGGATGACAATCTTTACACGCCGAGACTCCCCCGTGCCTCGGAAAGCACGTTAAGCCGTTGGTCCCGGCTGTCATACGTGGATCTTTGACAGTCGTTACGGGTCGTCAGAAGCCCGAAAGTCTGACAACCAGTCTTACCTAAGGGTATCATATTACCCAGTTACTGGGTTGTGGAGGTCAGATAGGCAGTCGCTCCATGTAAAATACCAGTATTTTACACGGATTCAGCTGCATTCGGTTAGACTGGAAGCCGACCCCAACGTAGTTGGGAAAAGGCTAGGCAGATGATGAATAATAATTATGTAGATTTTAACCGACTTTAAAGAAAAAATGGTTTTCAGTTTGATCTGTATGTTTGTAGTGACAAAGATAGAAAAGAGTATGCTTAGATGGTTCGGTCATGTTGAGAGGATGAGTGAAAGACGATTGACAAAATGTATTTATATGGCAGAGGTGAGTGGCAACGCAGGGAGGGGTCGCCCTAGGAAGACCTACACTGACCTTATTGGTGAGGTCCTTCAGAAAGATCAGGTGCGGAGTATTCGTAACCGGCGTGCTTGTATGACGAGATGTATGAACGTGGACGAGGCGAAAGGAGTATGTAAGGATCGTAGCAGGTGGCGTTCTGCGGTTTCGACCTACCTCTATGGGAAAGAGGCGTGAGTTCATGTATTTAATATATATAATATAATATTATTATAATATTAATGTTATAAAGAGGAAAAAAATGTATTTTTGTTTGTTTGTTTGTAATGAATAAACTCAAAAAATACTGGACCGATTTTAAAAATTCTTTCACCATTATTAAAAAAAAAAAATGAAAAATGAAAAAAAATGAAAAAAATGAATGAATGAATGATGAATGAAAATGTAAAAAAAAAATGTATGTTTTACTAACACTAGTTGTATAAGAAAATTGTTACTAACCATTTATGAGCTCTAAGCTTGAAATAAAGATTTCTATTCTATTAAGCTAAGTTATCTGCGAGTAACATAGGCTATATTATATTTTATTTTTGCGCGGACGAAGTCGCGGGCAAAAGCTAGTGTAAGATAAAATTTGTCTTCAAAACCTCTCACATAAAGCCATCCACAGTTCAAAACTTAGTTCAAACTTACCTTAAGTTAAACCAGCTGGCTCTTTACTGTGTTACAGTAACCACTGACCGCAGAGCGAGCTGTAATGCGTACTGCAACACGTTGTGACAAAGTCACAGTCACAGTCAAAGTCAAAGTCAAAGTCAAAGTCAAAGTGAAAGTCAAAGTCAAATCATTTATTTCAATTAGGCCATTATAAGCCAATTTTGACCGCCATACACAAAATAAAATGGAAATTTAATCTAGTTGCCCCTTCCAAAAGGTAGTTTTGTATGGAGAAGAATGGGCAAGAAACTCCATACGTACTCTTTTAAAATCAATGTTTACGGTATTTGTATACAGAATCGTACATAATGACACTTGAAAGCAATGTATGTAGAGATAAACTACAGTAACATGACGCGCCCTTCCACAATTCAAAACGTTTGGAAGTGTTTGTAATAGTATTAAAAAGACTCACAACGCATGTGTGCGTATTGAGACGGCTCTCGAAACAAAAATAAATCAGCGATTTGTTGCTCGACTAGCGGCGTCAAAAATTACTCATTATTATTAGTATGGGGCTGCACTGATATTCTCTATAAAAATGACACGTGCGTCATCTTGCGCGGTCGGCTATTTATGATTAGGTGACAAACAAATATGCCAGCCTGCTACTGAAGACGATTACTTACAACTACATACAAACTCTTTCATACGAATGTGACTACACACATTGAAATGGTAATATGGAGGGGCGCGTCAAGATATAGTAGTTTATCTCTACCTTATATAAAAACTACAAAATGTACATAACATAATATAACATCACGCCTGTAATCCCCGAAAGGTTAGGCAGAGATGTACCCATTAGTACACCCACATTTCGCCAGTTATGTTTTTAGTCCCATGTAATTGGATTTTTCCATCAGGAATTTCTCAGTAGCAGTCTCGGAGTCTGGATTTGTGCCCAGTTGATGGCATTAGGCTCGCCCCTATTACATGGGACTTAAACATAACTGGCGAAATGTGGGTGTACTAATAGGTACACCTCTGCCTAACCCTTCGGGGATTACAGGCGTGATGTTATGTTTATTATCTACTTTTTATATTGAATTACATTTGAAAACACACATCTGTTTCTAAGAAAACTTCAACTATATCTGACAATCCGGTTACTTAAATCTTTGTAAATAACTGTACCACATCAAATTTAAACATTACAAATTAAACACAAAAAAAAAAAAACATTTAAACAAGTCCACTGAAAAAACACAAAGTAAGTACCTACACACAGACAAAAAACAAAAACAAAAAACAAAAACAAAAAACACGAGAAAAAAAACTCTTTTTTTTTTTAATCATTCTATTCATGTTTTTTGCCGGTACATCAAAGAGTAAAAATATTACGTATTTACTTATTTATAAATTAACAAAAAATCTAACATGCCCGGGGGCCAAAAAATCTCCCTTTCAACGTCCCTGCTGTTGACACGGGGTGTATTTCAACCGGGTAGCTAACTGGGACTGCCTCGTTGGTCTAGTGGTCGCAAGCGCGACTGCTGTGCATGAGGTCTTGGGTTCGATTCCCAGGTCGGGCAAAGTGTTATTGGGTTTTTCCATCAGGAATTTCTCAGTAGCAGCCTCGGAGTCTCGATTTGTGCCCGGTTGATGGCAATAGGCTCGCCCCCTATTACATGGGACTAAAAAAAAAACATGACTGACGAAATGTGGGTGTACTAATGGGTACGCCTCTGCCTAACCCTTCGGGGATTACAGGCGTGATGTTATGTTATGTAGCTAACTGTATGGAATTTGAGACCTTGATATTTTAATCTTGAATAAGAAGGTCATTTGGGGGTTTAGACAAAGTAACAATTTCAAAACGATAACGAAGTTAGAAAAGACTAAAATGTATGGGATTGACATAAGCCGCGTTAATTCACGTGGTCTGTGTGGATCGGCCGGAGGACACGGTGGAGTAGGACTGCCCCGCTTGGGCAGAGCACCGCCATGTCCTCACGGAGGCGATAGGCGGCGGCGACCTCTCGCGTCCGGACCTGGTTCAGGCCATGCTCCGGGGCGAGAGGGAATGGGATGCAGTCGCCTCCTTCTGCGAAGCAGTAATGCTAGCGAAGGAGGAGGCGGGCCGCGTGACGGTTCTCCTAGCATCTCAGTCAAAACATTTATTTCAATTAGACCATTTACAGGCACTTGAATTGTCAAGCAGTCGGTCAGTTAGTTAGAAAGTTGAAGCTAGTTGCTCGTTCCAAAACGGAGGTAGGCCTCTATGGAGAAGAACGAGCAAGAAACTCCAGATTTGTATGACATACAGATAGTTGTTCCGTATCTGTCTGTATGTGTATGTAAGTTTATATGTTTGTAAACGCACCCAGGATACAGGAGAAATTACTAGTAATGTGTCATGCGTCTACGCAGCTCGTAGCAAACGTCTACGCACGTAGCAAGGGCCTACGCTCGTAGCACAGGTCTACGTCGTAGCAGTGTTCTTTTTGTATCGGAGTAATCAACGTACAACGACAATACGCGCCACGAAAGATGAGACTTGAGACATCACACAAACTTTTTTATTTCGTAATAAATATTATAATATTAAAATTTTGTGATGGCTCAGTGGTTAAGGCGCCCGCCTGTCATGCTTGAGGTTGTGGTTTTTAATCCGTGCAAGTACCAATGTGACTTTCTCAATTCATATGTACTTTCTAAAGTTTATCTTGGACATCACTGACATCGGTGAAGGAAAACATCGTGAGGAAACCTGGACTTACTGTCCCACTCAAACCATGTCAGAGGCCCTTGAGGCGGTTTAGAAACTCTGACACTAGTGTGTGGGGTCGTAAGACCTTACTGTCCACACGATGAAGAAGAAGAAAGAAGAAGAGATGAGCGCCTTAAAACAAACAAACAAAAAACACTCGCTTTGAAGTATAAATAATAAATAAATAATAATAAATATCTTGGGACAACTCACACACGGCTATCTGATCCCAAGCTAAGCAGAGCTTGTGTTATGGTAACCAGACAACTGATATACATACTTTTATAATTTATAAATACATACATATTATAGATAAATCACACCCAGACACAGAACTAACAATCATGCTCATCACACAAAGTTTGTCCTGGGTGGGAATCGAACCCACGACCTCCGGCTTAGCAGTCAGGGCCGCTAACCACTAGACCAACAGGCACGGCCAAAAGTTAACATCATCATCATAACATCACGCCTGTAATCCCCGAAGGGTTAGGCAGAGGTGTACCCATTAGTACAGCCACATTTCGCCAGTTATGTTTTTAGTCCCATGTAATAGGGGGCGAGCCTATTGCCATCAACCGGGCACAAATCCAGACTCCGAGGCTGCTACTGAGAATTCCTGATGGAAAAACCCAATAACACTTTGCCCGACCTGGGAATTGAACCCGAGACCTCATGCACTGCAGTCGCGTTTGCGACCACTAGACCAACGAGGCAGTCCATTGTTCAAAAGTAGTTGTCCAAAAGTTATAGATGATGTCAAATTACTCCATTGAGTGATCTCACTTGGGGGAGGTAGCAAGTGAGGTACACTGAATAATACCACTGCATAGTGAATAGCGGATACCGACGATCTTAATATGATTACTTTAGGAATCCTGCTTACCCCTGTTTAAGTAATAAAACCGATGACAGTGTTTCTCAAAGTTTTTTTTTATTAAACAAAAAATTTCAGGTGTCTCAGGTGAAGTGTCTCGGGTGTAACTGCCTCGTTGGTTTAATGGTCGCAAAGCGCGACTGCTGAGCATGAGGTCTTGGGTTCGATTCCTAGGTCGGGCAGAGTGTTATTGAGTTTTACTATCAGGAATTTCTCAGTAGCAGTCTCGGAGTATGGATTTGTGACCGTATCTCAGTCAGCAAAAACGGAACATTTTTTTATACACACATACAGTACTCGTAACCGGCGTGCTTGTATGACGAGATGTATGAACGTGGATGAGGCGAAAGGAGTATGTAAGGATCGTAGCAGGTGGCGTTCTGAGGTTTCTACCTACCCCCATGGGGAAAAGGCGTGAGTTATCCTATGTAGATAATTTTGTTCCGCGTGATTTTACTGCCTCATTGGTCTAGTGGTCGCTAAGCGCGACTGCTGAGCATGAGGTCTTGGGTTCGATTCCTAGGTCGGGCAAAGTGTTATTGAGTTTTTCTATCAGGAATTTCTCAGTAGCAGTCTCGGAGTTGAGATTTGTGCCCGGTTGATGGCAATAGGCTCGCCCCCTATTACATAGGACTTACACATAACTGGCGAAATGTGGGTGTACTAATGGGTACACCTCTGCCTAACCCTGGGGATTACAGGCGTGATGTTATGTTATTATGTTTATGAAATTATTGTGCAGTAAAAATATTCAATCATGATTGTAAATCGCCGTAACGTTCAAGAGTGAAAAGCAACAGTTTGACAAATGTCACCGGCGCCATCCTGGAGCGTATAATATATGTAGATAGATTTTTTTATTCTGCACGATTTTGCCAACCTCTCAGATTTTGAGTCCCACCAAGAGAACGGCAATATAAATAAATCTACCATAGTATACTAAATAGATACTTTGAGCAAAGTAATTACAGTTAAACAAACCCATTCTCTTCCAACTTTAGACTATATTTCGAGTTCCGCTACTTTACGATTGATAAAGTTCTTCGGGAAGTAAAAATCTTATAGCAGTAAAAGGGTTACTTAATGAAGTATATCTACGGAGATGCCTTTCAATTTCTATGGGCGTATTTAACTTTTATATAGACTATAGACTTGTTGTCTGTGGAATAGGATTGACGTCTGACAGTTATAGTAAAAAAATCTACGAAGTGAAGGACGGATGAAGGATTCAAAATTATACATACATACATAAAAAAAACTGCCTCGTTGGTCTAGTGGTCGCAAGCGCGACTGCTGTGCATGAGGTCTTGGGTTCGATTCCCAGGTCGGGCAAAGAGTTATTGCGTTTTTTCATCAGGAATTTCTCAGTAGCAGCCTCGGAGTCTGGATATATGCCGGTTGAGGGCAATAGGCTCGCCCCCTATTACATGGGACTAAAAACATAACTGGCGAAATGTGGGTGTACTAATGGGTACACCTCTGCCTAACCCTTCGGGGATTACAGGCGTGATATTTATGTTACATAAAAAAAAAAATATAGTAAAAAGTATTTGCTATTACAGCGGTAATTTTTAATTAAAAACTCGCTATTACGGTTTATGAGATATAGCTCACTGACAAATAGACGTACCAGCGGCAGAGGCTTAGTAAATAGGGTCTCTTTTAATTAGGGTACGGAACACTAAAATATTAAACAAAATTTCACGTGTATTGTAACATTATAGATTCAACTTTGAGCATTACATTACAATAATACCTCCCTGACTAACGAGCATTTGCGTGTAATGTAACATATAGATTCGACTTTGAGCATTACATTGGAAGTGGAGCGCATTGATGTTACAAGTTGTATCAAGATATTACACATTGTATCACTACAAGGCGCGCATTGTAATGCTCGGTTCTCCTCCTTCACTGATGTAATGCTCAAATCTGTATCGTTACATTACACGCGAATGCTCCCGGTGAGGGAGCACCTTAACGACTAATCGTGTTAAATTACAGAATTGTAATAGCTATATACTACCCACATAAAATGTAAATTATTTTGTGTCTAAGTTGTTTTTTGTTCTTTTCTATTTTTAATTCATTTAATATTCATCAGTTGTCGATTAAAACAAGGTTCACTCACGTGGACTACTAAGCGGCCATCTTGTGTTTCAAAGCGGTTGCTTATTTTTATTTATTTATTTAAACTTTATGCAACAAAAAAGTACAAAATCGGACTTAATGCCTTAGAAATTCTCTACCAGTCAACCAAAGGTGGTGAAGAGATAACAAAGCAGGTCCAAAAATTGTACATGAGGAAATAATCAAATTTGCAATTTTAAAATCATTGAAAACAAATATCTGAACAAGTTTAATCGTACACAAGTACGTAAACTCATATATACCATATATAATATATATTTTATATACATACTCATAAATACATACATATTTTATAATAAGAATAGAAATGATGTTTATGATAATTATGTTATTTGTTTTTGTTTATGTTTATTTTAAACCGACACCAAAAAAATGATAAATTTTAGTATAGTTTAATCGTAGGTTAGGTTAGGTTTGTTAATATAGGTAGGTTATAGTTTTATTTTTAACTTTTTAGTGCTTTTAGGGTATTTTGAAGTCGGTTTTATTTTGCAAAAAAAATTTTTTCGTACTTAGAGCCTATCCATAAATATAACTCAGTGGGATTATTAAAACATAAGAATAATGGTTCATTGTTTCCAGTATTTTGAACTAAGTTTTTGACAGCTGTCAATGAATTGATGTTAGCTGTATTTATTTTAGCTTTCATTTAACTTGCACTGTTCGTA
Organism: Hoplodrina ambigua; assembly: GCA_949774945.1. NCBI lineage: Eukaryota > Metazoa > Arthropoda > Insecta > Lepidoptera > Noctuidae > Hoplodrina > Hoplodrina ambigua. The sequence continues at coordinate 924,337 of OX458994.1, read as the reverse complement.
TGTAAGTAAGTTGTCCTTTCAAAATTTGCAAACCAATTTTCGACCATTTGTTGGTATCCGATTGAGCTGAAATTTTGCATACACCTTTAGTTCTGATGACAATACAATGTCCAATACTCAATATTGTAATAAGTTTAATTTAAAGCTTGTTTTTTTTTTAATTTTTTTTTATTCGTTTTTATTTGTAGTTACATCGTTCAAATATTGAAAACTAGCTAACCCAGCGAAATTCGTGCAACCATTTTTTTTTCTTTCTTTCGTAAAAACCTTCTCCATAAAGTAAGAAACACAACAAAAAAAGAATTTGTGAAATTGGTCCGCGTTGTGATCAATGCTCGTGCCTTCTCTATAAAAGAAGAGGGTTTTACCCTGCAATGGGAAAACACTTAAACAGTTCTCATGTCACAGAAAAACTACTCCTAAACTTTGAAAACCTCTCATCAGATCGATCATGCAAAAAGAAAAACAGTAATATATTTAATTTGCTCAAATTTGAGAACCACACGCTTCCCGAAGCCAAATTTCGCTTAACACAGGCAGCCTACAAGTGCGAGGGAGACGCAAAATAGCTAAGAGTAAAAGAGACAGACATACAGCTGTCAGCTACGCCCAATCAATGCATAGAGGCTTGATATTCTGCAAGCCAGTGTTTCGTTGACCGTCGAAGTAAACGGTACGGTCGCTCGTAAAAATAAAAAATAAAAAAATAAACCAAAAAAAATACATTAAAATATTAATTATTGACGCGTTCTATATTCAAATTGAAAGGAAAAATATTTAAATTCCGTTCCAAATTCGTTTTGAAGAGATATTTCGAATTCAAAATTGGAACGCGTAACAAAAGACCGCGATGAATTGTGGCTTTTTTTTTTAATTTGCGTGTAAAATAATAACGTGGTTTAGATATTCGGTTTTTGGATAGTCATGTGGTTTTAAAAAAAAAAAAATAGGCAGTGGGTTTATGGATTTTTTAGACCAATAGCATGGTAGCGGAGTATCCTTTGTTCCTGAATGCACCCAACGCAATGCTAAAAGGTAATAAGTACTGTAATTTTCAGCCATCTTGAATTTCTGTTTAAACGTTCATATTTTGCATGTGTTTTCCTATATTTTATTAAACCTTTTAGAGTATTTTACAGGAAATATTAAACCAATCTCGTTCTACTTTAAAAATTGTTAGAAATTTTAGATTTTAAGTGTGTTTAGTAAACCATTTTAAATATGCAATTCAAATTTGCATTTGCGGATAAATATTAAGCAATATTTTGACGAAATCTGCAGTTCTTTTTTCTGTCATAATTTAAGATTTATAGTTCTCTATGCGACAAAAATCTATATTATTTATCTGCATTATAAAAAAAGCGATAACTTATTTATATTTTTGACTGTATTTTAAACTTTTTCGCGTATAATTTCTATGCGTATAAAAAAGCAGCGCACATTTTTTGAAAGGACATTTCCAATTGCGCGTTCTTTGCAAAAGTAATAGTCATATTTGGTCCAATAAGTAATTAATCTTGATACAACAAGAATATTGTAACCAGGATTATGTAAAAACCTAATTGAAAAGAGTGTCCGTGGAGTTTCTTGCTCGTTCTTCTCCATAGAGACCTACCTACGTTTTGGAACGAGCAACTAGCTTCAACTTTCTGACTAACTGACCGACTGCTTGACAATTCAAAAGTGCCTGTAATTGGTCTAATTGAAATAAATGTTTTGACTTTGACTATGACATTTTGTAGATAGGATAGGCAGACATCACGCTTGTATTTATAATAGATAATGATTTTAAAATCATAAGAATCGACACTTAATTAACATTTTATAGAGGCAAAATTTTTATTTTTGTTTATTTGTAATGGATAAACTCAACAACTACTGGACCGATTTTAAAAATTCTTTCACCATTAGAAAGCTACGTTATCTGGAGTAACATAGTATATATTTTATAGCATACTTGACATCCACGCGGACGAATTTGGGGGCAGAGACTAGTATTTGAATAAATTGAATAATTCATAATTGAGATATTAAATTAATCTTACTACTAATTATAAATACGAAAGCTTAAATGGATGGATGTTTGTTACTCAATCACATCAAAACGGCTGAACGGATCTAGATAAAATTTAGCACAGAGATAGATGATGATGAACGAGATGTATGAACGTGGACGAGGCGAAAGGAGTATGTAAGGATCGTAGCAAGTGGCGTTCTTTTGTTTCTGCCTACCCCCATGGGAAAAAGGCGTGAGTTTATGTATGTATGTATAGATTATAGTCTGTAATAGCACATAGAATCCTTATGAAATCCAGAAACCACAGAACGCCACCTGCTGCGATCCTTACATACTCCTTTCGCCTCGTCCACGTTCATACATCTCGTCATACAAGCGCGCCGGTCACGAGTACTGCGCACCTTTCTGAAGAACCTCACCAATAAGGTCAGTGTAGGTCTTCCTAGGGCGACCCCTCCCTGCGTTGCCACTCACCTCTGCCATATAAATACCTTTTGTTAATCGTCTTTTACTCATCCTCTCAACATGACCGAACCATCTAAGCATACCCTTTTCTATCCATACAGATTATTTGACGTAACATTATGTCAGATAAGTACAATTTGAATCTGACAGGTGAGCTCCACCGTTATTGTTACTTTTTGCGTATTGCCCGACCCGAGTATCGAACTTGAGGCCTCAAGCAACCTCTAATGAGGCAGTCCTGCTAAAACAATGAGGATAAACATAACATAACATAACATAACATCACGCCTGTTATCCCCGAAGGGTTAGGCAGAGGTGTACCCATTAGTACACCCACATTTCGCCAGTTATGTTTTTAGTCCCATGTAATAGGGGGCGAGCCTATTGCCATCAACCGGGCACAAATCCAGACTCCGAGGCTGCTACTGAGAAATTCCTGATGGAAAAACCCAATAACACTTTGCCTGACCTGGGAATCGAACCCAAGACCTCATGCACAGCAGTCACGCTTGCGACCACTAGACCAACGAGGCAGTCATGAGGATAAAGTGTCTTAAAAATAACGTTACACGACAAAAAAACCGTTTTATAAAAAAAAGGTAATTGAATAACAAAAGAAAATTCATCTCGAGTTATCTTTTACAAAACGTAATCATTAAAAGGAAGATTAAAAATTAATTGTTTTAAACTTAATTAAGTTTTTTTTTTTTTTCATTTTTGTCAAAGAAGACCTGTTACTGTGTTTTTGACCGAGTTTCAGAGAAAAAAAGTAATTATTATGAAAACTGTAATAATTTTACATTGATAACATCACGCCTGTAATCCTCGAAGGGTTAGGCAGAGGTGTACTTAGTACATCCACATTCCGCCAGTTATGTTTAAGTCCCATGTATAAAGCGAGCCTGTCTATCAACCGAACACAAGTCCAGACTCCGAAGCTGCTACTGAGAAATTCCTGATTGAAAAACCGAATAACACTTTGCCCAACCTGGAAATCGAACCCAAGATATCATGATCAGCAGTCGGCCTTTGCGACCACGAGACCAACGAGGCAGTCTTTTTAATCAAATCTCCACAATAACACAGTAGGTATTGTGAGCAATAATTTAAGCAATCCGCTTCTTTCATAAGATGTATAATATTTCTCCTAAGGCGCTTTGCACACCGAGCAACTTAAGTTGAGGCAACTATCAACACTTTAAAAGTTTCCTGTAAAAGTTGATAGTTGCTATAACGTTTACAGTTGCCGCAACTTTATGGCAATCTGTGAGCAACTTTCATAGCCGAGTTGCCGTATGCCGTTGCCGTAGCGACACTGGCATTGCCGGGCACTCGGAGAGGGAGGGAGGGTGTGAAATCGCCCGACGCGTTGCGATTGACGGTTGAGGAAACCGGCAACTTTAAAACCGGTACAATATTTAGCAGTTGTTAGTTGCGGCGATTAGGAACTAACTTAGTCATCGATTACAGCAACTGAAAACTGTTGCCGATCGCCGGAACTCGAAACTCGAGTTGCTATGTGTGCGCGGTCCATTTGCCAGCTAGTTGCCAGTTGCTGCAATAGTTGCTCTGTGTGCAAAGCGTCTAAAATACTGAACGTGGATTGAATATGTTAGTATTACAATTTCTCATCGCGTGTCAGCACGAGCTGTGCGAGATAGCTCGTGTCGTGGTATTAGTATTACTGACTAATCGACTCTTCAATGTCGGTTATTGCGAAAGCCGATGATCTCGTAGAGTAAAAACTAGCCTATGTCCTTTCTTGAGGTTTAAACTTACCCTGTACCAAATTTCATCAAAATCGGTTCAGTGATATAGACATGAGAACGTAACAGACAGACACACAACACTAAAAACCGATGTTCAAAACGTGAAAGCTGTCTTCAATTTGACTGCCTCGTTGGTTTAGTGGTCTCAAAGCGCGACTGCTGAGCATGAGGTCTTGGGTACGATTCCCAAGTCGGGCAAAGTGTTATTGGGTTTTTCCATCAGGAATTTCTCAGTAGCAGCCTCGGAGTCTGTGCCCGGTTGATGGAAATAGGCTCGCCCCCTATTACATGGGACTTATACATGACTGGCCAAATGTGGATGTACACCTCTGCTTAACCCTTCGGGGATTACAGGCGTGATGTTATGTTCTTCAATATCTGCATACCCCCATTAAGCCGTGCAAGCTAAACACAGAGAACAGCAAGAACATAATGTGTTGTGACCTAATTTTTTAATGGGCAACACCGCGCTATAACGGCACATTGATCTCGCTTTTGAGGGTAAGCTGAAAGCGAGGTGTGCTTTATCTGTAGAGACTGGCTAACTCGCCAACTGCTACGATCCTTACATACTCCTTGCGCCTCGTCCACGTTCATACATCTCGTCATACAAGCACGCCGGTTACGAGTACTGCGCACCTGACCTTTCTGAAAAACCTCACCAATAAGGTCAGTGTAGGTCTTCCTAGGGCGACCCCTCCCTGCGTTGCCACTCAAATCTACTTAAATCATTTACTATAAATCAATTTAATTACTGAAAGAACTAACCCGCAATTTTTGGCAAATCTAAGCATACGGCATGCCAATTGTAATAAAATTCAAGTTAATTTAGAATAACAAAAATTTTAATCCTGTTAGACTTAAAGCCAAGTCATTCGTTTCCATAAGAAACGGCCTTTCGAAAGAGTAACCAACTAAATTCTGAAAAAAATAACACTTGACATCACGCCTGTAATTCCCGAAGGGTTAGGCAGAGGAGTCACGAACAAAAACAAAAACACATTTAACAAAATTCAATAGTGATTTTCTTGTGAAATAATGGTTGACTGCCTCGTTGGGTTAGTGGTCGCAAGCGATGCTGCTGTGCCTGAGGTCTTGGGTTCGATTCCCAGGTCAGGCAAAGTGTTATTGGGTTTTTCCATCAGGAATTTCTCAGTAGCAGCCTCGGAGTCTGTGCCCGGTTGATGGCAATAGGCTCGCCCCCTATTACATGGGACTAAAAACATAACTGGCGAAATGTGGGTGTACTACTGGGTACACCTCTGAATAACCCTTCGGGGATTACATTCGTGATGTTATGTTATGTTATGTTATAATGGTTGTAACTTTGATTTAAGACGTATTTCATACTAGTATTGAATTCAAAATATTATATTTCTAAAATCATGAAATTTCAATCAATATATTCGACGAAAATCTCTTCGTAACGTTGCTAAGTGTATACTTGTTTTTGCTCGTGAGTGTGCCCATTAGTACACCCACATTTCGCCAGTTATGTTTTTAGTCCCATGTAATAGGGGGCGAGCCTATTGCCATCAACCGGGCACAAATCCAGACTCCGAGGCTGCTACTGAGAAATTCCTGATGGAAAAACCCAATAACATTTTTTTAACAATAACATTGCCATTCAACGTGGCAATGATGTCAGTCCTTTGAGCATATTTCTAGTTAAAGGCGATGCGGATAATTTTTTTGATGCCATTTAGTTTTAGTTTCTTGTTTTTTTCTAATTGTTTTTTTATTATAATCAAGTCTGTAAAATTTGTACATAAATCTTGTAAAAAAAAACACTTCCCGATCTGAGAATCGACTCACATGTAGAAGCAACAAAAATAATGTAACCAGTATTTTGTAAAAACCCAATTGAAAAGAGCGCCGTGGAGTTTCTTGCTCGTTCTTCTCAATAAAGACCTACCTACGTTTTGGAACGAGCAACTAGCTTCAACTTTTTGACTAACTGACCGACTGCTTGACAATTTAAAAGTGCCTGTAAATGGTCTAATTGAAATAAATGTTTTGACTTTGACAAGACCTCATACTAAGCAGTTGCGCTTTGCGACCAACGAGGCAGTAAAAAAAAACTGATATTTGACTTTGACTTTGACTGAGGCATAGTTGAGAAAAGGCAGATGATTATAATAAAATCCATGACATAATTTCATCTATCTCTTTGCCCTAAAAACAAAGCCAGTTCACCCGGATTCGTCTGTTTATCCAAATGTGATTTCAAAATCTTCAAAAAAGTTTTTGAACAAAACTTTTGAATTCATTACTTTAAGACAATGGTTTCCAAACTTATTTTGTCTACTGCCCACTTTGAGAATAAATTATTTTCTAGCGACGCCATTTTTTCACTTACTTTAAAACCACCTAGTAGATGAAATTACAAATCGCTCCCCAAGCCTCTACATAACGCTCCGATTTTTTTTCTGGGTCTCTTACCGCCCCCCTTGAGGCCTGCAGCGCCCACAAGGGGGCGTTATCGCCCTCTTTGGGAAAAGCTGCTTTAGGGACCCACAGTAGACAACAGGGGGAAGATTTGTCAAACTTCAGAGAACCATCAGAATTTGTCTTTTTGTTAAATTTTAAGGAGATGATATTTGAATGGAGTGTTTGTTTGTCTTTGACGAATATTAGATTCGTCCTTTATTTTTTGGATCGGATGGCGAGCTACCCTTCACTCGCCGTTCATAAACCCGCGCCTACGGTGGCCGGAGGTCGTCTCGCGACGACACCTTTTTTTTTAAGGTGGTAAAAATCAGGGAAGGGACTGTCAGACTTTTACTAACTAAAAAACCACCCTGTTCCTTCTATTGCCCTTCGCGTTCCGGGGCCACGGTATCCTGTTAAGACGTCCCGCAACCCCGGCAGGCGTTGGCCCAACCCTAAAAAAGCCGTGGACAAAAGCAAAATAAACAAACACAGAACCTCCTTCTTGGCAGTCGGTCAGAAACTACGGTTTAACTGAAATACGTTTATTGAAACTCTCGTACGATATGACAGATGGACTAAAGATGGCGGCCTGCCAACCAAAATGGCTGACGTCTTGGCGCCAAGTTTTAGCAAGTTGCCTACTCCAGTTTCTAGTAACTGGAGAGTATATGAGATAGATAGTAAACTGCCTCGTTGGTCTAGTGGTCGGAAAGCGCGACTGCTGTGTATGAGGTCTTGGGTTCGATTCCCAAGTCGGGCAAAGTGTTATTGGGTTTTTCCATCAGGAATTTCTCAGTAGCAGCCACGAAATCTGGATTAGTGCCCGGTTGATGGCAATAGGCTCTCCCCCTATTACATGGGACTTAAACATAACTGGCGAAATGTGAGTGTATTAATAGGTACACCTCTGCCTAACCCTGCGGGGAATAGAGGCGTGAAATAATGTATGTGTTTTTTGTATGTTGTGTTAAATATTGTACCCTTCTTGTTCGACTAGCGCTTGGCTGGTTTTTAATAAAAATTTCAATATTGCATTCCAAATGATATATTGAAAAGCGCTGACCAATAAAAAATATTGTAACGCTTGCAGCTTCGATATTATTCGTTAGATTTATGCTAAATTCTATCGATGGTGCATGGCTGTGGATTTCAATAATACTTACTTGTTTCTAAGTATTAAAAAACATAGAAAAGGGTATGTTTAGATGGTTCGGTCATGTTGAGAGGATGAGTGAAAGACGATTGACAAAAGGTATTTATATGGCAGAGGTGAGTGGCAACGCAGGGAGGGGTCGCCCTAGGAAGACCTACACTGATCTTATTGGTGAGGTTCTTCAGAAAGGTCAGGTGCGCAGTACTCGTAACCGGCGTGCTTTTATGACGAGATGTATGAACGTGGACGAGTCGAAAGGAGTATGTAAGGATCGTAGCAGGTGGCGTTCTGTAGTTTCTGCCTATCCTCATGGGGAAAAGACGTGAGTTTATGTATGTATGTATGTATAGATAAATTATTTAGCTATTAGAAAGCTGTTCTACCAAATAATGGATAGAAATTTTAATAAGAATCTTTGAAGGAGATTTGAAATCAACTTCAGCTCTATAATAGGTTGCTGGTAAGCCATGTCGCCTTCAGGCGGTGAAGGTGCGCAGTACTCGTAACCGGCGTGCTTGTATGACGAGATGTATGAACGTGGACGAAGCGAAAGGAGTATGTAAGGATCGTAGCAGGTGACGTTCTGTTTCAGCCAACCTCATAGGAAAAAGGCGCGATTTTATGTAAATATTGCTGATTCATTACTGTTATTCTATACTAGCTTCTGCTCGCGTCTTCGTCCGCGTAAATGTCGGTTATTGGCCATCTAATCTAGTTTTTCCAGACAACTTTAGACTCCGGATTATATCCCTAATTAGGTGTATTTTGGAAAGTCCTTACTTATGAAATCCTTAGATGCCTTCGTCATACAAAGAACACACCCTCCAAGTTTCAGGTCTCTACGATCAGCGGTTTAGGCTGTGCGTTGATCCGTCAGTCAGTCATTCAGGACAAAGCGCTTCAAATTTAAACTTACTTTGCGCTTGTAATCCCCGAAGGGTTAGGCAGAGGTGTACCCATTAGTGAACTCACATTTCGCCAGTACCATGTAATAGAGGGCGAGCTGACTGCCATCAACCGGGCACAAATCCAAACTCCGAGGCTGCTACTGAGAAATTCATAACATAACATCACGCCTGTAATCCCCAAGGGGTTAGGCAGAGGTGTACCCATTAGTACACCCACATTTCGCCAGTACCATGTAACAGAGGGCGAGCCTATTGCCATCAACCGGGCACAGACTCCGAGGCTGCTACTGAGAAATGCCTGATGGAAAAACCAAAAAACACTTTGCTCAACGTCGCAATCGAACCGAAAACTTTTAATATTCAGTATATTTAGGAAAAAACTTTGCATTTTTCAAACTGCATTAATTTGAATGAATTTCAGTTAAATTAAACTGTATTGTTTACACAGTTACTGAAGCTTGAACGTCTAATAAAAACCATCTACCTACCTACCAGCATTTGAACGAAATTTTCTTTGAAACGCCGTCCTTTGTTCTCAGGCTCTTTGATCTCGCCGCCAAGATGGGAATTAAGCATCGAATATTGTTATAGGTAGCTCGGAAGTCGAGAAGGTATATACAATGTACCTGTGTACCGCCAAGATGTACCTGACACAGCTATTTTATTTTCCTCGTTCTTCTCCATAGAGACCTACCTACGTTTTGGAACGAGTAGCTAGCTTCAACTTTCTGACTAACTGACCGACTGCTTGACAATTCAAAAGTGCCTGTATATGGTTTAATTGAAATAACCACTTTAACCTTGTCTTGGGTTCCATTCCCAGGTCGGGCAAAGTGTTATTGGGTTTTTCCATCAGGAATTTCTCAGCAGCAGCCTCGGAGTCTGGATTTGAGCCCGGTTGATGTTAAGCTTGCCCCCTATTACATGGGACTTAAACATAACTGGCGAAATGTGGGTGTACTAATGGGTACACCTCTGCCTTCTTCTTTATAGTGTGGGCAGTAAGGTCTTACGACCCCACACACCCTAGTGTCAGAGTTTCTAAACCGCCTCAAGGGCCTCTGACATGGTTTGAGTGGAACAGTAAGTCCAGGTTTCCTCACGATGTTTTCCTTCACCGATGTCAGTGATGTCCAAGATAAACTTTACAAAGTACATATGAATTGAAAAAGTCACATTGGTACTCGCCCGGACCTCTGCCTAACCCTTCGGAGATTATAGACGTCATGTTATGTGTTATGTGATTTTGGGTACAATTTTTTTTTTCTCTTTTTGTTTAATATATTTGTGGCCGGTTGATGGCAATAGGCTCGCCCCCTATTACATGGGACTTAAACATAACTGGCGAAATGTGGGTGTACTAATTAATACTCCTCTGCCTTACCCGTCCGGGATTACAGGCGTGTTATTATGTGACTTTGAGTACAAACAAATATATTATTCCAACTCGATTTCACAAGCAAAACCATAGGTAACATTCAACGAGTCGTTACCATACAAACATACACGTGTACCCACTTGAATTTGACTTACGACTTACAATAAACTGAATAAGCAATTCAATTTACGACTTCCAATATCCATAGACAATAATAACTCTATATTTTTCATAAGAGGAGTCGAAGACAATATTATTTAAATAAGGCCACCTTTTGGCGATGCGCCAAGCACCTGCATGGTTTTGGATCGTGTTTACAAAATGAAAGAAAGAAAGAAAGAAAAACTATTTATTCACGCGAAAAGTACGCACTTACCTACTTGTATGACACGATGTATGAACGTAGATGAGGCGAAAGGAGTATGTAAGGATCGTAGCAGGTGGCGTTCTGTGGTTTCTGCCTACCCCCATGGGAAAAAGGCAGAGGCTCAGAGGTGAGTGGCAACGCAGGAGGGCTCGCCCTAGGAAGACCTACACTGACCTTATTGGAGAGGTCCTTCAGAAAGGTCAGGTGCGCAGTACTCGTAACCGGCGTGCTTGTATGACGAGATGTATGAACGTGGACGAGGCGAAAGGAGTATGTAAGGATCGTAGCAGGTGGCGTTCTGTGGTTTCAGCCTACCCCTCATGGGAAAAAGGCGTGAGTTTATGTATGTTTGTATATACAGGGTCATTGAAAATTTACCCGGAACCTGAAAAGGAGTCATTGTACAGATTATTATGAACAACTTTTACTATGGGACCAACCCTGAAATCATGAAAAAAATCAGCTGTTTATACATTATGTCTGCATTTTTGTAGGGAACAGCTGTTTTTTTTCAAGATTTCAGGGTTGGTCCCATAGTAAAAGTTGTTCATAATGATGAGTACAGTGACCCCTTTTTAAGTTAGTGGTGTTTTAAAAAAACCCTGTATAGTAATTTGGTCTGTAGATGCGTGACCATCTTTACACACCGAGACTACTCCGTGCCTTGGAAAGCACGCTGAGCCAATCTGCTGCCCTTACTAAAAGTGTAGTAACTCTAGTTTTGCGCCTAATGCCTAATTGAGTTAGGCGATTAACACACGGCACCGCGCTACGCCGCGGAGGGCGGTGACGGTAAAGCGGATTGCACCGCTCGACCGCGCGGTCGGGCGGTGTACGTGTGTTAGGCATCAACGGATTTCTTAGAAGCCAATGCGACATGAGATCCGCTTCACCGCCAACCGCGGCGGTGAGCGGTGCTTAACCGCCTTAACTACATTTCAGAATCTGCAGAACGAGATCTATGTATTCTTTTTAGACAGTCTTTACGAATCTATGATGAAACTAGTATAACTCGATACCATGTAAGCGATTAAAACTCGGCACCATCAGGAATTTCTCAGTAGCAGCCTCGGAGTCTGAATTTGTGCCCGGTTGATGGCAGTAAGCTCGCCCCCCTATTACATGAGACTTAAACATAACTGGAGAAATGTGGGTGTACTAATGTGTACACCTCTGCCCGACCCTTCGGTGGTTACAAGCGTGATGTTAAGAAGAATTAATACAAATCAATTTATTAAACACAAATACTCTTATTCAACTAAACCGTTAACTCAACAGGACTTAACTGTAAATATATAAGTAATTTCTAACAGCGCTCTTATCCCGGCGGCATATCGCCTTTGATCTTAAAGCCTTGTCGGCTCTTTGAAGTTTGTCGGCTTCATGTTCGGCTATCTTAACTTGTCAAGTAGGTAGTGTTACGTTCAACGATGTTAAAAAATAGCCCACTTTGTTATTGTAGTTTGGTAAAGTCAAAGTCAAAGTCAAAGTCAAAGTCAAAATGAAAGTCAGAAAATGTATTCATACTTTCACAATAATATTAGAGGTATGTAACTGTCTGTTTGCTACACTTGATAATTTTTGTTGGTGGGTTTAAATCCCAAAAATAGGACACAGGCTACTTTTAAGACAATTTTTTGGTTTTACATGACGTTCAAAATGTGCCTTTAAATAACCTGGTTCGCATATGATTTGACCATCACAAGTAATCGTATGGACTTTAAAAGAGACTGTGACCTCTGAGTTTGTTTCGGTGTTTCTTCTCAGAGCAGTCGGCTAGGAAACACTGGACTCATCTAGTTTAAAATGTGACGTGTAAAAGTGTTATTTATAACCAATTTACTGAATAAACATCATTTCATTTAATTTCCTAATTGAAACAAATTATTTGACTTTGACTTCTGTTTCTTGGTTTATCGTTATTTTTGGTGATCTTCTCCAGAAACTTGTAACCGGCGTACTTGTAAGACGAGATGTATGAACGTGGACGAGGCGAAAGGAGTATGTAAGGATCGTAGCAGGTGGCGTTCTGTGGTTTCTGCCTACCCCCATGGGAAAAAGGCGTGAGTTTATGTATGTATGTACTTCGGTTACTTTTAAATGTTACTGAGCCACGCGTCATGTATGTACACGTGCGCTGTCAGATGAGAATAATAATCTTTTAACTGCCATAGCTTATATCTTCAAGTTTTGAATTGTTTTATACAACGTGTAACGGAAAGGGTATATACATACCAAGAGCGAGGCTTCTTTGGATGATAACTAACGATATGGCAAGGGTTTTTCAATCCTATCTCTACATGTTCGGGAATTATGATCAACAATGAACACCGCCTGCAGTAGGCTACTATGCGGTACTAGGCGCGCAGAATTACGGAAGAGATTTATCGTGATATTAGGCAAGTAACGCGGACAGTTATTGACACTCGTAGTGCGGTTTGACACGTTTGTTATGATTTGAATTTAAGAAACATATGAAACCGATTTGGTATCAATTTTTAGAGTATTTTATATTGAGCTGAAACCCTTGTCATTTCCTTAGTTATCATCCAAAGAAGCCTTATTCTTTGTATGTATATACCCTTTCCGTTACACGTTGTATATTGCATAGTATAAAAAATATACTTGTATATTAAATCTCTCTCTCTTCATAGTGTGGGCAGTAAGGTCTTACGACACCACACACCCTAGTGTCGGAGTTTCTAAACCGCCTCAAGGGCCTCTGACATGGTTTGACTGGAACAGTAAGGCCAGGTTTCCTCACGATGTTTTCCTTTACCGATGCCAGTGATGTCCAAGATAAACTTTAGAAAGTACATATGAATTGAAAATTTCACATTGGTACTTGCCCGAATACGAACCCACGACCTCATGCATGAGAGGTGGGTGCCTTTACCACTTGGCCATCACGATACAAAAAAAATAATTAAACAATATTTATTTTTATTGACTGCCTCGTTGGTCTAGTGATCGCAAAGGGCGATTGCTTTGCATGAGGTCTTAGGTTCGATTGGATCCAGGCAAAGTGTTATCCAAGGGTTTTTCCATCAGGAATTTCTCAGTAGCAGCCTCGGAGTCTGGATTTGTGCACGGTTGATGGCAATAGGCTCGCCCAAGATAATTAGAAATCTCTGTTTCTATTAAAAACTTAAATTTATTTATTTATTTAAACTTTATGCAACAAAGGTACAACGGCGGACTTAATGCCTTAGGCATTCTCTAACAGTCAACCAAAGGTGGTGAAGAGATAACAAAGCAGGTGCAAAAAATAAATTAAATTCAGTCTAGGTAATTTAGTTGCAAAACAGTTTTTCGAAAATATTCTCAACTAACTTTTTAGATCTATGCATTCTGCTTATAAGTATGTAGGAAATTTCATCAAAATCGGTTCATTAAATTTGAAAAATAAGGGCTTTAAATTTTGTATAAATGCTGTATAGCGGCAATGCTAAATGCGCTTAAAATTGCAAACACCGCTAAATTCAGCACGCCGGTACAACACTGACGTTGAAAAGAGATAGCACATATTGTATTCACCTCTCTTTCTCTCATCATTGGGGCATACAGGATCGATAGTGTGGAGCTTGGAATGCTTCAGTGACTCGACCAGATAATATTTTTAGATCAAAATGATACTGTATACTTAACAAGGTAGTAGATTTTTTTTTTTGCTAGCTTAATGTCCGTGACTTTGCTCGTACATATACTGGGTGTAAAAAAATCGATTACGTAAACTGAAAGTTATTTAATCTTGTAATCATTGCGATCATTTTTTTGTTCTAGACTAGGTTTGGGAATGCTTTGCTTACGGAGATATCTGAGGTCAAAGTTTCAACTTTTTTACAAAAAAATAATTTTAATAGTTTTTAAACTAAAAATACTGCCGAAAGTACAATGTTTAGCGTGTGTTATATTGCGCACTACTATATAATAATAATAATAAATATCTTGGGACAACTCACACACGGCTATCTGATCCCAAGCTAAGCGGAGCTTGTGTTATTGTAACCAGACAACTGATATACATACTTATATAATTTATAAATACATACATATTATAGATAAATCACACCCAGACACAGAACCAACAATCATGCTCATCACACAAAGTTTGTCCTGGGTGGGAATCGATCCCACGACCTCCGGCTTAGCAGTCAGGGCCGCTAACCACTAGACCAACAGGCCCGTCAACTATAAAGAGTGCCTCGTCGGTCTAGTTGTGAAGCGCGACTACTGAGCATGAGGTCTTAGGTTCGAATCCAAGGTCGGGCAAAGTGTTATTGTGTTTTTCCATCAGAAATTTCTCAGTAACAGCCTCGGAGTCTGAATTTGTGACCCGTTGCTGTTTATTTTACCCACATTAAGTTATATCTTTGTTTACTACTCGGCTCCTCTCTGTAGTAGCGTGATTTTACGCCTACATTGTTCCTATTTAATTTGTTTTTGAATTTGACTGGTAGTTTCAGAGATAAGCGCGTGTAAACAAACAAACAAGACTACTCTTCAGCATTATTATATTAGCATGGATGCGAAAGTAAATCCGTCTGTATGTTACGCTTTTAAGACTAAACCACTGAACCGATTTGAATGAAATTTGCTACGGGGTAAGGTTTAATCCCAAAAAAGGACACAGGCTAGTTTTTATTCCGCGACTTCGTCTGCGTCCACGATAACCGACATTAATATAAATAAAAATATATACATTTTTTTTTCAGCATTTTTTTTTATTCACTTTTTCACAAACATTTCATTCCCATAGTAGTAACATTTTATAAACTAGTAAATATTTTTTACAAATATTATTATTATCACATAACATCACGCCTGTAATCCCCGAAGGGTTAGGCAGAGGTGTGCCCATTAGTACACCCACATTTTGCCAGTGATGTTTAAGTCCCATATAATAGAGGGCGAGCCTATTGCCATCAACCGGGCACAAATACAGACTCCGAGGCTGCTACTATTATTATTATCATTTTGAAATTAAATTTTAAAGTTTAATTACATTTGTTTTTTACTTAATTAATTAATAGATTGTAACAAACACAATAAAAAATATAACAATGAGAAAATAAAAACATAAAAACAAAAAATTATAAATAAATAATAAATAAATATCTTGGGACAACTCACACACGGCTATCTGATCCCAAGCTAAGCAGAGCTTGTGTTATGGTAACCAGACAACTGATATACATACTTATATAATTTATAAATACATACATATTATAGATAAATCACACCCAGACACAGAACTAACAATCATGCTCATCACACAAAGTTTGCCCTGGGTGGGAATCGAACCCACGACTTCCGGCTTAGCAGTCAGGGCCGCTAACCACTAGACGTAGTCACGAATATGGACGAATCCGCGGTCAAAAGCTAGTATTGTTATGAAACTAGATTACCAGACACTTTCATAGGCCGTCACTTTAGCTAAACGCTTGAAAGGTCAAAGGCCAAAGGTCGATTACTGTAAGCTAACAACGATTACCTTCAAAGCCTTAATTTGTCAAAAATACTTGTACAATACGCGCCACGAAAGATGAGACTTGACACACCACACAAACTTTATTATTTCGTAATAAATATTATAATATTGTTAAGAATTTTAATCTAAATGTCATCGAAATATCCTAATATCGTAATGGCTCAGTGGTTAATGCGCCCGCCTCTAATGCAGTCCAAATCCGGGCAAGTACCAATGTGACTTTTTCAATTTCTAAAGTTTATCTTGGACATAACTGACATCGGTGAAGGAAAACATCGTGAGGAAACCTGGACTTACTGTTCCACTTAAACCATGTCGGAGGCCCTTGAGGCGGTTTAGAAACTCTGACACTAGGGTGTGTGGGGTCGTAAGACCTTATCCACACGATAGAGAAGATAAAGGAAGATAATAATCTGACCAAATACGAGGCGGACTCGTACACAAAGGATTCTGTAGCCCCATCATCTGCCTAACCTTTTCCCAATTATTAATTATGTTACCAGGATTTTGTAAAAACCTAATTTAAAAGAGTGCCGTGGAGCTTCTTGCTCATTCTTCTCCATAGAGGCCTACCTCCGTTTTGAAACGAGCAACTAGCTTCAACTTTCGGACTAACTGACCGACTGTTTGACAATTCAAAAGTGCCTGTAAATGGTCTAATTGAAATAAATGTTTAGACTTTGACTTTGACTTTATGTTGGGGTCGGCTTCCAGTCTAACTGTATACAGCTGAATCTGCTACCGCATAATATGTAACAAAAAACAAACTACAAAATTTACATGATGTCCTCTATTTTGTAAAGTTATTTTATTTTCATTAATGGTTGCTGATATCGTGATGGCACAGCTGTTGAGCCGACCGCCTCTCATGCATGAAATTTTGGTTCGAATTCAGGCAAGTACCAATGTGTCTTTTTCATTCACATGTACTTTCTAAGTTTATCTTAGATATCACTGACATCGTTCCGTGCCTCGAAAAGCACGTTAAGCTGTTGGTCCCGGCTGTCATACGTGGATCTTTGACAGTCGATACGGGTCGTCAGAAGCTTGAAAGTCTGACAACCAGTCTTACCAATTAGTATTGTATACCCAGTTACTGGGTTGTGGAGGTCAGATAGGCAAAAAGTTATAAAAAAAAACATTCATTTTCACTCAATCAAAATATAACATAACATCACGTCTGTAATCCCCGAAGGGTTAGGCAGAGGTGTACCCATTAGTACACCCGCATTTCGCCAGTTATGTTTTTAAGTCCCATGTAATAGAGGGCGAGCCTATTGCCATCAACCGGACACAAATCCACACACCGAGGCTGCTACTGAGAAATTCCTGATGGAAAACCCAATAACACTTTGCCCGACCTGGGAATCGAACCCAAGACCTAATGCACAGCAGTCGCGCTTGCGACCACTAGACCAACGAGGCAGTCAAATTATTAAAAATTCATTCATTTTCACTCAATCATTATCTATTATCTACAAGTTCTTAAAAATACACATACATACATAAACTCACGCCCTTTGCCCATGGTGGTAGGCAGAAACCACAGAACACGTGTACTTCACACTCTTCCGATTACCGTTTAAAAGATACAATCGTATAACACACAGACGAACATCAGTCTTTAAAACCTCGTTCACTACCTATAGGTAACGGCAACATAAAAAACCAAACAGCGCACAAAAAAACTCAACCCGTTTCGCAACGTCGCAATGTTTTAACCCCCTATCGATCGCTAAACAACCCGTCATCCCTTATTAACGAGGACAAAAGGGGTTGAACTCGACAGACCGCAGCGCGACGAACGGTTAGCAAAACTTACATCGTTTGGTACTGCGGTTACTTGAGCTGAGCGGACAGTAATTTTTTTTTTTTTTAAATCTATTTATCTAAATACTAGCTCTAACCTGCGGCATCGTCCGCGCAAAAATAAAATAAAATATAGCCTATGTTACTCGCAGATAACGTAGCTTTCTAATGGTGAAAGAATTTTTAAAATCGGTCCAGTAGTTTTTGAGTTTATCCATTACAAACAAACAAAAATACATTTTTTTCCTCTTTATAATATTAAGTGTAGACTAGCTTTTGCCAGCGGCTTCGCTCGCTTTAATCTATTTGTTTTTTATTTATTTATAACAGCTTACACTATTAGTACGGAATCAAATAATTACAGAAAAAAAAACGTTTTTTTTTGCTGCCATTTTATTTATTTATTTTTTTCTAAGTGCAGACAAAAAAATTGTATATTTAAAAATAAACTAAAAACTTCTTAACCGATATCAAAAATTATTTTATCTTTGGAAAGCTACATTATCAAAGAGTAACATAAGCTATATTCATAAAAATTAGGATCTCTAAAAACAACGCCACGAAATTAGTTTTTAACAATATGACGAGATGTATGAACGTGGACGAGGCGAAAGGAGTATGTAAGGATCGTTGCAGGTGGCGTTCTGTAGTTTCTGCCTACCCCCATGGGAAAAAGGCGTGAGTTTATGTGTACATTAGTAATTATTTTTTGTTAAAAATTAAAAACAAGAAACGTTTTATTTTTCTCGATTTCACTATCGTAAATTTGTACGGAACCCTTCGTGTGCTAATCCGACTCACAATTGACCAATTTTTTATAACATAACATAACATCACGCCTGTAATCCCCGAAGGGTTAGGCAGAAGTGTACCCATTAGTACACCCACATTTCACCAGTCATGTTTTTAGTCCCATGTAATAGGGGGCGAGCCTATTGCCATCAACCGGGCACAAATCCAGACTTCGAGGCTGCTACTGAGAAATTCCTGATAGAAAAACCCAATAACATTTTGCCCGACCTGGGAATCGAACCCAAGACCTCATGCACAGCAGTTGCGCTTGCGACCACTAGACCAAAGAGGCAGTCAACCAATTTTTTAGCTTTCAAGTAATTTGAATAAACGTCAAATTTAAATATAACTTAGGGAAACTTCCACGACGTAATGCTAATCGACAGTATACCTGTTAATCTTAAGAATAAGATACATATTGCCGTAACAATGGAAAATGGAAAATTTTCTCAACTATCGCCCATTTTGATAAGGACCCTAACCACTATAGACAACGTTCTATATGAGAGCTCAACTGAAAATGGACAGACCTACCACTGTCAATACATGTTAGAATATTTTATTTCAGGTGTCAAATTATAGACTTGCTTCTGCCCCCGACTTTGTCTGCGTCAAAGTTGATTTCTCTATACAAACTTTGGAGTTCCGTTTGATATTCTTAGGGGGTTTATCTTGGGCATCACTGGCATCGGTGAAGGAAAACATCGTGAGGAAACCAGGACTTACTGTTCCACTCAAACCATGTCAGAGGCCCTTGAGGCGGTTTAGAAACTCTGACACTAGGGTGTGGGGTCGTAAGACCTTACTGCTCACACGATGAAGAAATATGAGGGTGAATTTTTGGAAAAACCTTTCTTTGTGGACGTCTTCTAGCTATAATCTACCTCCCTGCCAAATTTCATCTTTATACATCAAGCGGTTATCGATATTTCGCGATGAGTGAGTAACCCTTCGCTTTTATTAAATTACTAGCTTTGCCCTCGGCTCCGCTCGCGTTAATTTAGAATTTGACAATCAATTTAATTCAATCATGATTCGAAAGACACGTGGCGCCATCTATTATCATAAGAACGTTATTGTTGTTTTCCTAGAAACAGTCCTTTTCTTCGGGATGAAAAGTACCCATTTTTTTTTTAGATGGTAAAAATCATCAAATGACTCCTTCCGCCCTGGGTGGGGCGGAAGGGACTGTCAGACTTTTACTGACTAAAAAACCACCCTGTTCCTTCTGTTGCCCTTTACGTTCCGGGGCCACGGTATCCTGTTAAGACCCATGAAAGGTACCCTATGTTCGTTCCTGTACACCTGACAACGTATATGCAAAATTTCAGGATGATCGGTTCAGTGGCTTAGGCGTAAAATGGTAACAAACAAACAAACAAACTTACTTTCGCATTTATAATATTAGTTAAGATTAGAGTACCAATATGTCCGAAGATTTTTGGATTTTCGATTCTATACTAATCGATCTTGTTTTTTGATGTTGAATTATCAGTTAGCGCAACCAGGCACAAATCTAAACTCCGAGGCTGCTACTGAGAAATTTCTGATGGAAAAACACAATAACACTTTGCGCGACCTGGGAATCGAACCCAAGACCTTATCTTCGAGTCAAAGTTAAAGCAGTTAGGTATTTCAATTAGACCATTTAGAGGCACTTTTGAATTGTCAAGCAGTCGGTCAGTTAGTCAGAAAGTTGAAGCTAGTTGCTCGTTCCAAAACGTAGGTAGGTCTCTATGGAGAAGAACGAGGAAAATAGAAACTCTTTCTTAAACACGTAACTACACACATTGAAATAGTAACATGGAGGGGCGCGTCATGTTATAGTAGTTTATCTTTTACGGAAACCTCCCGACTCGCATTTAGCTGTTATTTTTTTCGAGTTACAGAAAACAGTTTCCGAACGTAATTACAACTGTCACAATGACAGAACGGGTATTCGCAAAACGAATACATAATGTACTGACATACTTTTGGCGCAACAGTTGTACATACTTAAAGCAGCCATTAGCAAGTACCTACAGAGCCACTGATGTCACAAAAAATAATAGACATTGGTCCCGATTCCCTTGGTCACAAACTAAACTAAAATTAGACTATTTCCATCTTTTTCTGTCCAATAAAACAAGAAAGAGACTAATGTAAATAAGAGCTGTCAAACTTAGTCAATCTGACACATCCATACAGTTATAGTTGACATCTTAAAACGTATGGATTAAAAATACGGAAAAGTTCTAGGCAAAACTAATTTGACATCGCTAACTTAGTTCTCTAATGTAAGATCATTTCAATCAATCTGCCTACCCTTTAAGATAAGATAAGATAAGATAAATATTTATTTTGTAAAACATGAGTACATGAAGATCTTATAATTAAGGTACTTTACCTTAATTATAAGATCTTCATGCACTCATGGCTACATGTTTTGCCAATTATGGCGTACAAAATTAGTTGCACTAGATAAAAAATTAAAAATAATTATAATGTCAAAATTTTGATTTCAATGTCTTATTTCATAAGTCAATAATATAATTAATGTCACAATTTCATAATTATTTAAATACAATTTTTACAATACAAGCCTTGTCCGAACTATGTTGGGGTCGGCTTCCAGTCTCACCGGATGCAGCTGAATACCAGTATTTTACATGGAGCGACTGCCTATCTGACCTCCACAAAGCCGCCGAATTCCAATTCCGCCGATTTTTATTTTTCACTTTTTAGTTCTTGTGTATTAATGTTTGAAATAATTACAAAAAGCCCTTTCAAACAATACCTCACACAATATATTTAATTTTGGAAAGTGATAGGAGGGGGGTTGACGTACCCCCTCCCCCACTTCCTTCAGTCAGTCATCGACTACACGTATAAACAAAGCAATTTTACTTGTTACGACAGTTCTGCCGTGATCCTATGAGGAGTTCCGTTCCATATCTCCGAAGTTCATCATCAGATCATGACGATATTTCTATGTGACTAATTCGGAAGTATATACTCATTCAAACAAAAAAATAATCATCCGAATCAATTCATAATTGGCGGAGTAATCGCGAATTTCGAAGAACCGAAGGAGGTTCTTCGAAATTCGTAATTTTGAAGTCGTTTAAAAAGTACATATGAATTGAAAAATAAATAAATAAATATATATCTTGGGACAACTCACACACGGCTATCTGATCCCAAGCTAAGCAGAGCTTGTGTTATGGTAACCAGACAACTGATATACATACTTATATAATTTATAAATACATACATATTATAGATAATTCACACCCAGACACAGAACTAACAATCATGCTCATCACACAAAGTTTGTCCTGGGTGGAACCCACAACCTCCGGCTTAGCAGTCAGGGCCACTAACCACTAGACCAACAGGCCCGTCGATCAAAAAGTCACATTAGTACTTGCACGGATTTGAACCCACAACCTCATGCATGAGAGGCGGACGCCTTAACCACTGGGCCATTACGACTGGTTTAACTGTTATTATTAACACAAAATAATACTAAGTTAGATTTAACGTTTCGCTTACGTTTTTCGTTAAGGAGCAAATTGGATAAATGCGTGTCAGCAGAACATTATAACTGGGTTCCGTAGTAACTACTTAAAGCAACGAATAGTTTTTTCCTTGACGTACAATATTTCTGAATCGAGTTTTATGTATAATTTTTTATGTATGATAATATTGTGAATTCTCCTCCTTCCTCTTTTTCTTTACATAAGATTTTAATTTGCAATGTTGTAAAAAACCATTATGACTAATATGACCTACTTTTTTTTATTGGACTATACAAACAATTTTGATTATGATTATTTATATACGCATTGACTTTTAATAGACATTACTCCTTATTGTGACATTTGTAATTTTTTGTAATATTTTGATTGTATTTATTTCTCATCATTTAATTTAATTTTGACATACCTCTCAAATAATTTGAATTTCCTCCTCGCATGATTGGTATTGTACTTTTCTCTTTGCATGCCACCATATTTGTACGCCACTAGGCATAACATAGCGACCATTGTACTTATTTAAGATCTATTTCACTACCTATGTTACACAAATAATAAATGATTTGATTTGATTTGATTTTGATTTAAGGTACAGTCGGGAACAAAAGTCGATTAAATTTGTTACTTTTTACAAGACTGCCCCAAAAAAAGGAGTATATGTATGTAAGTGAGATTCTTTATTCCACCATAACTATTAAACGCCTAAACCGATTTAGATGTATGGGGTATCGTTACAATCCTTGGATCGCTCCGAGTAACATAGGCTAGTAAAAAAAAAAACCGGTATGGTCACTTTAAAACGTAAATTAATACCAGCCTCAATTTATTATGTTACTCGGAACGATGCAAGGATTGTAACGATACATCATACATCTAAATCGGTTCAGGCGTTTGAAAGTTATGGTGGAATAAAGAAACTCACATACATACATTAACCCTGAACACATAACACTCCTTTTTTTGGGGAAGTCGTGTAAAAATACCGTCTATGTTCAACTTCGATATAAATTCTAGTATTCAGCTGCATCCAGTTAGACTGGAAGCCGACCCTAACTAACTTAGGATACGGCTAGGCGGAAATAAAATTTAAAAAATTCCCTTTTGAAAATGATTTCATTCGCTTCTATTGACACTACTCGATTTTATTCATAGAGATCTCAATTGAGACCGGTAAGTATTACGATTGAGTTGTTTTTTCTTTCTTCATCGTGTGGGCAGTAAGATCTTACGACCCCACACACCCTAGTGTCAGAGTTTCTAAACCGCCTCAAGGGCCTCTGACATGGTTTGAGTGGAACAGTAAGTCCAGGTTTCCTCACGATGTTTCTCCGATGCCAGTGATGTCCAAGATTAACTTTAGAAAGTACATATGAATTGAAAAATTCACATTGGTACTTGCCCGGATTTGAAGCCATGCATGAGACGCATGCGCCTTAACCACTGGGCCATCACGACATACTAGTTTTTATATTAGGAATTTCTTAGTAGCTGCCTCGGAGTCTGAATTTGTGCCCGGTTGATGGCAATAGGCTCGCCCCCTATTACATGAGACTTAAACATAACTGGCGAAATGTGGGCGGTACACCTCTGCTTAACCCTTCGGGAATTACAGGCGTGATGTTACGTTATGTGTGTGTGTAGGCTTAGAGAATGATGGGCAACCGTGTCCCAATTTCCAATGTGATCGTCTTCTATAATTTATAAGTCAACTGTTACTGACTAACAGATCTATAAACACACAGCTCAAATCTCTGAACGTATTGCGCTGTGTGGCATTCAGATAGTTATTATGACGTACGCATGCGCTAAGAAAGGATTTTACAAATTCGACGTGAATTTTTTAAAATCCTTTCTCTTCTTTGGGAATGAAATAGGCGTCGAAAGGTTTTTATGGAGTAACATGACGATCTACGTCAAAAACTGTCATTTAGGCGCTTTGCACACAGAGCAACTATTGCAGCAGCTGGCAACTAGCTGTTTACATACATTTCAATTGGACTGCGCACACAGAGCAACTCGAGTTTCGAGTTGCGGCAATCGTCAACAGTTTTCAGTTGCTGCAATCGATGACTAAGTTGGTTGCTAGTTGCGCCAACTAGCAACTTTTAAATATTGTACCGGTTTTTAAAGATGCCGGTTTCTTCAACCGTCAATCTTAACGCTTCGGGCGATTTCACATCCTCCCTCCCTTTCCGTGTGCCCGGCAATGCCAGTGTCGCTCTGGCAACGGCATGCGGCAACTCGGCTATAAAATTTGCCCACAAATTGCCAAAAGTTGCGGCAACCGTAAACGTTATAGCAACTATCAACTTTTACAGGAAACTTTTGAATTGTTGATAGTTGCCTCAACTTAAGTTGCTCCGTGTGCAAAGCGCCTTACGCGGACGAAGTCGCGGCTAGAAGGTAGTTTTAAATAAGACGTATCCGCTAATAAACGAGCACCATTCGTAAAATGTGACTATTTGTTATAATATCGCTATAAGTGTTCACGCGAGCAATAAGGTGTATTGTATACACAAAGCTATACTTTTTTATTTATTTAACATATTATTTTTTTTAGGTGTTAAAAATCTTCAATGGCTCCTTCCACCCTGGGTGGGGCGGAAGGGACTGTCAGACTTCTACTGACTAAAAAACCACCCTGTTCCTTCTGTTGCCCTTTACGTTGCGGGGCCACGGTATCCTGTTAAGACGTCCCGCAACCCCGGCAATTTATTTAACATAACATCACGCCTGTAATCCCCGAAGGGTTAGGCATTGGTATACTCATTAGTACACCCACATTTCGCCTGTTATGTTTAAGTACCATGTAATAGGTGGCGAGTCTATTGCCATCAATCGGGCATAAATCCGAGGCTGCTACTGAGAAATTCCTGATGGAAAAACCCAATAACACTGCTCGACCTGACAGACGGTTTTATCCCCTTTGTCGGTTCGAAGTAATAGCTATAATTTAGACTTTTAATTCTATTCAGTAACTTGACAGCCAAAGGGTTACCAACTTTCGACAAAAAGAAGATAATGAGGTGGTGTAAGAATGAACGAAATTGAATGAACCTAAATAATGTACTTAACTTGGTATTAAATCATTCTTATCATTCGTTCCTTAAGCAAAATCATTCACTACCCCAACACTATTAGTTGTAGTATGGTAACGTTATTTTTCTTTGAACTGTCTAGTTACTGAATAGAATTAAAAGTCAAAATATAATAATATCAAATTTTCCGCTGTGCATCGTTTTGGACAGACGTAATCATAGATGTCGTGTTATATAAATGTGTCTTGCTCACTGAAATGTCAAATCCACGGGCCATGTTTTGACTTGTTATTTCTCGGCACGATTGGCGCTGTGGCTGACCGAGTGGCTGCTGCGCTGCTGATATGTGGGTTTTACTAATGGATACACCTCTGCCTAACCCTTCGGGGATTACAGGCGAGATTTTTTTGAACCCCAAGAAAGGACATAGGCTACTTTTTATTCTGCGACTTCATCACCGCGATAACGGACATTTATACGGACGAAGTCATAGGCAAAATACTATAGTTTGAAACAAATGATTTGATTACAAACAAAAACTCTACAACCTCATTTCACCGCCCCCCTTCCACCATCAACTATCTAGACGCAATGAAATTATCATCCCTACCTTGTGGCTATTCCAACTATTCGCACTAAGCGTTTCTAAACGTCTTTTAAAACGCGCACAGCAAAGGAGTGGACCTCTGTACCTGCGTCTGTATTTCTGAACGCATTCGACCCTAATCTCTTCAAAGTGAGAGTGAACATGCTTCTTCTGGGTAAGCTCACTACATCGTAGACTTTGTCTCTGTCACCTCTGACCTGGACTAGAGTCAGGAGCAAACCCTTCTTATATACTGTATAACTTTGTTATATTCTGAATACGACATACCTGTCCTATTCGACGGTCCTAAGCCCGTGAAACTATGAAGGAAAAATTTGCAACATATGTTTTGATTCGGGTCAGTGCTCGACGCGGCGCATAATGTCCACAACTACGTGATGCTATATCTTAATAATTTAGTACTGAGTGATACTAAATGAAAAAACACGTATTTTATTATCCATACTAATATTATAAACGCGAAAGCGTGTCTGTCTGTCTGTCTGTCTACCTCTTCACGCTTAAACCGCTGAAACGATTTTGATGAAGATCCATTTTTGGCATGGAGATAGTTTAAGACCCGGGGAAGGACGTAGAATAGTTTTTATCCCGGAAATCACCCCCTAAGGCTGTGAAAAGGGGGGTGGAAGTTTGTATGCAAGTACGATATAAACAAGTTCCACGCGGACGTTGAAAGCTATAGTTTCCAATAAACATCAAAATTTGGAACCTGATAAAAAATCTTCCTGTATAAAAATAAAATGAAAGCTATACTATTGTAATATTTTAGCTTCCACATTGGAACACAAGCATATTCGTTCATAACACGCAATGTGGCTTTATTCGAAATTATATCTAATATAGTTAACTATTACTATAATGTATTGTTAGTTGATATTGTTCACACTATCCCAGTAATGGGGTAAGCAGAGGACAATAGTGTACTGAACTATAGCTTCTGTCCGCGTTAAAGTTGATTTCTCTATTCAAATAGACTCCCGTTTTATCCTTTTAAGGGGTGATTTTTGGGACGGGGCCCCAACAGGGCCAAACGCCTGCCGGGGTCGCGGGACGTCTTAACAGGATACCGTGGCCCCGGAACGCAAAGGGCAACAGAAGGAACAGGGTGGTTTTTTAGTCAGTAAAAGTCTGACAGTCCCTTCCGCCCCACCTCATATTATGATAATTTTACCACCCCAAAAAAAGGGGTTGAATTTTGAAAAATCCTTTCTTAGCGGACGTCTACTAACTGTAAACTACCTCCCTGCCAAATTTCATCTTTATACGTCAAGCGGTTTTCAATATTTCGTGGTGAATGAGTGAGTGATGGCAATAGGCTCGCCCCCTATTACATGGGACTAAAAACATAACTGGCGAAATGTGGGTGTACTAATGGGTACACCTCTGTCTAACCTTTCGGGAACTACAGGCGTGATGTTATGTATGTATGTTTATATAATCTTAATACATATAAATTACGCGTCACGTTGTTTGTCCGGGATGTACTCCGAAACTACTCAACCATTTTTTATGAAATATGGCTTACTGTGTGTAATTTGGTCAAACTTAAAAGATAGGACAGTTTTTATCTCGATTATTGACCTCAATATCTTTACTTACTTCAAGCCACAGCAACGCGTGGCCGAGTCAGATAGTATTATAGATAGAAGTCAAAAGTCAAAGTCAAAACATTAATTTCAATTAGACCATTTACAGGCACTTTTGAATTGTCAAGGAGTCGGTCAGTTAGTCCGAAAGTTGAAGCTAATTGCTCGTTCCAAAACGGAGGTAGGTCTCTATGGAGAAGAACGAGCAAGAAACTCCACGGCACTCTTTTAAATTAGGTTTTTACAAAATCCTGGTTACATAATTCATAGAGATTATAAGTCCAGGTTTCCTCACGATATTTTCCTTCACCGATGTCAGTGATGTCCAAGATAAACTTTAGAAAGTACACATGAATTGCTTCATTCAATCATTTTTCGGAATCTATAAGGAAAATCTTAACAAATTTTTTCGAGTGTAATATTTTTTTTACTTGTCAATGTTGTTCGGGAAAGGTGAGGCAACTGGCCATAAATAGGTGTCAGAGGTCAAAGGTCAAAGGGGGATCAAGAAAGGGTATCTCAATGCCGAATATACGATTCTTTTTACACATAAATAAGTTTTTCTAATATCAGATATTTGTATTTATAAAAAATACCGCTATTCATACTAATATTATAAATGCGAAGTGTCTGTCTGTCTGTTACCTCTTCACACTTAAACCGCTGAACCGATTTTGGTAAAATTTTGTATAGATACCGATACTAAATCATTGACCCTAAAAACCTTACTTGTTTCAACTCGAATCTGTTTGTTCCACCAGCAAGTGTCGTGATGGCCCAGTGGTTAAAGCGCTCGTCTTTCATGCATGAGGTTGTGTGAGTTCAAATCCGAGCACGTACCAAAGTGACTTTTTCAATTCATATGTACTTTCTAAAGTTTATCTTGGACATCACTGGCATCGGTGAAGGAAAACATCGTGAGGAAACCTGGACTTACTGTTCCACTCAAACCATGTCAGAGGCCCTTGAGGCGGTTTAGAAACTCTGACACTAGGGTGTGTGGGGTCGTAAGACCTTACTGCCCACACGATAAAGAAGAAGATTACACCGGCACTAAGCATATAGCAACGTTTAACCAGAGACGCATATTCACTGGAAAAATCATCTTTAACGCAGACGAAGTCACAGGAAAAACTCTTATACGAAAAAAGCTTTTTTACAAAAAAAGATGACCGCCTTCAAAAACTACAAAATAAAAAATAACTTTAGCTTGGAAGTCGGCGGCTTTGGTTTTGTTTCTTGTTAGGTATTGCCACCGACTTCCAAGCTAAAGTTATTTTTTATTTTGTAGTTTTTGAAGGCGGTCATCTTTTTTTCTAAAAAAGCTTTTTATTTTTCACTTTTTAGTGCTCGTGTGTTAATGTTTGAAATCCTTACATAAAGCCCTTTCAAACAATACCTCACACGATATATTTAATTTTGGAAAGTGTTAGGAGGGGGTTGACGTACCCCCTCCCCACTTCCTTCAGTCAGTCATCGACTAGACGTATGAACAAAGCATTTTTTCTTATTACGGCGGTTCTGCTGTGATTTTATAAGGAGTTCCGTTCCACATCTCCAAAGTTCATCATCAGATCATGACAATATTCCTATAGGACCTATTCGGAACATCAAAAAAAGAAAAAAAGAATCATCCAAATCGATTCATAATTGGCGGAGTAATCGTAGAACAAATATACAAAAAAAAAAAACATACGCGTCGAATTGAGAACCTCCTCCTTTTTGAAGTCGGTTGAAAATTACGCAAACAACAGTGTATCTATATTCAATCACAAACAACTAGGGTAAAATCTTTTAACAAGGTATATCGGATGTCCGAGAATTGGAGCTCTCACCCTACTTTCAGGGAGCGTTCACATAAATTTCTTTAGGGTAGAACGCCCAACTCTCGGCCTCACTTTACAAAATTATGAAAGGGTTTAAAAGTTTCATTACCGAGGTAAACATTAAACATACTTTGGTTAAAGAATGTTTCAATGTATACCTTACGTTGTCGTATTACAAAGTCTAGGCGGTTCAACCGCCATTTTGTTTGTATTTCAACTTCAAACTGTTGCCACACGTGTAGGACTTAATAAATTATTCTTTTAAAGGTTAATATTATCCGAAATACCGACTACCTCGTTGGTTTAGTGGTCGCAAGCGCGACTGCTGTGCATAAGGTCTTGGGTTCGATTCCCAGGTCGGGCAAAGTGTTATTGGGTTTTTCCATCAGGAATTTCTCAGTAGCAGCTTCGGAGTCTGGATTTGTGCCCGGTTGATGGCAATAGGCTCGCCCCCTATTACATGGGACTAAAAAACATAACGTGCGAAATGTGGGTGTACTAATGGGTACACCTCTGCCTAACCCTTCGGGGATTACAGGCGTGATGTTATGTTATGTTATTATCCGAAATCTTTCAGTTATGGGTCATTTTCAAATTTGGGGCCAAAAGTATTTAATTCGCGAATGATAACATATTTTTATAATTATCATTAGTGTAACCAAAGTCTTCGTAAATGATGACAGGCCTGTTGGTCTAGTGGTTAGCGGCCCTGACTGCTAAGCCGGAGGTCGTAGGTTCGATTCCCACCCAGGACAAACTTTGTGTGATGAGCATGATTGTTAGTTCTGTGTCTGGGTATGATTTATCTATAATATGTATGTATTTATAAATTATATTAGTATGTATATCAGTTGTCTGGTTACCATAACACAAGCTCTGCTTAGCTTGGGATCAGATAGCCGTGTGTGAGTTGTCCCAAGATATTTATTATTTATTTATTTAAATAAATCTCATATTTTTCATTAGGGAAATTATGTTTCTCATTTTTGCCACTCAAAAACTTGATTTATGGGTATTATTTTAATAAAGAAAGGGTATCTTTGATTGTCATGTAGCTTTTTAGTTAGTGAATGCATTTACCTACTGAAAAAAAGAATATATCATAAATTTTAAGTTTATGAAATTCCTACTTTTTTGGCCCCAAATTTGAAAACGACCCTTATAGTGGCTAATCTCAATGGAGACTGGCCGAGTACACAGGAGGTATATAGTGCACAAGTGTGTGCGCAAACACAGGAGCACTCCCTCTTCCCTCACTCTCATAGTGCGATGGGATGGTCAGACCCGACCGGGGAGAGATCAGGCGATAATACTTTTGCCCCATAATACATTTTAGGTTAAAAAACAAACAAAATAAAAAACTGCCTGCCTCGTTGGTCTAGTGGTCGCAAGCACGACTGCTGTGCATGAGGTCTTGGGTTCGATTCCCAGGTCGGGCAAAGTGTTATTGGGTTTTTCCATTAGGAATTTCTCAGTAGCAGCCTTGGAGTCTGGATTTGGGCCCGGTTGATGGCATTAGGCTCGCCTATTACATAGGACTAAAAACATAACTGGCGAAATGTGGGTGTACTAATGGGTGCACCTCTGCCTAACCCTTCGGGGATTACAGGCGTGATGTTATGTGTTATGTATCATGTCATCAGTGCCAAAAAATGTGCCCAAAATAATTGCCACGTTGAATGGCAATAACATAGGCTAGTACTTGACGTACTTTTTTAATTGAGCGCAAATCGCGACTCTTTCATAGATTTTGTATGGCAATGGTGCCGATTCCCTTGTTCACAAACTAGACTAAATTTAGAGAATTGACATCTCTTACTAACATATAGCGAAAGGAAAGGACTGTGACATTAAAGAACTAAGTTAGCGATGTCAAATTAGTTTTGCCTTGAACTTTTCCGTATTTTTAATCCATTCGTTTTAAGATGTCAACTATAACTGTATGGATGTGTCAGATTGACTAAATTTGACAGCTCTTATTTACATTAGTCTCTTTCTTGTTTTATTGGACAGAAAAAGATGGAAATAGTTTAATTTTCGTTTAGTTTGTGATCAAGAGAATCGGCACCAATGTCGAATTGTAACGACACTTGTTTGGCAACTCAATTGACTAACTAATTAATTTAAAGCCACAACAAGCTACTATAATTAAAAAACACGACTGCAAAAATTACACATATTTGTACTTTGTTTACTCGTCAGTTTTTTTTACGACGTTTTATATTTACAGTGTTATATATTTTTTAAATCTACTTGTCAAATTCTAGACGATAAACAAACACACGACCAGATTCATTCAAAAAATAAATTGAGGCTGGTATTAGTTTACGTTTTAAAGTGACCACACCGGTTTCTTCCTATTTTCTAGCCTATGTTACTCGGAACGATGCAAGGATTGTAACGATACCCCATACATCTAAATCAGTTTAGGCGTTTAAAAGTTATGGTGGAATAAAGAAACTCACATACACACATTAACCCTGAACACATAATACTCCTTTTTTTGGGGCAGTCGTGTAAAAAAAAGAAATTTTACAGTTAAATTAATTAGGTTTTCAGTGTTAAAATAAAGTGTTTCTTTAAAGTAGTCTTGGAATTCTTGGTTAACGACGTAAACTAACAATTTGACAAAACATTGAGAAAACCTGCAAAAAAGTATAGCTTCTAATTATTTAATAATATAATATCTAACACACCCAGAGATCGCCGGAATTTATGACGTATCCTGTCTCTTTCTAACACGTTACCTCTTATAAGGTTCGACCGTAGTGCCGTCTCGCTCTGTTCACGCGTGCGCAGTACGAATTTCTTTGTTCCTTGCCGGCTGTATGTTGTATGTAGGTTTTGTATGTATGTATGTATATTTGTAATGAGTGTGCTGTTTCGATGGTTTTAAAATACTGTATCAATCTGCTAAATTATTTTTTGTTATTTTTTCTACATACGACTAATGAAGTAGTTTTTTATATAAGGTACATTGCATTCACGTGTCATTATGTATGATTCTGTATGCAAATATTGTAAAAAAAAAGATTTTAAAAAAGTACGTATTGAGTTTCTTGTCCATCCATGATTATTTTTACTACGGTTTTATATTCATCTTCATTGTGATCACATGTATAATCAACAAGAATAATGTAGGTAACCAAGATTTTGTAAAACCCTAATTGAAAAGAGTGTCCGTGGAGTTTCTTGCTCGTTCTTCTCCATAGAGGACTACCTACGTTTAGGAACGAGCAACTAGCTTCAACTTTCTGACTAACTGACCGACTGCTTGACAATTCAAAAGTGCCTGTAAATGGTCTAATTGAAATAAATGTTTTGACTTTGACTTTGATTCTTCTCCATACGAAACTACCTTTTGGAAGGGGCAACTAGATTCAATTGCTTTTTTCTTTTGTGCATGACTTTCAAAGGTGGCTCAAAATGGCGTAATTAAAATATATGATTTGACTTTGAACGATGACGCCGGTTTTCATTCTGGTATGACATAGCAAGGATTTTTTATAGAAAAGTAAATATCAACTAAAAGCCCCTAAGTTTTCCATTAATATGATACCTAAATTTATTTTTAAAACTCATAAGTGTTGCCCCTACTAATAATCAGCATGTTGGTGAAGTCAAAGTCAAAGTCAAAACATTTGTTTTTATTTCAAGTAGACCATTTACAAGCACTTTTGAATGAGGAGCTCGTGGCTAAGCAATAACAGCCGCACGGGTCGATCCGTCAGGTTAAGCTACGCTTGCCGGGGTTTGTCCGTGGATGGGTGACCATCTTTACACACCGAGACTCCTCCGTGCCTCGGAAAGCACGTTAAGCCGTTGGTCCCGGCTGTCATACGTGGATCTTTGACAGTCGTTACGGGTCGTCAGAAGCCCGAAAATCTGACAACTAGTCTCACCAAGGGGTATCGTATTACCCAGTTACTGGGTTGTGGAGGTCAGATAGGCAGTCGCTCCATGTAAAATACTGGTATTCAGCTGCATCCGGTTAGACTGGAAGCCGACCCCAACATAGTTGGGAAAAGGCAGGCAGATGATGACAAGCACTTTTGAATTGTCAAGGAGTCGGCGCGGTCGCGTCTGTGGTGGAAACACATAAGTTTTGCACTTACCAATAATGAGCATGTCGGTGACGACAATCTATCAAATTAGCCCTTACCAAAGATAAAAATGTTGAGGCGAACATTCAGTTTAGAAACTACTAAATAAATGCATGTCAGTAAATAATATGAATTAATAAATATCTTGGGACAACTTCACACACGGCTATCAGATCCCAAGCTAAGCAGAGCTCGTGTTATGGTAACCAGACAACTGATATACATACTTATATAATTTATAAATACATACATATTATAGATAAATCACACCCGGACACAGAACTAACAATCATGCTCATCACACAAAGTTTGTCCTGGGTGGGAATCGAACCCACGACCTCCGGCTTAGCAGTCAGGGCCGCTAACCACTAGACCAACAGGCCCGTCTAAGTGTCAGTGACACGGTCTTATTGGCATGTCGGTGGCGCGGTCACATTGGTATGTTGGTGATAAGCAAAGTTTTGTTCCTACCCAAAATTGCTCAACGGTTGATTCATTTAAAAACTAATATTTTTATTTCTATTGTTTCAGATTACTGCTCGGTTACCAAAGCGAACAGGGATGAAGGTTGTTATAGATTCTTTTTTTACATTTATGTACAGTCAACAAAAAATATAGGTATGCATTGCAGTCAGATATAGTTGAATTTTTCAAAGACACCGATGGATGTTTTCAAATGTAATTTAATTTAAAAACTAGATAATGGTGCCGTTTCCCTTGTTCACAAACTAGACTAAATTGAGAGAATTGACATCTCTTACTCACATACAGCGAAAGGAAAGGACGGTGACATTAAAGAACTAAGTTAGCGATGTCAAATTAGTTTTGTCTTGAACTTTTCCGTATTTTAAATCCATACGTTTTCAGATGTCAACTATAATGGATGTGTCAGATTGACTAAATTTGGCAGCTCTTATTTACGTTAGTCTCTTTCTTGTTTTATTGGACAGAAAAAGATGGAAATAGCCTAATTTTAGTTTAGTTTGTGACCAAGAGAATCGGCACCAATAAACAGTTCATTAATTAAGTTTCAATCGAAGACATCCATCGGTTTCTAAGAAAACTTCAACTAGACCCTGCAGACCTATCTGATTTGATGACTGTACAAAAAAAAATTGAAACACTTGACAATATTCTAAAGCAATTTACGCAAAGTCGCTTCCCGCCGTCTGTACGCTTAGATCTTTTAAACTACGCAACGGATTTTAATGCGGTTTTCATTAATAGATAGGGTGATTCAAGAGGAAGGTTTATGTATCTATAATAATAATAATATCTTAGGACAGCCAACACATCGCCATCTGATCCCAAACTAGGCAGAGCCTGTACTATGGTAACCAGACAACTGATAAATATACTTATATATTTCTAAATACACACAAATCATAGATAAATTACACCCAGACACAGAACAAATCATCGTGCTCAATACACAAAGATTTGTCCTGGGTGGGAATCGAACCCACGACCTCCGACCTAGCAGTCAGGGTCACTAACTACTAGACCAACAGGCCAGTCGTCATCTACATTGCACCCGTGCGAAGCCGGGGCGAGTCGCTAGTATTCAATAATTATATTAATTTAGATAACTGCTTCGTTGGTCTAGTGGTCGCAAAACGCGACTACTGAGCATGAGGTCTTGGTTTTGATTCTCAAGTCGGGCAAAGTGTTATTGGGATTTTCCATCAGGAATTGCTCAGTAGCAGCCTC
Organism: Hoplodrina ambigua; assembly: GCA_949774945.1. Lineage (NCBI taxonomy): Eukaryota > Metazoa > Arthropoda > Insecta > Lepidoptera > Noctuidae > Hoplodrina > Hoplodrina ambigua. The sequence goes on along the minus strand of OX458994.1, from coordinate 889,367 downwards.
GGAGTTTGTGCCCGGTTGATGGCAAATGGCAATAGGCTCGCCCCCTATTACGTGGGACATTTTTTTAGGTGGTAAAAATCATCAAATTAATCTTTCGGAAGGGACTGTCAGACTTTTACTGACTAAAAAACCACCCTGTTCCTTCTGTTGCCCATTACGTTTCGGGGCCACTGTTAAGACATCTAGCGACCCCGGATTACATGGGACTTAAATAAAGTGGCGAAATGTGGGTGTACTAATAGGTACACTTCTGTCTAACCTTTCAGGGATTACAGGCGTGATGTTATGCATACAACACACATCAAAAAACCCCCTATAACCATTGATAAACATAACATTTCATGAGTAGACTACAGCCTGTGTCCCTCGGGGTAGGCGGTGTTCAAAATTTCATTACTATAAGCTGTCAAGTCACTAATTAGAGCAAGTAGAGATGGGAAACGACTACTATCGATATCGATAAACATTATAAAGTAAACTATTTTAATCGTGAACATTTTTTTTATAACTTCATGGCTGTAATCCCCGAAGGGTTAAGCAGGGACGTATAATACGCTCCACGAAAGATGAGACTTGACAAGCGTCAGTAATGGGGAGCTTGCGCAGGTATGGATGTACGAAATAGTTATCCATAACTTGTGTATCTATTCAGGGATATTTCAATGACATTTAGATTGAAATTCTTAACAATATTATAATATTTATTATGAAATAATTAAGTTTGTGTGGTGTGTCAAGTCTCATCATTCGTGGCATGTGGCCATTTTTACACCCATATTTTGTCAGTTATGTTTAAGTCCCATGTAATAGGGGGCGAGCTTAACATGAACCGAGCACAAATCTAAACTCCGAGGCTGTTTCTGAGAACTTCTATTGATTATATCAAAACATACTAACTCATGGGTCGCCATAGAGGGATCGAAACTTGATAGAAATAACCAAAAAAAGTAGAGTATTTTTTGTCAATATTATGTTTCAATCAACTTACAAAATCGAACTGCGGGTTAGAAACTCACCCTATATTTTTTGTCTTTTTAAGGTTTCGTACCCAGAGGGATATTAGGGTACACGGAACCCTAATATACTAAGACCTCGCTGTTTGTCCGTGTTTCACCTGGCTGTATCTCATGAACCGTGTTAGTTAGACAGTTGACATTTTCACAGATTATGTATTACTGTTGCCGCTATAACAACAATTACTAAAAAATAGAATACATACATAACATCACGCCTGTAATCCCCGAAAAGTTAGGCAGAGGTGTACCCAATAGTACACCCACATTTCGCCAGTTATGTTTAAGTTCATGTAATAGGGGGCGAGTTTTTGCCATCAACCGGGCACAAATCCAGACTCCGAAGCTGTTACTGAGAAAATTCCTGATGGAAAAACCCAATAACACTTTGCCCGACCTGGGAATCGAACCCAAGACCTCATGCACAGCAGTCGCGCTTGCGACCACTAGACCAACGAGGCAGTCAATAATTCTTATTTAATAATTTTGTCATTTAATAATTTTATTGGTACGGGACCCTTCTTGCGCGAATCCTACCCGCACTTGGTCGTTTTTTTACCGTCTCTGTTGATATAGGAAGATTTTTAAGGTCGCGTACCCACAGGCCAAAGACCCTTTTACTAAGATTCCGATATCTGGCAGTCTCATTACAGGGATGTGTCTTCTGTACAGTAATATGTAGAAAGTTGAAATTTTGCAGATTGCGTATTACTTTGGCTGATAAAACAGCAAAATTAACTAAAAAATTGGGTCATCTTCTAGCCTTTTCCCAACTATGTTGGGGTCGGCTTCCAGTCTAACCAGATGCAGCTGAATACCAATATTTTACATGGAGCGACTGCCTATTTGACCTCCACAACCCAGTAACTGGGTAATACGATACCCCTTGGTTATGGTTATCAGACTTTCATGCATCTGACGACCCGTAAGGACTGTGAAAGATCCACGTATGACAGCCGGGACCAACGGCTTAACGTGCTTTCTGTGGCACAGAACTATGACAGAAAACGATGTAAAAAAAATTTAAAAGATTCCAAAATAAAATAAATCAAATAAAATATTTTTTTGTTTTGGTAAACTGGTTTTTGCCCGCGACTGCGTCCGCGTAAGTGTTAGTTATCACGAACGCAAACGAAGCAGTGGAATAAAAAAAAATGGAGACTATCTCCTTTTTATGGTTCAAACTTACCCCATACCAAAATTCATCAAAATCAGTTCAGTACTTTAGCCGTTAAAGCGTAAATAAAATGTCCACAAATAAACACGAACGCTAATATTGTCACAAGTTTAATTGAATAAATTACGCGTCACGTTGTTTGTCCGGGATGGACTCCTAAACTACTCAACCATTTTTTATGAAATTTGACTTACTGTGTGTAATTTGGTCAAAGTTAAAAGATAGGATAGATTTTTATCTCGATTATTGACCTTAATATTTTTACTTACTTCAAGCCACAGTAACGCGTGGCCGAGTCAGCTAGTATAAAAAAAATATCGATAACTTTAACTCGGTTTTTGTCCCAGCACTAGACTGAATTTAGTAATGAATATTTTGTCGGCTTGGGGGTGAAACTAAAGTCTATAGCGCAATAAACAAGAAGCTGTGTTGGTTAGGTAACCTACTTGCTGTCTCTTACGCGAGAAAGTAACTATAAGCGCATTTATGCCGTACGCCATTTTATATTAGACGGGCCTGTTGGTCTAGTGGTTAGCGGCCCTGGCTGCTAAGACGGAGGTCGTGGGTTCGATTCCCACCCAGGACAAACTTTGTGTGATGAGCATGATTGTTAGTTCTGTGTCTGGGTGCGATTTATCTATAATATGTATGTATTTATAAATTATATAAGTATGTATATCAGTTGTCTGGTTACCATAACACAAGCTCTGCTTAGCTTGGGATCTGATAGCCGTGTGTGACTTGTCCCAAGAAATTATTTATTTATTTATTTCAGCCCAAAAGTCCATAAAATGTTAGTAACAATGATCTTAACCTATTGTTAGTAATTTAATATAAATAAATAAAACTAATTCTACTTTACAGTCTACATCGCGTGCAGTCTAATCCAATGACTCAATATTGGACTGTCCCATTTATCACACAATACGCTCAGGATGCGGTGTGAACTGCCACGCATTCTGCGGAGGAGGGAAGCACAACGTTTGCTTAAGATGGTATGGAAACCATCAACTCTGGCCTCAGTAAACATGCCTGATGCACTACAAAATCGCGGCAGTCCATCCAACATTCTGAACGCATTGTTGTATTGAACACTATATTTATAATACCGTACGCCATTTCATATCATCATCGTCATCTGCTTACCCTTTTCCCAACTATGTTGGGGTCGGCTTCCAGTCTAACCGGATGTCATAGTCAAAGTCATAACATTTATTTCAATTAGACCATTTACAGGCACTTTTGACTTGTCAAGGTGTTAGTCAGTTAGTCCGAAAGATGAAGCTAGTTGCTCGTTTCAAAACGTAGGTAGGCCTCTATGGAGAAGAACGAGCAAGAAACTCCACGGCATTTACGCGGACGAAGTCTCGAGCAAAAGCTAGCTGTCTATTTTATAAAAACTTATTAACAAACTAGGTTTTGCCCGCGTCTAAGTCCGCGTAGAACTTGTTTAAATCGTACTTTGCATACAAACTTCCATCCCCCTTTTCACCGCCTTAGGGGGTGATTTCCTGGATAAAAACTATCCTATGTCCTTCCCCGGGTCTTAAACTATCTCCATGCCAAATTTCATCAAAATCGATACAGCGGTTTAAGCGTGAAGAGGTAACAGACGGACAGGCAGACACACTTTCGCATTTACAATATTAGTACCTATGGATCAACCCGACCCGCGTCCGACCCGCACGCGTTGTTTGTGTGTTTTGCGCTTAAAAGTGTAAATACAGTCTATTTCTGTTACTAAAACTAAAACGGAATGACTAAATAGGCGCGCAGCGCATTCAAGTGAAAATAGCTGATAGGAATATTAATCTGGATTTGGAGTCGAGGTTAGATTGTCTAAGTTAAGCGCGACCGTTAAGCGTGAGGTCTTAGGTTCGATTCCCAGGTCGGGCAAAGTGTTATTGGGTTTTTTCATCAGGAATTTCTCAGTAGCAGCCTCGGAGTCTGGATTTGTGCCCGGTTGATGGCAATAGGCTCACCCCCTATTACATGGGACTAAAAATATAACTGGCGAAATGTGGGTGTACTGATGGGTACACCTCTGCCTAACCCTTCGGGGATTACAGGCGTGATGTTATGTATGTTATGATGATATAGCTAGATAGGAAGAGTGTCTGCCATCGACGAAGCCAAGCTTTGGTTTTAGGTGGGGCAATACTGATGAATAAAGTTTTACATTTAATTTTATCAAATGTCAAAGGTCAGGTGCGCAGTACTCGTAACCGGCGTGCTTGTATGACGAGATGTATGAACGTGGATGAGGCGAAAGGAGTACGTAAGGATCGTAGCATGTGGTGTTCTGTAGTTTCTGCCTACTCCCATGGGAAGAAGGCGTGAGTTTATGTATGTTTTCATCAAATGTACAAAACTATGGTATAATTTCTGGTTTATTTAATTATGCTATCTTTCTACATGAAACTATATTTTGAAAGCAGCAACTAATCACCCATGAGCCAGTCAGGATGGGGCAAACGTCCCACTGTGTCTCACTTCGCCCCACTTTGCCCCACCGTGGCTAAGACTGTTCTACAATCATGTATTGAATTTATGGCAAAAGTTTTCGCTACACTGTCCCTAGTACCTACCCCGTTTTAATACAATGTATGTGTATACAAAACCATGATACCCCTCCGGGCAATTATGCGAAAAGGGTTGCTAGCCCTCGGGCTATAAACAAAGTGTGTTTATTTTCAATTAAGTTATAATAATAACCCTTTATCTTAAATTAATAATTATTATAAAATTACTGCCTCGTTGGTCTAGTGGTCGCGAAGCGCGACTGCTGAGCAAGAGGTCTTGGGTTCCCAGGTCAGGCAAAGTGCTATTGAGTTTTTCTATTCTTCTTCTTCTTCTTTATCGTGTGGGCAGTAAGGTCTTACGACCCCACACGCCCTAGTGTCAGAGTTTCTAAACCACCTCAAAGGCCTTTGAGTGGAACAGTAAGTCCAGGTTTCCTCACGATGTTTTCCTTCACCGATGTCAGTGATGTCCAAGATAAACTTTAGAAAGTACATATGAATTGAAAAAGTCACATTGGTACTTGCCCGGATTTGAACCCACAACCTCATGCATGAGAGGCGGGCGCCTTAACCACTGGGCCATCACGACATACTAGTTTTTCTATTAGGAATTTCTCAGTAGCAGCCTTGGAGTCTGGATTTGTGCTCGGTTGATGGCAATAGGCTCGCCCCTTATTACATGGGACTAAAACATATCTGGCGTAATGTGGGTGTATTAATGTGTACACCTCTGCCTAACCCTTCAGGGATTATAGGCGTGATGTTATGTGGTATTATTAAAGTAATTAAATTTGATAGAATTTCTTATACTACTATTTAGATTTGAGGTTATTCCGTTCCGTATCTAATAACTTAATTTTGAAACGAAACGTTATTTATAATATCATGTAACGAATTTAAATTCTCGTTTTGCTAGGCAAGTTAATATTTCATTTCTTTACTAGCTTTTGATCGTGGTTTCGCTCGCGTTAAATACAGGTAATTTACTTTACTCCAAAAATGTTCCATGCAAACTTTAGACCCCCGTTTCATCCTCTTGGGGGTTGAATTTAAAAAAATCCTTTCTTGGCGAACGTCTACTAACTATAAACTACCTCCCTGCTAAATTTCATCTTTATACGTCAAGCGGTTTTCGATATTTCGTGATGAGTAAGTGACCTTTCGCTTTTTTACCTATACTAGCTTATGCGCGCGACTTCGTCCGCGTCAAAGTTTGTTTCTCCATACAAACTTTACCCTCCCTTTTTCATCCCCTAAGGGGTAGAATTTCAGAAAATCCTTTCTTATCTAACGCCTACGTCATACAAAGAACACACCCTCCAAGTTTCAGGTCTCTACGATCAGCGGTTTAGTCTGTGCGTTGATCCGTCAGTCAGTCATTCAGGACAAAGCATTTTATACACACATACATACATTAAACTCACGCCTTTTCCCCATGGGGATAGGCAGAAACAGAACGCCACCTGCTACGATCCTCACATACTCCTTTCGCCTCGTCCACGTTCATACATCTCGTCATACAAGCACGCCGGTTACGAGTACTGCGCACCTGACTTTTCTGAAGAGCCTCACCAATAAGGTCAGTGTAGGTCTTCCTAGGGCGACCCCTCCCTGCGATGCCACTCACCTCTGCCATATAAATACCTTTTGTTAATCGTCTTTCACTCATCCTCTCAACATGACCGAACCATCTAAGCATACCCTTTACATTTCATAATGTATAGACAGAAGATTTGCATGATAGCTGTACTAAATGTCCTCTCGACTCGCCGGTCACAACAAATCGATAAAAAGGGGTAGATACGCTTCAATCCCATGACACGAGTTGGCTCGACATTGTCGCAGTTTAAACCCACGCCTTCAACACACTTTTAATTCAACTTTTATTTGAAAAAAATATTCTGTCTCTTCTGTCTTCTTCTTCTTCTGTGTCTTTTGTGTGTGTGTTATTTATTCTGTGACTGCCTCGTTGGTGTTGTGGTCGCAAGCGCGACTGGTGTGCATGAGGTCTTGGGTTCGATTCCCAGGTCGGGCAAAGTGTTATTGGGTTTTTCCATCAGGAATTTCTCAGTAGCAGTCTCGGTGTCTGGATTTGTGCCCGGTTGATGGCAATAGGCTCGCCCCTATTACATGGGACTAAAAATATAACTGGCGAAATTTGGGTGTACTAATAGGTATACCTCTGCCTAACCCTTCGGGGATTACAGGCGTGATGTTATGTTATGTTATTTATTCTGTGTAGAGATAAACTACAGTAACATGACGCGCCCTTCCACAATTTAAAACGTTTGAAAGTGTTTGTAATAGTATTAAAAAGACTCACAACGCATGTGTGCGTATTGAGACGGCTGTCGAAACAAAAACAAATCAGCAATTTGTTGCTCGACTAGCGGCGTCATTAATCACTCATTATTACTAGTATGGCGCTGCACTGACATACTCTATGAGAATGACACGTGCGTTGTCTTGCGCGGTCGGCTTATTATGGTTAGTTGACAAACAAATCTGCCTGCTACTGAAGACGATTACTTACAACTACATACAAACTTTTTCATACGGATGTGAGTACACACATTGAAATGGTAATATGGAGGGGCGCGTCAAGTTATATTAGTTTATCTATAGCTACGCTTCAATCAAATGATACGAGTCGACACTCGACATGTCGCAGTTAAAAGCGACGTCTCTACTTTTAATTTAACTCGTCCTAATATTTGAAAAATTCATTCTGTGTAATTAGATTCGGACGAAAGCAAATTAAATGTTGGGGAACTGGGGTTGTGGTTTAAGACCCCAGTGTCGAGAGATCTACGTCATGTCATGTTAATATGGATGTTTCGAGAGTTGATCCCGCTGCTAGAAAAGGGTATGCTTAGATGGTTCAGTCATGTTGAGAGGATGAGTGTAAAACGATTAACAAAAGGTATTTATATGGCAGAGGTGAGTGGCAACGCAGGGAGGGGTCGCGCTAGGAAGACCTACACTGACCTTATTGGTGAGGTCCTTCAGAAAGGTCAGGTGTGCTACTCGTAACCGGCGTGCTTGTATGACGAGATGTATGTACGTGGACGAGGCGAAAGGAGTATGTAAGGATCGTAGCAGGTGGCGTTCTGTGGTTTCTGCCTACCCCTATGGGAAAGAGGCGTGAGTTTATGTATGTATCCTGCTGCTAAACACGAAAGTTTGTGAGAATTAATGGATAAAGATTTTCTTTTTCAATTCGTATGTACTTTCTAAGTTTATCTTGGACATCACTGACAGGAAAAATATCGTGAGGAAACCTGGACTTCATTAGTTTATTTTGACAGCAAAGACAAAGTCAAAACATTTCAATTAGACCATTTACAGGCACTTTTGAATTGTCAAGCAGTTGGTCAGTTAGTCAGAAAGTTGAAGCTAGTTGCTCGTTCCTAAACGTAGGTAGGTCTCTATGGAGAACAACGAGCAAGAAACTCCACGGCACTCTTTTCAATTAAGTTTTTTACAGTTTTTTCAATTCACTGCGTGCTTTCTATGAGGTGACTTACGATCAACTTGAACGCTTAGATCTTTTAAACTACGCAACGGATTTTAATGCAGTTTTCATCAATAGATAGAGTGATTCAAGAGGAAGGTTTATGTATCTACATTGCATCCGAGCAAAGCCGGGGCGGGGCGCTAGCTTAACATATATAACCAACTCTGAAAAAAAAAAACCCCGACGCTATAAAATTATCTTTACATAACATCACGCCTGTAATCCCCGAAGGGTTAGACAGAGGTGTACTCATAAGTATACCCACATTCCGCCAGTTATGTTTAAGTCCCATGTAATAGAGGGCGAGCCTATTGCCATCAACAAGGCACCAAATCCTAATCCTAACTAATATTATAAATGCGAAAGTAAGTTTGTTTGTTACTTTTCCACGTCCAAACCACTGAACCGATCATCCTGAAATTGTGCATATACCTTTTATCCTGAAAAGAAATATTGTTCCCGACAGAAATCACAATAACGTTCTTATGACAGTAGATGGCGCCACATGTCTTTCGAATTGTGATCGAATTCTAAACATAATTTGCGAGCGAAGCCGAGGGCGAAAGCTATTTATCTATATTTGTTCTTAAAGTTTTAGCCATGTTAACAATGTTGACATAACGTTGGTGTGGTGTCTCCGAGCTCTTAGCCTATAAAGGATGCCATGCCGTAAAGGGTCTAAATGTTTTTCTCAAAGCACCCTAAATTTCAGCAAAAGTATCAATAAAGTGATCAATATAGGTAGGTAACATCATTTGGAAGGGTTTTTTGAAGTGCAAGCTTCTTTATTGGGAAATCGTCACCGACATGCTATTGTATCCCGTCACCGACATGGCAATGTAGTCGCGTCACCGACCTGCTAACTTGACTGCGTTACCGACAGGGTTATGTGATAGCGTCACTGACATTATTATGTGACCGTGTCACCCACATGCTAAAATGAACGCTTCCGACCGACATGTGATATGAATGCGTCACCGAAATGATCGCATGATCGCGTCACCAACATGCTTAATGAGCCGCGTCACCGACAAGTTAATGGGACATCAAACAACATTGACAAGTGGCTGCGTTACCGAAATAATTAAGCGACCGCGTTACCGACATGTTACTCGTCCCGCGTCGCAGATATTATCAAGTGGTCGCGTCACCAAAATTATAACATTGACAGCGTCACCTACATTGTAACGTGACTGTTTCCGACCGACATGCGATCATAATGCATCACCGAAATTATCACAAGGCCGCGTTACCGACATGTTACTTGTACCGCGTCGCCGTCATTATCAAGCGGTCGCATCACCGAAATTATAAAGGGACAGCGTCACCGACATGGTAATACGAACGCGTCACTGACATGCTAATTAAAATAAAAAAATATCTTGGGACAACTCACACACGGCTATCTGATCCCAAGCTAAGCAGAGCTTGTGTTATGGTAACCAGACAACTGATATACATACTTATATAATTTATAAATACATACATATATAGATAAATCACACCCAGACACAGAACTAACAATCATGCTCATCACACAAAGTTTGTCCTGGGTGGGTCAGATCGATTATTACCCCGTCACCGATAATTAAACAAAATTACTGAAGTATATTGCCCCTCTGTTTCTGCTGACCCTTACAGCACAAAAGCTTGCAACATTTTTTGTTTCACATTTTGACAACCACATATTTTTATGTAGGGTAGTCTGTGAAATTAATTTGTTCTCATTTGTTAGGGCTGTACAGTCGAGAGCAACGTTGTATTCAGTGACATAAAGTTTAATTTTTTTTGTAAGAATTTAGCGAATAAAATTTTTTTGACATAACATCACGCCTGTAATCCTTGAAGAGTTAGGCAGAGGTGTATAAATAATAATACCAGTCTATTACTGTCCTAGTGCAGGACAAAGCCCTCTTCTCATACAGAGAAGGCACAAGCATTGATCTCCATTCGGTTTTGTTTTTATTTATGTTCGATTCTAAGTATTACAGACCATTTAGATTAAACTAGCTTCTGTCCACGTCTTCGTCTGCTTAAAAGTTAACATATTATCCCACGTGAACTATAAATTCCGGTTTTTTCTTTCTTCATCGTGTGGGCAGTAAGGTCTTACGACACCACACACCCTAGTGTCAGAGTTTCTAAACCGCCTCAAGGGCCTCTGACATGGTTTGAGTGGAACAGTAAGTCCAGGTTTCCTCACGATGTTTTCCTTCACCGATGCCAGTGATGTCCAAGATAAACTTTAGAAAGTACATAATTATGAATTGAAAAAGTCACATTGGTATTTGGTACTTGCCCGGATTTGGACCCAAAACCTCATGCATGAGAGGCGAGCGCCTTAACCACTGAGCCAGCACGGCGATAATTTTTAATTATTAAATGTAATCAAAATCTGTTCAGCCGTTCTAACATTCATACATCCAAACATTATTAATAATGTGTTAGACAGTATCATACAATTTCAATAAGTAATTTCTGCTGAATAAGTTCAGCAGAAAATATTTTTTGAAATTCACATTTTTAAATGACATGTCACATTTTTTCACACGACTGTACGTAAACAGAGAACTGTACGTCATTTGTCAGCCTTCCAAATGTATCATGGAGGCTCATGACAAAAAATCATGCGACAGGAAAAGTGACAAAAAAAATTTTGTCGCTTTTTTTTTGTACCTACTAATAAAAATATTTTTTTTGTTTGTTTAAACGTTTATCTCTGGAACTACTAGTCGGATTTGAATAATTCTTTTTGGATATGATAGCCAGATTCATGACGAATAGTATAAGCTATATAACGCTACGACGTAAAGGAGCGGAGCAGTATCCAAAGACGTAACTTAACACGAGTGAAAAAAAAAGTCCTTACGATACCTCTTGGTAAGACTAGTTGTCAGACTTTCGGGCTTCTGACGACCCGTAACGACTGTCACAGATCCGCGCATGACAGCCGGGACCAACGGCTTAACGTGCTTTCTGAAGCTCAGAGGAGTCTCGGTGTGTAAAGATCACCTATCATTTGGCAAGCGTAACTTAACCTGATGGATCGACCCGTGCGGCTGTTAGTACTTAGCCACTAGCTCCTCTGTGCTTCACACTGTATGTTTATTAAAAATATGTGTCGACTACAAAATCCTTTTAGTGCTCAAACACCCGCTGAGAGCTTCATAATATTTCCTAATCATAAAATAGACAGGGAGGCGAAATCAACAGACTCGAGCAAGACGACGGCGCGGTCAGAATTGCCTCGAAAGATCTAAGCTTAGCTTACCCGCCGCTAGCGAGTCGACACCTAATTTCAACCGATTTCAAAAAGGAGGAGGTTCTCAATTTGGCAGTATGTTTTCTTTTTTTTTGTATGTTTGTTACGCGATTACTCCGTTAATTATAAATAATAATAAATAATAAATATCTTGGGACAGCTCACACATGGCTATCTGATCCCAAGCTAAGCAGAGCTTGTGTTATGGTAACCAGACAACTGATATACATACTTATATAATTTATAAATACATACATATTATAGATAAATCACACCCAGACACAGAACTAACAATCATGCTCATCACACAAAGGTTGTCCTGGGTGGGAATCGAACCCACGACCTCCTGCTTAGCAGTCAGGGCCGCTAACCACTAGATAAACAGGCCCGTCAAAATGAATTGATTTGGATGATTCTTTTTTTCAACCGACTTCAAAAAGGAGGACATTCTCAATTCGGGGCGTGTTTTTTCTTTTGTATAAATGTTCACCGATTACTCCGCTAATTATGGATTATACTGGTCCTCATGAATCTAGCTATATCATACACAAAAAAATATTTTCTAATCGGACTGGTGGTTTCAGAGATTAACACGTTTACATACGAAACAAAAAAAAACTCTTCAGTTTCTTCAGGTTCTATTGTCATCAAACGGGCACCAATTCAAACTCTGAGACTGCTACTGAGAAATTCCTGATGGGTTAACCCAAATTATTCACACTACATAACATCACGCCTGTAATCCCCGAAGGGTTAGGCAGAGGTGTACCCATTAGTACACCCACATTTCGCCAGTTATGTTTTTAGTCCCATGTAATAGGGGGCGAGCCTATTGCCATCAACCGGGCACAAATCCAGACTCCGAGGCTGCTACTGAGAAATTCCTGATGGAAAAACCCAATAACACTTTGCCCGACCTGGGAATCGAACCCAAGACCTCATGCCCTGCAGTCGCACTTGCGACCACTAGACCAACGAGGCAATTATTCACACTACACAACATAACATAACATCACGCCTGTAATCCTCGAAGGGTTAGGCAGAGGTGTACACACATTTTGTCACACTAGTATTAATAAAATCGATGCCAACATCCCTGCAAGTCAAATCGAAAAAATATCGAAAATATTAAATAAAAAAGTCACATTGGTACTAGCTGGGTATCTAACCCGTACCCTCATGCGTGAGAGGCGGGCGCCTTAATCACTGGACCGTTACGTATTTAACTCTGTAAACATACCGAGTTATTTATAGGATGCCACCCTGTATAATCCTGTAAACATAATACTGTAAAAAAGATGACCGCCTTAAAAAACTACAAAATAAAAAATAACTTTAGCTTGGAAGTCGGCGGCTTTGGTTTTGTTTCTTGTTATGTAGGTATTGCCACCGACTTCCAAGCTAAAGTTATTTTTTATTTTGTAGTTTTTGAAGGCGGTCATCTTTTTTGTAAAAAAGCTTTTTATTTTTCACTTTTTAGTGCTTTTGTGTTAATGTTTGAAATCCTTACATAAAGCCCTTTCAAACAATACCTCACACGATATATTTAATTTTGGAAAGTGGTAGGAGGGGGGTTGACGTACCCCCTCCCCACTTCCTTCAGTCAGTCATCGACTACACGTATAAACAAAGCAATTTTTCTTGTTACGGCGGTTCTGCAGTGATTTTATAAGGAGTTCCGTTCCATATCTCCAAAGTTCATCATCAGATCATGACAATATTTCTATGGGACCTATTCGGAACTATACTCTTTCAAACAAAAAAAGAATCATCCAAATCGATTCATAATTGGCGGAGTAATCGTAGAACAAATATACAAAAAAAAAACATACGCGTCGAATTGAGTACCTCCTCCTTTTTGAAGTCGATTGATACCATTAAAATAAAAAGAAAGGTTCACATCAAAGTGATAAAATTATCCTATGTGCTAATCCAGGAAATGGTCTATCTATGTGCCAATTTTCATCCAAATCTGTTCAACGGTTTACGCGTGATTAAGCAACAAACATACAAACATCTTTAAAAAAATCCACAGCCTATTACCATCAACCGGGCACAAATCGACTTCGAGGCTTCTACTGAGAAATTATCTGAAAAACTTAATAACTGAGCTTATTACCCATTCTTCTCCATACGCAACTATCTTCTAACAACTAGTTTTTTTGAAGTGAAAACTTCTACTGTGGGGTCGGGCTGCTGACATTGAATCCATTTTTATTTTACAGAAGAGAGCTGTCAGAGCCATTTATAATCTACCTCGTCGCGAATCTCTAAGGGAATTATTTAAAAGGATTAATATTATGACAGTACCTTGCCAATTTATTTATGAAAATATTATGTATGTGAGAAAAAATCTAAATCTTTTTAATAAAATAAGTGATAGACATAATATTAATACTAGAAATAAAGATAAAATAGCTCAACCATATTTTAGGTTGTCTAAAGTAAATACATCTTTTATGGGGTACTGTGTTAAATGTTACAATAAAATTCCTTCTGATATATTAAAATTAAATGAAAGGAAATTTAAGACACACATTAAAAGTACACTTTGCAAACAAGCATATTACAAATTAGAGGATTACAATCAAGATAAGAATGCTTGGAAACATGCTGGTCCTGCTCCATAGGACAATGATACATTCTAGACAAAATCAAACTGGTTATTATTGTTTTTTTTTTGTTTTTCATTTTTCTTAATACTTAATTTTGTTTTAATTTTGTTTTATTTTTGATTATTGATCTTGAAGTGTGTTATAGATTGCGCGGACTCACACACTATTTCATGTTGGTTGAGATGTTATGAGTGGTCGTCTGTAGTTCCAATATTTGTAAACACGTGAAAACTATGTATATTTGAACATATTTTAACTTTTAAATTCTTAATTTGTGCCTTTTAATTATTATGATTAATTAGTTTTTTTTTTATAGGGTACATACATTGCTTTCACGTGCCATGTCGTGTATGATTCTGTAAACAAATATTGTAAACATTGATTTTAAAAGAGTACGTATGGAGTTTCTTGCCCATTCTTCTCCATACTAAACTACCTTTTGGAAGGGGCAACTAGATTCAATTCTATTTTGTTTTTTGTGTTTGACGTTCAAAAGTGCCTTATTGGCCTAATTGAAATAAATGATTTGACTTTGACTTTGACTTTGACTTTGACTTTGACTTCTTTAGCGGCGTTGAGCACTTTTTCTGTAATGGGTATAAAATCTTAAACTCGCGTCAGGACACGTGACCTGATCGAAAAAGCGTAAAACGGATGGAGAGTAGACAGCTATCCCCTCTCTACGGCGCGGCGAAAATGTATGACTGGGCCTACTGTTTCGTTTAGGCAGCGCAGGGCGCTTGCGCGAATGTTCGTGTATAACTTTTTAATGTAAAATAATTGTAATAGTTTTAAAGTGTTAAATTTTTAATGTAATATAAATTGTCATGTTTGTGTACGATAGCGCAATAAATGAATATTGTATTCTACCACATAAATGATAGTACTTTTATACTGATAAAGCAATTGGTGCAAAATTATTCCCTAACCATTCCAAAATATCAAACATGCTCAACGTTAATAATCAAGTTTTCACTTCTGCCGGCACTCCCGGAGTGCAACCCGTCTTTTTTTATTTTATATGACGTTCATAACTGCCTTTTAAAAGTCTAATTAAAATAAATGATTTGATTTTGGTTTTCTTTAATATTCCGATTCAAAAACCGAATATATAATATATAAAAAGCCACAATTCATACGAAAAATTGTTTTAACATAAATAACAAAATATTGATCGTTCAATAAAAACTTAAAACAATAAATAAAAAATACTTGCAGAACGTAGTACTTGCAGAAAACAGCATGTTTCTAATTCCTAACGTTCTCTGTAAGAACAGCTAAACTCTGCAAGTACTTGCAAAACTCCCTGCAAGTACTTGCACGAAATCCTGCAAGTACTACAAACGCTACGCCACTAATATTTCTGTTAACCCGTTCACAACTGCGTTGAATATTTCAGAACTAACCCGACTAAGCTCAAATAGTTCTGTACTACAGTTGCAAGTTTCCAATATGGCTGGATTACATGATATAATATTAAATAATAATCTATTTTAATGGAGGTTCGTGAGTGATTTAAATGCGCAGCATTGTAGGGTTATTCACTTTGAAATTCGAACGTATTAGATATGGAAAGCGTTGATTTAACATTTTAGAATGACGTTGGTCTTTGATAGCGCGTATTCTGTGCGCTCTATGATTGTTAATTGACCAAATCATTCAGGAGTCATTGTACTTATCATTGTGAACAACTTTTAAAAAAAAAACAGCTGTTCCATACATTTTGATCATGCTGTAAAGCATTTTTGTATGGATATGATTTATTTTAAAATAAATCAGTTTGCTTTGAGATTGTGTGAGGTTTTTTAATGAACTTGCAGAATAGTCATTAAAGTAATGATTTTATAGAAAAAACTATTTGAGAGAATTAGTTTTTCTTTTCGCTAAGTTTAGGTCTTTGAAAGGGTTAATAAGAATATTCAGTAAACTTAGCACTAAGACATTATTTTTCTAAAACAAACACTAAATTTAAAAGAAAATGTTTCCATTTCCACAGATCTACTATAGTTTAGATGTTAAACATAAAAAAATTAAAATAATTATGTCAGTGAATAAAAACATGTGATTTAGCTTACTAATAAAAAAACAACAGTAGTTATATACATCAATAAAAAATAATATATTTAAAAAATATATTACAAATTCAACAAAAAAAAAAAACACCAGTGCGAGTGACAAAAGTAAAAAAACCGCAAAAAAAAAAATCATACGGCAAAAAGTGCGGTCGAAAAAAAATGGATTTTTGAAAATCTCATTCGGACGTAAAAGTTTTACTATAATTGCGGCCAATTCAAAATGTTAACAATGTCGACTCTGATGATGCCAGCCGCTACTATGACGACGATGACGAACGCTGGGCCAATCCCAGTCGCCGCTGCGACAAAACTGGAACCCAAGTTGCTGCAGCTCCCTCATCCGGCCCTGGTGCCCCAGATGCAGCAGCAACCGCAACCACAACCGCACCACCACCAACATCCACATAACAACAATAAAGTTGGTAAGTACATCGCTTTAGCTAGAGATAAACTACACTAACTTGACGCGCCCTTCCACAATTCAAAACGTTTGAATGTTAGGTTAGGTTAGGTTAGGTTAGCTGGGCTGTTTCCGCACTTAGCCTCTTTATTGGGCCATTGAACGTTTGAATGTGTTTGTAAAAGTATTGAAAAGATTCACAACGCATGTGTGCGTACTGAGACGGCTCCCGAAACAAAAACAAATCAGCGATTTCTTGCTGGACTAGCGGCGTCATTAATCACTCATTATTACTAGTATGGCGCTGCACTGACATACTCTATGAAAATGGCAGGTGCATTTTCTTGCGCGGTCGGTGGTTAGTTGACAAACAAATCTGCCGGCCTGCTACTGAAGACGATTACTCACAACTACATACAAACTCTTTCATACGAATGTGACTACACACATTAAAATAATAATATGGAGGGGCGCGTCAAGTTATAGTAGTTTATTTATATTCCCGTTTGAGCATCTATTTTTGAGCATCAAAGGTGGTCAGCGGCCAGTCTTTTGGACACATTTCCAGTGAACGGCGAATTTTTTGATGCCATTTAGTTTTATGGTCGATTCACACCTGACAGTCAGTCACTCGCGTAACGCAGAAACAGTTACGCGTTCTACTCCATAGAGGCCTACCTCCATTTTGGAACGAGCAACTAGCTTCATCTTTCAGACTAACTGAACGACTCCTTGACAATTCAAAAGTGCCTGTAAATGGTCTAATTGAAATAAATGTTTCGACTTTTTTTTGACAGTCAAATAGGTACATATAACCGATGATGCGTTAGTGCGTCGACCATACTGAAGACGATACGTTCGACGTATCTTCCGTCTGATGTGAACCAATCTTAGTTTCTCTATTTTAATTAGTTAATATATTACTAAAAGGTTACGTTAAAATATTGATAGAAGCTCAATCCATCGGCTCAAACGGAAATACTTCTTTTAAGCATTGACAGTTACACTCTTAAAGCCACTTCTCACTGGAGCGGAATACTTGCAGATCCTGCAAGTAGTTAGCTACTGTGTGGGTGGGTCTTAATGTTTAACACAGACCGAATAGCAATATGAGTTGGATATTTATTTGATTATAATTGATAGTAAACTAAAATTTTACGAAAATAAAGTTGAAAATTGCATAATTGCGAACAAAATGAGAAAAGAAAAGCAGAAATATATCTTGCAATCAATTTTTAACTTTATTTGTGACGTAGTTAAGTTCTTTATCAAATTATTAATACATATTACTGCTCGGTTTGCGTTTATCCTTATTTTTAAGAGGTGCTTAAAGTTAAGAAATACTTAAACATTCAATAAGTGTCTAAGGACACTTGAATCGTTACTTAATTCTAAGCAACGCTTATAAGTAAGAGGATACTCTGTGTACTAGATGTGATTAAATGTTAAATTCTTATGTACTGTCAAAAATATTAGGATCAAATGAATTATTGTTTGCACTCACAAATATTTAAGGTGAAAATATTGAAAGGTTTCTTTCAAAATATAGGGTGTTTGGTGCATCGTTTGCCAAATTGAATTAACCAATAGGATAGGTCATTTGTTATCTTACACATAACATAACATCACGCCTGTAATCCCCGAAGGGTTAGGCAGAGGTGTACCCATTAGTACACCCACATCTCGCCAGCTATGTTTTAAGTCCCAAATAATAGGGGGCGAGCCTATTGCCATCAACCAGGCACAAATCCAGACTCCGAGGCTGCTACTTAGAAATTCCTGATGAAAAAACCCAATAACACTTTGCCCGACCTGGGAATCGAACCCAAGACCTCATGCACAGCAGTCGCGTTGCTATCTCTTCACGCCGAATAACTCATTGAAATTTCTTTGTTACACCGGTTTTTTTGACAATTCCTTAGACTCAGAATATTATTGATTATGAAAATTAACCAGACAAGGCAACACAAAGGGAAAATCGAAGGCTTTGGGGAAAGCCTTTTCCCAACAGTGGGACTATACAAGGGTAAAATAATGAAATACTACAACTAAATACTGTGAGTGTAAACAATAAAATAATGTACGTCAAATATTAATTCCTTATGACTGCCTCGTTGGTCTAGTGGTCGCAAGCGCGACTGCTGTGCATGAGGTCTTGGGTTCAATTCTCAGATCGGGCAAAGTGTTATTGGGTTTTTCCATCAGGAATTTCTCAGTAGCAGCCTCGGAGTCTGGATTTGTGCCCGGTTGATGGCAATAGGCTCGCCCCCTATTACATGGGACTAAAAACATAACTGGCGAAATGTGGGTGTACTAATGGGTACACCTCTGCCTAACCCTTCGGGGATTACAGGCGTGATGTTATGTATGTATTAATTCCTTTAAACGCATCTAGTACAATATGAATAAAGTTTCTAGACCCTCATTTATTATGACTATCCTGCAAGTAAAACAAACAGCAAGCTTAGTCTGTAGGAAACTCCCTCTGTGAAGTCAGGCGAATTGAGCTTGAAGTGTGAGTCTTAAAGGAGTATCGTAATACCCAGTTACTGGGTTGTGGAGGTCAGATAGGCAGTCGCTCCATGTAAAATACTGGTATTCAGCTGCATCCCGTTAGACTGGAAGCCGACCCCAACATAGTTGGGAAAAGGCTAGGCAGATGATGTCATCATCATCGGCTTGAGATGTATCCCATCTGCAGTAAATAATAAAGTAATAATACCAGCCTATTACAGCCTTGTTGGTCTAGTGGTCGCAAAGCGCAACTGCTGATCATGAGGTCTTGGGTTCGATTCCCAGGTCGGGCACTGTTATTGGGTTTTTTGTTCAGGAATTTCTCAGTAGCCGCCTTGGAGTTTGTGTCCGCTTGATGGCAATAGGCTCGTCATTTACACAGGATTTAAACATAACTGGCGAAATGTGGGTGTACTAATGGGTACACCTCTGCCTAATCCTTCAATTGTGTGACATTTAACTGTCAATTTTTTTCTGCAAGCTGTTAGTTGCAGTAAAGTCATAAGCAATCAGGGTCTAGATTTAAAGTATGGTAGGTACAATATTGCAAAGCAAGTCATACAATGTTTGACTATATTTAAAAAGTGCGTCTAAAAAACTATGTTTTAATTCTGCAAGTACTTGCACGCAAAAAATGATACTTGCAAGTCAATGTTAAATGGTAACTCGTGTGCAAGATAATTTTTCTGTCACACAAGATACTTGCAGCTTGTGTGTGCGCTACTTGCACAATAAAAATGTGTAAATTTCAAATAATTGCAAAAATTCTAAGGTATTTTAATCGGAATATAAATATTTGATAGAATTGCAAAATAAACCGATTTTAATGAAGCTTACTACACATAAGCATAATACATAGGTCTAAAAAAATATCAGAGAACATTTTCGAAATGTCTTAAAAAATATAATTGAAAATCTCAGTGTTATTAGGTTTTTCCATCAGGAATTTCTCAGTAGCAGTCTCGGAGTCTGGATTTGTGCCCGGTTGATGGCAATAGGCTCGCCCCCTATTACATGGGACTAAAAACATAACTGGCGAAATGTGGGTGTACTAATGGGTACACCTCTGGCTAACTCTTCGGGGATAACAGGCGTGATGTTATGTGAAAATCTCAGTTTCTATGGAAAACCTAAATTCGGTCTAATTTACCTGTAACACAATTTTTCGAAAATATTCTCTATTTACTTTTAAGACTTATGTATTTCTGCTTATGTGTAGAAAGTTTTATTAAAATTGGTTCATTTATTTCGAAAAATAATGACTTGAGAGTTTGTATGAAATGCGAAAACGCTCATAAGATGTAAGAAAATTAAATAAATAAATAAATAATAAATATCTTGGGACAACTCACACACGGCTATCTGATCCCAAGCTAAGCAGAGCTTGTGTTATAGTAACCAGACAACTGATATACATACTTATATAATTTATAAATACATACATATTATAGATAAATCACACACAGACACAGAACCAACAATCATGCTCATCACACAAAGTTTGTCCTGGGTGGGAATCGAACCCACGACCTCCGGCTTAGCAGTCAGGGCCGCTAACCACTAGACCAACAGGCCCGTCAAATAGTTCAATTGGTTCAAGTATCCATTTAGACGTACCAAAGAAATATAATCAAAACTTGTATGACTAATTAGTATAATAATTAGACAAAATTGTATTGTATTTAGTCGAGATAAACTACAATGACGCGCCCCTCCAAAATTCAAAACCTTTGAAAGTCTTTGTAAAAGTATTTACATATGACGTCGCCTACCGAAAACAAAAACAAATCAGCGATTTGTTGCTCGACTTGCGGTGTCATTTTATTACTTATTATTACTAGTATGGCGCTGCACTGACATACTCTATGAAAATGACACGTGCGTTGTCTTGCGCGGTCGGCTAGTTATGATTAGTTGACCAACAAATCTGCCGGCCTGCTACTGAAGCTAAATAATTATAACTACATACAAAATCTTTCATATGGATGTGACTACACATATTTAAATAGTAATATAGAGGGGAGCGTCAAGTTATAGTAGTTTATCTCTGGTATGTTTAATGTTGTCGTATTTATAGCTTTTCCCCACTGTTGGACAAAAGATTTTTCATTTTCAGCCGTGCGATTACTTCAGGAAAATAAATTATTTAAAAATGATATTTTTGACAAACTATTTGTTATATTTACAACGGATTAACTAATTACATAAAATAATTTTGCCATTATTTACAAAAGTATCAACAGGTCAAAATCATTTAATTTGTATCTTAAAATAACCAACGTAATGCTAAGATGGTTCGGTCATGTTGAGAGGATGAGTGAAAGACGATTGACAAAAGGTATTTATATGGCAGAGGTGAGTGGCAACGCAGGGAGGGGTCGCCCTAGGAAGACCTACACTGACCTTATTGGTGAGGTTCTTCAGAAAGGTCAGGTGCGCAGTACTCGTAACCGGCGTGCTTGTATGACGAGATGTATGAACGTGGACGAAGGGTACTAATGGGTACACCTCTGCCTAACCCTTCGGGGATTGCAGGCGTGATGTCTCCATTTCCACCTCCGCTTCCGTTGACCTCGGCATCCGCAAAGATGACCTCCATTACAATCCTAATTAGAAGTACCAAAATTCAACTATCAAATTGTCTTACTTCTGTCACAATATTGCGTTGAAATTACTGTTAAAAATATATTTTTAAAAACAAGCTTCCTTTTAAAATGTTTACAATATTGAGTATTGGACATTGTATTGTCAGCAGGACTAAAGGTGTATGCAACATTTCAGCTCAATCGTATACCAGCAAATGATCGAAATATGGTTTGCAAATTTTGAAAGGACAACTTACATACGAACAGTGCAAGCTAAGGCGCTTTGCACACAGAGCAACTATTGCAGCAACTGGCAACTAGCTGTTAAAATATACTTCAATTGGACTGCGCACACTCGAGTTTCGAGTTGCGGCAATCGTCAACAGTTTTCAGTTGCTGCAATCGATGACTAAGTTAGTCCCTAATTGTCGCAACTAGCAACTGTTAAATATTATACCGTTAACGCTGACCGCTGCGTAGATTGAGCAACTCGACTATGAAAGTTGCTCACAGATTGCCATAAAGTTGCGGCAACCGTAAACGTTATAGCAACTATCAACTTTTACAGGTAACTTTTAAAGTGTTGATAGTTGCCTCAACTTAAGTTGCTCCGTGTGCAAAGCACCTAAATAAAAGCTGGTAAAACAAACATATTCGACTTAATTCTTCCTCATGCGAACCCTAAGTGGCTTATATATCTTCCTGCCGCAGCATTAAAAGTAATATGTGCCTATTATTACCCACATTACTTTTGTGGGACTAGCAGACGGCGCGGTAACCGTGTTTTGTATTTAACGCACGCAAAAACGACGGGGTTTTGTTTTGACGTGTATGTCTGTGGCTTCGTAACTCCCGAACGGATGAACAGATTTTGATTTTGTTTCTTTCTGAGCTATGTTTGATATTTAAAAAAAAACAAGATGGCCGCCGTAGTCGGGAGAATTTTAAATTTAATTTTTCGTGTTTTTGTTTCCTAAAAGTTCGAAAACCAATTCTTTTTTTGATGGTAAGAAGAATTACCAGCCCATTACTGTCCTACTGCAGGACAAAGGCCTCTTCTCATACAGAGAAGGCACGAGCATTGATCACCACGCTTGCTCAAGGCGAATTGGTGATTTTAGACTAGCCTTTGCCTGCGTCAGCGTCCGTGTCATAATTGAAATATTATCCCACGGGAACCGAAAATTCTAGGGCAAAAAAAGATGACCGCCTTCAAAAAACACAAAAGTCAGTCATCGACTACACGTATAAACAAAGCAATTTTTCTTGTTACGGCGGTTCTGCTGTGATTTTATAAGGAGTTCCGTTCCATATCTCCAAAGTCCATCATCAGATCATGACAATATTCCTATGGGACCTATTCGGAACTATACTCTTTCAAACAAAAAAGAATCATACAAAACGATTCATAATTGGCGGAGTAATCGTAGAACAAATACACAAAAAAAAAAAACATACGCGTCGAATTGAGAACCTCCTCCTTTTTGAAGTCGGTTGAAAAGTGTGTCCTATGTGCTATTCCAGACTATAATCTATATCTGTGCCAAATTTCATTCAAATCCATTCAGCTGTTCTAGCGTTATTGAGTAACAAACATCCACCCATCCATGTTTTCGCAATTTTTAACAGTAGTAAGGTTTCCTCACGATGTTTTCCTTCACCGATGTCCTTGATGTCCAAAATAAACTTAGAAAGTACATTATGAATCGATCAAGATTGTAACCAAGATTTTGTAAAAACCCAATTGAAAAGAGTGTCCGTGGAGTTTCTTGCTCGTTCTTCTCCATAGAGACCTACGTTTTAGAACGAGCAACTAGCTTCAACTTTCTGACTAACTGACCGACTCGGATTCTTTGGCCTTAGATTTTTACATTTGAGATAAAATATAATTTATCAACGAATGGCTAAGAAAAAGAAAAAATAAATTATAATAACATAACATCACGCCTGTAATCCCCGAAGGGTTAGACAGAGGTGTACTCAGTACACCCACATTTTGCCGGTTGTTTAAGTCCCATATAATAGGCGAGCCTATTGCCATCAACCGGGCACAAATCCAGACTCCGAGGCTGCTACTAAGAAATTCCTGATAGAAAAACACAATAACACTTTGCTCGACCTTGTAATAGAACCCAAGACCTCATGCTCAGCAGTCACGCTTTGCTTCCACTAGACCAACGAGGCAGAATAAATAGCCTCTCATAATTTCTATAAAAATAACACAAACAAACAAGCGAATCGACGCTTTATTTTCATCATAAAAAACTGACATATACCTCATGTTTTACGGTGTTTTTACGATGAAGGCAAAACCGTAAACCATTGGAATTTTACCATAAATCAAATAAGGTACATATCTATATGTTATTCTGACAATTTCATTGACAGACCTGTTGAGGATATGGTTGGCACAATAGCTGAAGCGATTTGGGTCATATTCCGGCAAGAAACAAATTTATATGATTTACAGATAGCTGTCCTATACTGTCGGTGCGTTGTCCCCATTCGAGAACCGACATAGCGTGATATTATAATATATAGCCTGAACTCATAACATAACATCACGCCTGTAATCCCCGAAGGGTTAGGCAGAGGTGTACCCAGTACACCCTCATTTCAACAGTTATGTTTTTACTCCCATGTAATAGGGGGCGAGCCTAATGCCATCAACCAGGCACAAATCCAGACTCCGAGGCTGCTACTGAGAAATTCCTGATGGAAAAACCCAATAACACTTTGCCCGACCTGGGAATCGAACCCAAGACCTCATGCACAGCAGTCGCGCTTGCGACCACTAGACCAACGAGGCAGTCACCTGTATAGATAACATTTGAAAACATCCAACTGTTTCTAATGTCTGTCGACCCTGCATACCAATCTCTTTTGCTGACTGTACGTAAGGAGCTCATTAACTTCTCATTATCTTTTTATTTATATTTTCTTTTTTGTCATTATGTGGGTTTTTTCTCAAGAAATAGAGGTCTGTAAGAAAAAGATCGATCGGAGAAATGCTACCACTATACGTACAAAAATAAATAAACGCTTAGCAACAAACTTGTTAGGAACATAACATAACATAACATCACGCCTGTAATCCCCGAAGGGTTAGGCAGAGGTGTACCTAGTACTCCTACATTTCGCCAGTTATGTTTTTTTTAGTTCCATGTAATAGGGGGCGAGCCTAATGCCATCAACCGGGCACAAATCCAGACTCCGAGGTTGCTACTGAGAAATTCCTGATGGAAAAACCCTGGATGAGAATTTAACCCAAGACCTCATGCACAGCAGTCGCGCTTGCGACCACTAGAGCAACGAGGCAGTCTGTAATTTGTTCTTTAAGAAATAAATGTCTTTAAACCGAAAGTGTAAAAGCATAATTTTTTGCGAGTAAAAGCATAATTTCGAACTAGCATTAGTCTATATTAGTTGATCTGTTAAAAATACACACACAGAGTGGGGTTAAAAATGTGTGACCAAAGTAGAAGGGTGGGGCGACCCCCCTTTCCCCACTAGGGTGGGGCACCATCGTAAATTTAACTAATTATAACAGCGACCTATATTGTGCGCGACGAGGGTCATTCTCACAGGTTTTAATTATAACAAGTATTTTTTTTGTCAAATATTTTTATTAGAACAAAAATTTTTTTTCGTAAATTCTTTTGAATCATATTTTTTCTTATTACTTACTAGCTTTTACGTCCGCGTGGAATTTGTTTATATCGTACTTGTGTACAAACTTCCACCCCCTTTTCACTGCTTTAGGGGGTGATTTCCGGGATAAAAACTATTCTATGTCCTTCCCCGTGTCTTAAACTATCTCTATACAAAATTTCAACTAAATCGGTTCAGCGGTTTAAGCGTGAAGAGGTAACAGACAGACACACTTTCGCATTTATAATATTAGTATGGATTCTTTATTTTTAAACTACTTTTTGTTAGTAAACTAGTTTTTGCCCCCGTCTTCGTCCTCATAAATGTTAGACCCCATTTTATCTCCTTTAAGGGGTCGTAAGTTCGTTTAAACACGTTAATCACCGAAACAACTACACAAGTTTTCTATTGTTATTAACCTACATTTTTAGAGATCCGTGCCTCACTTGGCAAAAACGGTCAGCGGTAAGATCACTTTGTTGTCCGTCTATCAAGGCTTTTTTTCTCAAGAACGCGTGGAGGTATCAATCTGTAATTAATTTCAAATACTCCTGCTACCCCTTGGAGCAGTGAAAAAATTAAACTTCTAAGTCAACGCAATCTAAAGATATGGTCGTTTATGGCGCATATTTTGACGCTCGCTAGGGAATCAAAACCTATAGAGGACTTCCCGTTGACCTAGAATCATGAAATTTGGCAAGAAGCAATGCCATGTAGCACAAGTAAAGAAATTAATCCGAAAACCGTATTTTTTTGTATGTTTTGTTAAATATTATATGGTGGTACGGAACCGTTCGTACGCGAGTCCGACTCGTACAATACGCGCCACGAAAGATGAGACTTGAAGCGTCAGTAATGGGGAGCTTGCGCAGGTATGGATGTACGAAATAGTTATCCATAATTTGTGTATCTATTCAGGGATATTTCTATGACATTTAGATTAAAATTCTTCACAACATTATAATATTTATTACGAAATAATAAAGTTTGTGTGGTGTGTCAAGTCTCATCTTTTGTAGGCGCGTATTCAAGCTGTTATTTAGCTTGCACTGTTCGTATGTATGTAAGTTGTCCTTTCAAAATTTGCAAAACATTTTTCGACCATTTGTTGGTATCCGATTGAGCTGAAATGTTGCATACACCTTTAGTTCTGATGACAATACAATGTCCAATACTCAATATTGTAATAATTACAAATTAAAGATTATTTTTGAAAATATTTTTTTTTAATTAGTTTTTATTACACGACTGCCTCAAAAAAAGAATGTTATGTGTTCAGGGTTAATGTATGTATGTATGTGAGTTTCTTTATTCCACCATAACTTTTAAACGCCTGAACCGATTTAGATGTATGGTATCGTTACAATCCTTGCATCGTTCCTAGTAACATAGGCTAGTAAAAAAACAAACCAGTGTGGTCACTTTAAAACGTAAATTAATACAAGCTTCAATTTACTTTTTTAATGAATCTGGTCGTGTCTATGTTTATCGTCTAGAATTTGATAAGTAGATTTAAAAAATATATAACACTGTAAATATAAAACGTCGTTAAAAAAAACTGTCGAGTAATCAAAGTACAAATATGTGCAATTTCTTTCAGTCGTGTATTTTTTTTTAGTATAGTAGCTTGTTTTGTCATGCCTGCCTCATTGGTCTAGTGGTCGCAAGCGCGACTACTGTGCATGAGGTCTTGGGTTCGATTCCCAGGTCGGGCAAAGTGTTATTGGATTTTTCCATTAGGAATTTCTCAGTAGCAGCCTCGGAGTCTGGATTTGTACCCAGTTGATGGCAATAGGCTCGCCCCCTATTACATGGGACTAAAAACATAACTGGCGAAATGTGGGTGTACTAATGGGTACACCTCTGCCTAACCCTTCGGGGATTACAGGCGTGTTGTTATGTATGTATGTATGTTGTTTTGTCATCAGACATGAGAATAGCCCTCAGTTAGTTAAAATTATAAATTACTTAACTGAGGCGTGCCTTCGTGTTAGACTCGTGTTAACTTTTTAACTGACATAATAATATTTATGATACTCTACTTAATAGGTACCTATGGTTGAAAAAAAAAAACAGTCGATGAAAACATTTTTTTTTTAAAGTCAAAATCAAAGGAGACGGTCGATGAAGAACATGTTTTTTTTTAAAGTCAAAATCGAAATGATACCGTCGATGATAACATGTTTTTTTTTTAAAGTCAAAGTAAAAAAAAACAAACGGTCGATGAAAAACATGTTTTTTAAAGTCAAAGTCAAAATCGGGTCATTTATTTCCATAACACTACCTATTAAAAAGCGCTCTTAAAAGTCATTTACTACAAGAGAAAAAAAAAATATTGAATATAGACTGATGCACTAATCTGTTTATTTAATTTTAATTACTAGATTTCTGCTTGCGACTTCAGAATTAAGCTAAACACATAACATCACGCCTGTAATCCCCGAAGGGTTAGGCAGAGGTGTACTCATTAGTACACCAACATTTCGCCAGTTATGTTTTTAGTCCCATGTAATGGGGGGCGAGCCTATTGCCATCAACTGGGCACAAATGCAGACTCCGAGGCTGCTACTGAGAAATTCCTGATGGGTTACACTTTGCCCGACTTGAAAATCGAACCCAAGACCTCATGCTCAGCAGCCACGCTTTGCGACCACTAGACCAACGAGGCAGTCATTTTAATTCAAAAGCCGAATTTCTAATAAGCAAAAGTTCTTAATTAACATAAAATTTGGGATGAAACCGGTAAGCCGTTAGCCGTCAAGCTGTTGGTCCCGGCTGTCATACGTGGATCTTTGACAGTCGTTACGAGTCGTCAGAAGCCCGAAAGTCTGACAACCAGTCTTACCAAGGGGTATCGTATTATCCAGTGACTCGGTTGTGGAAGTCAGATAGGCAGTCGCTCCATGTGAAATACTGGTATTCAGCTGCTTCCGTTAGACTGGAAGCCGAACCCAACATAGTTGGGAAAAGGCTAGGCAGATGATGATGGGATAAAACCGGTCAAAAGCTGGTCGAACTCGCACGTGTCGAGTTCCGCGCGACCTTACAATATTAAGATCAAATTAAAAAAGCCGAAAAAAAATTTTTATTTTTGTTTTTCTTGTATTATTTTTTATTATAACTGCAATATTTAGACACTCTCTCTGTAAAAAACTTATCTTACTTTTAACGCGGGCAAAGCCGCGGGCAGAAACTAGTATAAAACATCACGCTGCGACACACAGGAGCTTAGCAATAACCAAAGACGTAACAAAACGCTGTTGAAAAAAAATCACGAATATTGGTATAATTGTAAACCTACATCCCTGCTTACCCTCTGCACATAACTAGCGTGTATTTACGACCTCAGTTTAATGCAACAGATACCTAACCAAGCTTTGCCCGCGTTGCCACGACCGGCCAGCTAAAATCAATACGAACACGCGATGCCCTCACACAGTGGGCCACGCTGGCCGTTTTTGTTATTTAATGAAGTAAATTTTAGTACGAAATAGCGATCCGCCCCGGCTTCTCTCAGATGCAATGTAGATACATAAACCTTCCTCTTGAATCACTCTATCTATTGATGAAGACCGCATTAAAATCCGTTGCGTAGTTTAAAAGATCTGAGCGTACAGACGGCGGGAAGCGACTTTGTTCTATATTGTGTACTAGCGACGCGCCCCGGCTTCGCACGGGTGCATTGTAAATACATAAACCTTCCTCTTGAATCACTCTATCTATTGATGAAAACCGCATTAAAATCCGTTGCGTAGTTTAAAAGATCTGAGCGTACAGACGACGGGAAGCGACTTTGTTTTACAATATATAAATTTTGATCTGTGAAAACAATTTTAGTAACTTTTAACTGGCAAAAGTTTCTTTAAATAAAATATATATTTTTACATAACATAACATCAAATAATCCCCGAAGGGTTAGGCAGAGGTGTACACATTAGTACGCCCACATTTCGCCAGTTTTGTTTTTAGTTATTTTTTAGGAACGCAAAACTCGAAAACGTCTGGAGCGATTCTTGTTTTGTTGTGTTCGTAATTTCTTAGACAAAGTTTATTTGTAAGATTTTTTTTTGGAAATTCCACCGGAATCTTTGCAGATTTGCGTTCGTGCGAGGTCAGGGCGATTCGCTAGTCTATACCTCTAAACTATACTAATATTATAAAGAGGTAAAATTTGTGTGGTTGTAGGGGGTAATCTTCTTACATAGTATCTAATCTTACATTGTATGTAATAATTAGTATTTGAAAATTGACATATTAATTAATTAGAGATTGTCATAGTAATAATTCGTAATTGTAATTAGAATATTTTAGAATTAAAATTAGAATATTTGTACGCCGCTGACGGCAAGACATAGCGATAATTTTAAGAGCACTAACAACTGCATTTATGTATTTTTTCACCTATGATCTACAAATAAAGTGATTTGAATTTTGAATCTCTGGATCTACTGAACCGATTTTGAAAATTATTTCCCAAATTGGAAACTACGTTATCACTGAGTGTTATAAACTATATTTTATTTCTCAAAAAAATTAGGGATCCGTAAGAAAAAACACGAGAATGAAAGCGGAGAGAGTGCTACTTTTAAATAAAAAATAAAAATATTTATAAAACATAACATAACATCACGCCTGTAATCCCCGAAGGCTTTGGCAGAGGTGTACCCATTAGTACACCCACATTTCGCCAGTTATGTTTTTAGTCCCATGTAATAGGGGGCGAGCCTATTGCCATCAACCGGGCACAAATCCAGACTCCGAGGCTGCTACTGAGAAATTCCTGATGGAAAAACCCAATAACACTTTGCCCGACCTGGGAATCGAACCCAAAACCTCATGCACAGCAGTCGCGCTTGCGACCACTAGACCAACGAGGCAGTCAAAAAAATCTAAATTAAAAAATATTTCTAAAAACAAGCTTTAATTTAAAATTATTACAATATTGAGTATTAGACATTGTATTGTCACCAGAACTAAAGGTGTATGCAACATTTCAGCTCAATCGGATACCAACAAATGGTCGAAACATGGTTTGCAAATTTTGAAAGGACAACATTTTTACACTATACCTACATTGACCTTATTGGTGAGGTCCTTCAGAAAGCTCAGGTGCGCAGTACTCGTAACCGGCGTGCTTGTATGACGAGATGTATGAACGTGGACGAGGCGAAAGGAGTATGTAAGGATCGTAGCAGGTGGCGTTCTGTAGTTTCTGCCTACCCCCATGGGAAAAAGGCGTGAGTTATATGTAACATACTTACATATGAACTGTTCAAGCTAAATAAAAGCCTGTAAAACGCGCCAATCTGTACAGTAAGCTACTTAAAAATATATAGTCATTTTGTCCACATGAATCCGGTTCGTATGAATATTTTCAATACAATTGAATACAGTATTCAATTTTGATTGTCATGCATAAAATATTGCTTCAGTTTTATTTATTAGTGGCTCATTGACTTCGTTCTTGAATGTCCGTTTTGTGCAGTGTTTTACATAATATAACATCACGCCTAAAATCTCCAAAGGGTTAGGCAGAGGTGTATAGTACACCTATATTGCGCCAGTTATGTTTAAGTCCCATGTAATCCGCCGCGGGAGACGCCCAGGGCGTCGGACGTCGCGAGGCGACATCCGGCCACCGTAGGCGCGGGCTTGCGGACGGCGAGTAATGGGTAGCTTGTCGTCCGATCAAGGACCAAGCCCGGATCGACGGCGCGTTCTGTTCGCGCGCACCTCAAAGAGCTGTCAGCACAGGGACGGGGCCCCCAACGGGGCCAACGCCTGCCGGGGTTGATGATGAGATGAGAGTTGGGATGAGTGAAAGACGATTAACAAAAGGTATTTATATGGTAGAGGTGAGTGGCAACGCAGGGAGGGGTCGCCCTAGGAAGACCTACACTGACCTTACTGGTGAGGTTCTTCAGAAAGGTCAGGTGCGCAGTACTCGTAACCGGCGTGCTTGCATGACGAGATGTATGAACGTGGATGAGGCGAAAGAAGTATGTAAAGGAGTATGTAGTTGCTGCCTGCCTACCCCCATGGGAAAAAGGCGTGAGTTTATGTATGTATGTATGCATATTTTGCATCAAAACATAATAAAATTCGGTATTAACTCATGACGAATATGTCCGACAAAATTTCATCAATATTTTAACAAAAAGGAGAAACAGTAATATGAGGGCTCAAAGAGAATATTTTTATCTTTACTTTGAAACAGATGTAGTTGAAATAATTAATGACTTGCTTCAAACATGGATCTGAAAAAAAACAAAAACATATTTTTTTTGGACTGCCTCATTGGTCTAATGGTCGCAAAACGCGACTGCTGAGCATGAAGTCTTGGGTTCCCAGGTCGAGCAAAGAGTTAATAGGTTTTCCATCAGCACTAATCACCATGCAAGAAGGCGGATTGGCGATTTCAGACTTACATTAACACACACATGACTGCCTCGTTGGTCTAGTGGTTGCAAGCGCGACTGCTGTGCGCGAGGTCTTGGGTTCGATTTCCAGGTCGAACAAAGTGTTATTGAGTTTTTCCATCAGGAATTTCTCTGTAGCACCCTCGGAGTCTGGATCTGTGCCCGGTTGATGGCAATAGGCTCGCCCCCTATTACATGGAACTTAAACGTATCTGGCGTAAAGTGGGTGTACTAATGAGTACACCTCTGCCTAACCCTTCGGGGGTTACAGGCGTGATGTTATGTCTAATATAAGATCAAAGAGAATATTTTTATCTGGACTTTCAAATAGATAATGTTGAAATAATTAATGATTTGCCTCAAAAATGGGTCTGTATAACAAAGTGAATTTTTTGTGAATAAATTTCCAATGCCTTAGGCAAAATATTTAGTACCTACTTTTTGTTTCTTTCTTTGTATCGTACTCTAAAGTACCCTGTAAATCAAATAAAATCATTCTTTTATTACTAAAAACATTGGTAGGTACTACCCAGTAGTTGGGTAATACGATACCCCTTGGTAAGACTGGTTATCAGACTTTCAAGCTTCTGACGACTTGTAACGGCTGTCAAAGATACACGTATGACAGCCGGGACCAACGGCTTAACGTGCTTTCCGAGGCACGGAACGATGTCAGTGATGTCTAAGATAAACTTAGAAAGTACTTAAGAATTCTTTGTTTATCGTGTGAGCAGTAAGGTCTTACGACCCCACACACCCTAGTGTCAGAGTTTCTAAACCGCCTCAAGGGCCTCTGACATGGTTTGAGTGGGTATTTGACTGGTACAAGTCCAAGTTTTCTCACGATGTTTTCCTTCACCGATGTCAGTGATGTCTAAGATAAACTTTAGAAAGTACATATGAATTGAAAACGTCACATTGGTACGTGCCCGGATTCAAACTCACAACCTCACACATGGAAGGCGGGCGCCGCAACCACGACAAAAAAAACCACTGAACATATACATACATACATAAAGTCACGCCTTTTTCTCATGAGGGTAGGCAGAAACCACAGAACGTCACCTGCTACGATCCTTACATACTCCTTTCGCCTCATCTACGTTCATACATCTCGTCATACAAGCACGCCGGTTACGAGTACTCCGCACCTGACCTTTCTGAAGAACCTCACCAATAAGGTCAGTGTAGGTCTTCCTAGGGCGACCCCTCCCTGCGTTGCCACTCATCTCTGCCATATAAATAACTTTTGTTAATCGTCTTTCACACATCCTCTCAGCTACTGAGCACAGCATAAAAATTAGTTACCCTAAAAATACCCATCCAAAAATTGGCCTCGGCAAATGTAGCTTAACTTCCATAACCACATGAAACTATTAACTTTAATACCGTATCCAGCAAAAAGGTTTTAACGATATACGGGGCGATTCCCGCCTCTCGTCACTTATACAGGGTGGTTGTAAAAGGATGGCTTAACGAACCAAGCGCCGCTTGATGTTATAATTTACATATATATAGGGTGAGTCTTTATTGACGCTGGATTATTTTAAAATTCAGTTGGTGATTCGCGAAGCTGCGTTCAAAATTACTTATTTCAATATCTGATTGTTAGTGTCTGGCAAAAGTTTCTTCTTGTACAGAGAAGGTACGAGTATTAATCACCATGCAAGAAGGAGGGCGATTTCAGACTTGAAACCTTAACTTATTGCCTCGTTGGTCTAGTGGTCGCAAAGCGTGACTGCTGAGCATGAGGTTTATGGTTTGATTCCAAGGTCGGGCAAATGCCGGGGTTGCGGGACGTCTTAACAGGATACCGTGGCCCCGGAACGTAAAGGGCAACAGAAGGAACAGGGTGGTTTTTTAGTCAGTAAAAGTCTGACAGTCCCTTCCGCCCCACCCAGGGCGGAAGGAGTCATTTGATGATTATTTCTCAGTATCAAGCTTGGATTCTGGATTTGTGCTCGGTTGATGGCAATAGGCTCGCCCCCTATTACATGGGACTTAATTACTCAAGTCCCACATAATGACACACAATTGATTTTCTATTGTTCTAACATAACTGGCGAAATGTGAGTGTACTAATGGGTACACCGCTGCCTAACCCTTCGGGGATTACAGGCGTGATGTTGTGTTTTGTTTTATTGATAATTCAGTTCAGTTGGTGATTCAGGACTCAGATAATAAAATACATAATTTCGAACGCAACTGACGTTCAAAATTATGTAGCTTTCTAATGGTGAAAGAATTTTTAAAATCGGTCCAGTAGTTTTTGAGTTTATCTATTACAAACAAACAATAACTAACACAATTTTTTCCTTTTTTATTATTTAAAAATAATATTATTATAATGTTTTAAATTATATTATAATATAGTACAGATAAGCCAAGGTTTCCTCACAAAGTTTTTTTTGACAGATGTCAGTATCAAATTACATTAAACAAAAACAAAAATGCAATCGAAATTATCTACTAATAAAGCAGACTTCATCATTAAAACGCCATACATAAACTATTGCGAGGCAAATTACACGACTTCCACTTTGAAAGTCGGTTAGTATTCGCAAGTTGGTACATAAAAAATTCATACTGTATATCTTCTGTCGACATTGATCTTCATTGAATTTAGAACCGTATTTCTAACGTGATAACGTCGATATTTCCATGAAGGTGGTGTAACGAAATTTTGAAGGGGTGGAACTTGCTGATGATATTTGAACTTTAAGTCAATAACCTGAAGGTGTAATTTTGAATGTAGGGTGTTTGGTTGGTAACAGTAGCTATATTCACGGTGGATTAAATTTTCGGTATGGGTAGATAAAACCTTTTTGGACGGGTTTTGTATGGGATATAATTTTAGCATAACCTCATTTCACAGAAGTTATTGGAGCAAACTTTCTGATGATTCTGTAATAATTTTACATAATTTTTTTCGGGTGCCTCGTCAGCGTAGTGATCGCAAAGCGCTCCTGCTGTGCATGAGATCTTGGGTTCGATTCCCAGGTCGGGCAAAGTGTTATTGGGGTTTTCCATCAGGAATTTCTCAGTAGCAGCCTCGGAGTCTGGATTTGTGCCCGATTGATGACAGGCTCGCCCCCTATTACATGGGACTTAAAACCTAACTGGCGAAATGTGGGTGTACTAGTAGGACCACCTCTGCCTAACCCTTTGGGGATTAAAGGCGTGATGTTACCCCAGTAAATACTCAGATATTCCGTAAAAGACTACAGACATATTTGTTTCACCAGTCTAATTTGTGCCCGGTTGATGGCAATAGGCTCGCCCACTATTACATGGGCAAACAGTCCCTTGCTGGACATACGCCTCTCCAATCGCACGCCACTTAGCGCGAGTCTCGGCAACTGTTATCCAGTTGCTAACAGCTAACCTGTGCAGATTGTCGCTCCACCAAGCAAAGTCAAAGTCAAAACATTTATTTCAATTAGACCAATTACAGGAACTTTTGAATTGTCAAGCAGTCGGTCAGTTAGTCAGAAAGTTGAAGCTAGTTGCTCGTTCTAAAACGTAGGTAGGCCTCTATGGAGAAGAACGAGCAAGAAACTCCACGGCACTCTTTTCAATTAGGTTTTTACAAAATCCTGGTTATAATATTCTTGTAACTTCTACATGTGAAACAATGAAGATGAAAGATATAAGTCATGGCAGTTAAGAGACGACCAATCGCAACTGACAGCACTCGTTCACGAGCATGACGCATGGATCAGCACCACCTAGCTCAACCATCTTGATGGGAGCCAAATGATCCAACACGCGCCACCATCAGCGGGAGTCTGAGGGCGTTCTACCTTACGCCAAGGGCAGATCCAGCCTTCAAGTCGGGGCCTCATATGATCAGGTCTAGTCAGGACAGGCTCCGTTTCGATTACAATAAAAATTCTAATTAGAAGAAAATTGTATTTTTTTGTGCCCAGGGGGGAGTTGCGGGACGTCTTAACAGGATACCGTGGCCCCGGAACGTAAAGGGCAATAGAAGGAACAGGGTGGTTTTTTAGTCAGTAAAAGTCTGACAGTCCCTTCTGCCCCACCCAGGGCGGAAGGAGTCATTTGATGATTTTTACCACCTAAAAAACAAAAGGAGGTGTCATGACTCCCATGATCCTCCCCCCTTTTATCCACCCTTGCCTTACGCTTGCCGATTCGCGGAACGAGTATAATAATATGTATCTCATCAATTTAGACATCTGTAAATATTACATTTTCAATTTCTTGACATTCATTTTCTTATGTTAATACTAATTTACTTAATTATAACCTCGAGCCATTGGAATAAGCTTCAGGGTACCAAGTCTTCGCAGAAGGAGACGGCCCGGGCGTCGGGAGTCGCAGGGCGATTTCCGGCCACCGCAGGCGCGGGCTTGCGGGCGGCGGGCAATGGATAGGGAGCTCGAAAGGGGGGAGGGAGGTTTGGCCAAAATCACGAAATATCACTCGGGGGTAAAGGCGGTGAAGTAAAGTAAAATATCACGAGTATTTTTGTTTTCATCAAACGCGCCATTTCTAAACTGAAAAGCGGTGTGCAGTGTGATCTTAACGCGCCGTTGCCAGGCAACGAACGACAAGCTGTATTTAAAAACTAATAAAAAAAATATTTTTTAAAACAAGCTTTAATTTAAAATAATTACAATATTGTGTATTGGACATTGTATTGTCATCAGAACTAAAGGTGTATGCAACATTTCAGCTCAATCGGATAACAACAAATGGTTGAAAAATGGTTTGCAAATTTTGAAAGGACAACTTACATACATACGAACAGTGCAAGCTAAATAAAAGCCTGTAAAAATGCCTAAGGCATTAAGTCCGTCTTCGTACTTTTGCTGCATAAAGTTTAAATAAGTTAATTATGCTTAGATGGTTCAGTCATGTTGAGAGGATGAGTGAAAGACGATTAACAGAAGGTATTTATATGGCTGAGATGAGTGGCAACGCAGGGAGGGGTCGCCCTAGGAAGACCTACACTGACCTTATTGGTGAGGTTCTTCAGAAAGGTTAGGTGCGCAGTACTCGTAACCAGCGTGCTTGTATGACGAGATGTATGAACGTGGACGAGGCGAAATGATCGTAGCAGGTAGCGTTCTGTGAAAAAGGCGTGACTTTATGTCATGTATGTGTATGTATCACATTAATTACCTAATAATTTGACTTAATTTAAAAACAAAACTACTTCAAACAAATCGCATAGAAAATCTCAAATCCAAATTATTTATTTACATTCGTTTTCGCCACCCTACACTCACGAAATTGAATCCGCGTTCAATCGATACCATAGACTAGCAAGGCGCTCTCGAATCCCGTTAAATCGCTAGAGGGGCGCTCGATACTAGGGTTTTGCTACTTTCCCCGGAACTCGTATATTAAGTGAATGGCTCCCGGTCTATTCTTTGAAAACCAACCAAGTTTGAGTCGTATTAAGAGGCAACGGGTTCCGTAACGCCATACAATATTTAAATAAACATACCAAAAAAAATAAACGTCATCTGCCTAAACTTTTCTCAACTATGTTGGGGTCGGCTTCCAGTCTAACCGCATGCAGCTGAATACCAGTATTTTACATGGAGCGACTGCCTATCTGACCTCCAGAACCCAGTAAATGGGTAATACGATATCTCTTGGTAAGACTGATTGTCAGACTTTCAAGCTTCGGACGACTGTAGCGAAAACTACTTACAATAAATCGCGATGTCGTGATGGCCCAGTGGTTAAGGCGCCTGCCTCTCATGCACGAGGTTGGGGATCCACAACCATCAACAACAACCAAACACAACCAACATGACACATGATTTGTTATGAACAAGTACCAATATGACATAACATAACATAACATCACGCCTGTAATCCCCGAAGGGTTAGACAGAGGTGTACCCATTAGTATCTACACCCACATTTCGCCAGTTATGTTTTAGTCCCATGTAATAGGGGGCGAGCCTATTGCCATCTACCGGGCACAAATCCAGACTCCGAGGCTGCTACTGAGAAATTCCTGATGGAAAAATCCAATAACACTTTGCCCGACCTGGGAATCGGATCCAAGACCTCATGCTCAGCAATGTTATTAATCAAATGATTAACATATTTTGTTTTGATTATTTTTTATGGCAGCAATAGCAACAAACTCTGTAACAAGTTACTATAATAAAAAAAATTAAAAAACACGACTGCAAAAATTGCACGTATTTGTACTTTGTTTACTCGTTAGTTTTTTTTTAGACGTTTTTTATTTACAGTGTTATATATTTTTTAAATCTACTTGACAAATTTTAGACGATAAACATAGACACGACCAGATTCATTACAAAAAATAATTGAGGCTGGTATTAATTTACGTTTTAAAGTGACCACACAGGATTCTTTTTATTTCTAACTAGCCTATGTTACTCGGAACGATGCAAGGATTGTAACGATACCCCATACATCTAAATCGGTTCAGGCATTTAAAAGTTCTGGTGGAATAAAGAATCTCACATACATACATACATACATACATACATTAACCCTAAACACATAACACTCCTTTTTTGGGGGCAGTCGTGTAAAAACAACTCACTGCTTACAGACAGACAGACGAACAGAAATATCTTTATAGAAACCCTTAAAAAGTATTCGTATAGGCCGAATACAGCGTAGCAGCCGAATACTCAAGTCACATCAACTAAAAGAGTCTCCGACACAAACCTAAAGACGTTCTACGGCAAAAAAAAAACATCCACTCATTCTTTTTTCAAAAAACAAAAAGAAACCGCTTCGTTTGACGCGCCCGCGCCTATTGAATCGTCGTGTGTTTTCACTGAATAAGCTACGCCTTTGAAAAAGAAAAGATTCACAGTAAAACATTAAAACAACAAAAGCTTTTAGAAAAAGAAGCAAAACGAACGTCCTGGCACGCTTCGCTGGCTGCGAGCGGTGCGAGACATGAGCGGTGAGCGGAGCGAGCGATGCGAGCTCAGCTTTCTAGCTCTTTGTGAATTAGGTCGAATATTTACGTTTGTAGCGACATCTATTGCACAAAACGCTAACTACAACTGATAACCTACATAGCGTTATCAAAGTTCTCTGCAACGTTAGCATACATACAAAATCTCGACAACAACCGTCGGGCAGTAGCCCACCAGACACAATACCCAGAGGATCCTCCCTTTACAACGGAAGATGAGAAACTTTATACCCGGCTTCTATTTTTTGTCTGCCCCGTTGCTCATTAGACTCATGATTGCAAGAGCAACTCCTAAGCGTAGGGTCCTGAGTTCGATTCTCAAGTCGGGAAAAGTGTGATTGGGTTTTTCCATCTGGAATTTCTCAGTAGCAGCCTCGGAGTCTATTCTATCACCTTTTACATGAGACCTAAACTCTGCTTAACCCTTCGGAGATTACAGGCGTGATGTTATTTAATATAAAGTAAGATATTGCAAGGGGAACGCAATCCGACACGAATAGTGAAATAATCAAATCTAAATGCAAACTAGTCAAGTACGCAGTAGATATCATAGTGCACAATTGTGTTCCTCGTTGGTCTAGTGGTCGCAAGCGCGACTGCTGTGCATGAGGTCTTGGGTTCGATTCCCAGGTCGGGCAAAGTGTTATTGGGTTTTCCATCAGGAATTTCTCAATAGCAGCCTCGGAGTCTGGATTTGTGCCCGGTTGATGGCAATAGGCTCGCCCCCTATTACATGGGACTAAAAACATAACTGGCGAAATGTGGGTGTACTAATGGGTACACCTCTGCCTAACCCTTCGGGGATTACAGGCGTGATGTTACGTTACAATTGTGTGCGCAAACACAGGTGCACGTTGTGAAAAGCCAACATTAAAAATTAAGAGGTGGTCCACAAAATCGCTGTAAGCTTACATCTTGAATTACGTACCTCTGAAATTCTCAAGTACGGCACAGAGAAAGACAGTATAATTGAAATTATCTTTAGAGAAGGGACACTGAATACCATCTACAGTAATAATAATGAATGTACTATATAATGCTTGTTTGTAATTTGTTTTTAAAACAAAACAACATTTTTTTCAGCTGTATTTTTACCGACTTCAAAAATGAGGCAGGTTCTGTGTTTTAATGTAGAGATATACTACTCTAATAAAGAGCGTCCCTCCATATTACTATTTCAATGTGTGTAGTCACATACTTATGAAAGAGTTTGTAGGTAGTTGTGAGTATTCGTCTTCAGTAGCAGGCCGGCAGATTTGTTGGTCAACTAATCATAACTAGCCGACCGCGTAAGACAACGCACGTGTCATTTTCATAGAGTATGTCAGTGCAGCGCCATACTAGTAATAATGAGTGATTAATGACGCCGCTAGTCGAGCAACAAATCGCTGGTTTGTTTTTGTTCCGAGAGCCGTCTCAGTACGCACCCATGCGTTGTGAGTCTTGTAAATACTTTCAAACGTTTTGAATTGTGGGAGGGCGCGCCTTGTTATAGTAGTTTATCTCTATGGTCATTAATATTAACGACAAATTGTAGACGGATTTCAAAAATTAGATGCGTTCCAGGCAGGGCAATGTCTGACGGATTTGCTAATGTCCATACAAATAAGTATAAAGCTAGCTTTGCTCGCGGCTTCGTTCGCGTTAAATTCGGATAACTTTGTTTATTTCTACGTTTCTCCTAAGGTTGTACATCATTTTGCACCCCCGTTTCGTCCCCTTTGGGGGTGAAATTTAAAAATCCGTTATTAGCGGACGTCTACTAACTACAATCTACCTCCCTGCCATCTTTATTTTTTTTTATTTAATTAACACATAACATAACATAACATCACGCCTGTAATCCCCGAAGGGTTAGGCAGAGGTGTACCCGTTAGTACACCCACATTTCGCCAGTTATGTTTTTAGTCCCATGTAATAAGGGGCGAGCCTATCAACCGGACACAAATCCAGCTGCACAGCAGTCGCGCTTTATTTAATTAATGCGGTACTTACACGAAAACTAGAGACCCGCCCCGGCTTCGCCCGGGTGCAATGTAGATACATAAACCTTCCTCTTGAATCATTCTATCTATTGATGAAGACCGCATTAAAAACCATTGCCAAAATTTTTTTTTAATGTTTTTCCGGTTATCTCGGACACTGCTGGATCGATTTTCACGGGACTTTCACTGGCAGATACCTAATGTTATAAGAAAGAACTTGGCTACTTTTATTTTACAAAAATATTAAGGGTTTAAAAAAATAAACCCCGCAAAGAAACGATTTCAACGCTGACTCGGAAGTAAAATAGTATCCTAAATATTTTTTTTAATTCAGAAATGTCTCCGAAACTCCAAATGACTAAAGCGGAACTATAAAGCAATTACAGTGTAAACTCAACCCTAAAACAACGACATAAAATGCTAAATCCCAAAGCATTTACGCAAAAACAAACCGTCAAAAAAAAGCAATTTTACAAAAATGTCCTTAAACAAATCGCCCGTACAATCTAAATTGATCCCTATTCCCAAAGCATGTGAACCCAAATTGTGTTGTAGTTTGTTGAATGTTTAGTTGTATATTTAGTTAATGTGTTTCTTCATCTGATATAATATTCGAGTTATTTTCTATTCAGGATGGGAGGAAATTCGTCGCCCCGGCCATAGCTGGGCCCAACATGGAATATCTGTCCAAGGTACAAAAAACTTCATTAATTTTTTCAACCCCTTTCCACCCCTGTCCGGAATTTCCACCCCTGTCCGGAATTTCAACCCCTATCCGGAATTTTGCGTCCGGTCTTTGGAAATTGCCGTCTATGGTACTAAATACTTCCTTGGTTTAATTCTCTACTGTACTGTCCGTATTTTGTGTGTTTTGACCTTTTTAGGGTCGATATTTTCGGATTTTTTGTGACCGGACTTAGAAAAAACATGTTCAAGATACTATATTATGTATAAAAAATTACAAAAAAAAAATAGTACAAAAGAGTGGATCTCTCTGCCTGCGTCTGTTTTTCTGAACGCATTCGACCCTAATCTCTGCAAAGTCTGAGTGAACAGGCTTCTTCTGGGTAAGCTCACTACATCTTAGACTTTGTCTCTGTCACCTCTGACCTAGACTAGAGTCAAGAGCAAACCCTACTTATATTAAAATAAAATAAAAAATAATTGAATTGATTTCTAGTCGACCATTGCCCAGACACCTCGTGTGTCCGACTTTTCAGGTTCAACAAATTCTATTAATTTACAATACGAGATAAAAAAATAATTATTCACACCAAATGGGACTTCTCATCTGCGAAAATCCTTTCATACAAAATTTCATCCCTAATTTCAACCCCTTTGGGGATGAATGTGTACGAAGTTTTCTCAAAAGATTTTTCCCATCCGACTGGTAATTCTAGAGATTAAAGCATATTAGAAATGCGAAAGTAACTCTACATAACATCACGCCTGTAATCCCCGAAGAATTAGGCAGAGGTGTACCCATTAGTACACCCACATTTCGCCAGTTATTAACTATTAACTTAAATTAGCCTGTTAAAATAACTGTAATGTATGCCTAAGATTCCTTAAATAAACATTATTATTATTATAGTTATCTTTTTAGTCCCATGTAATAGGGGGCGAGCCTATAAGCCCAGACAGAGTTACTTTCGAGACTGAGACTACCTCGTTGGTCTAGTGGTCGCAAACGCGGCTGCTGTGCAGTGAGGTCTTGGGTTCGATTCCCAGGTCGGGCAAAGTGTTATTGGGTTTTTTATCAGGAAGTTCTCAGTAGCAGCCTCGGAGTCTGGATTTGTGCCCGGTTGATGGCAATAGGCTCGCCCCCTATTACATGGGACTTTAACATAACTGGCGAAATGTGGGTGTACTAATAGGACCACCTCTGCCTAACCCTTCGGGGATTACAGGCGTGTGAATACTTAGATATACCATAAAAGACTACAGACATCTTTGCTTCACAGCGCTGACAGCCGAAAAGATAAAAAGATCCCTTTAAAAAAAGATTAAGTTAAAGACTTTTTTATCTTAACGCGACTAATCCGTAGAACGTAATGGTTTTTCTTGGACTTAAAAGTTGCGGAGTTTCTTTTAGATAAAGATGTTGGATTTGTAGCCCCGAGGTCTGGTTGATCGCAACAGGCTATTCTGTAAAGAAATAAAGAAAGAAAAACTGTTTATTTACGCGAACATGACTGCCTCGTTGGTCTAGTGGTCGCAAGCGCGACTGCTGTGCATGAGGTCTTGGGTTCGATTCCCAGGTCGGGCAAAGTGTTATTGGGTTTTTCCATCAGGAATTTCTCAGTAGCAGCCTCGGAGTCTGGATTTGTGCCCGGTTGATGGCTATAGGCTCGCCCTCCTATTACATGGGACTAAAAACATAACTGGCGAAATGTGGGTGTACTAATGTGTACACCT
Organism: Hoplodrina ambigua; assembly: GCA_949774945.1. Classification (NCBI taxonomy): domain Eukaryota; kingdom Metazoa; phylum Arthropoda; class Insecta; order Lepidoptera; family Noctuidae; genus Hoplodrina; species Hoplodrina ambigua. The sequence continues at coordinate 846,265 of OX458994.1, read as the reverse complement.
CTGCCTAACCCTTCGGGGATTACAGGCGTGATGTTATGTTATGATGTTATGTAACATGACGCGCATAGAACTTTGTGATGACTGGCGAAATATTAGAGTAACATAACATAACATCACGCCTGTAATCCCCGAAAGGTTAGGCAGAGGTGTACCCATTAGTACACCCACATTTCGCCAGTTATGTTACAGTTAAATTCTACTTAAACATTTGTATCAAATGCCGTACGTCGTAAATGCTCTTAAAAACCTCATCTTTACAAGCCTTTTCCCAACTATGTAGGGGTCGGCTTCCACTCTAACCGGATGCAGCTGAATACCAGTATTTTACATGGAGCGACTGCCTATCTGTCCTCCACAACCTAGACGATACCCATTAGTAAGACTGTTTGGCCCTTAGGCTTCTGATGACTCGTATCGACTGTCAAAGATCCACGTATGACAGCCGGGACCAACTGCTTAACGTGCTTTTTTTGCACGGAGGAGTCTCAGTGTGTAAAGATGGTCACTCATCGACAGATGAACCCCGGCAAGCGTAGCTTAACCAGATGGTTCGACCCGTGCGGCTGTTATTACTTAGCCACAAGCTCCTAACACAATGCAGGTGATAAAAACCCAATCGATTATATTCATATTCAAGCACCGAACTCAGTAATTACTGTTTCGGAGATCAGCTGCAAGATAAAATGTAACAGCGCCATTATTCAAAATAAAGTGTTGCTATTACAAAGACGGTATTTTTTGCGTATGGCAACTTTTTTTATTCTCTTGTCTATGTGTCTTAAGGTGGCTCCACGGTAGCCCGCGAAATTCAAATTTTCTTACGATTTTTTGCATTTTGCAAGTCAGTATTAGGTTTAATGTTGATTAAAGTATGATTCGCGGGCGTAAGAAGTATGTATTTTTAAAATTATAACCATTAAAATCAGTACAATAACTCCATAAGTCGGTATAATCCTAAAATGTCAAGATTTCATGAAATAGTCATTCTTTCGGGTTACCTGGCCCTATGGAGTTTTATTGCTGACTTAAGTGGTTATTATTCTTAAACTTATCTGGCGAAATGTGGGTACACCTCTGTCTAACCCTTCTGGGATTACAGGCGTGATCTTATGTATGTTATGTAGGTAAGTACTATTTCGTATCAGCTCCGTCATTTTTTATTACCATACAAACTGTAACGAAGCTGCAAATTGCGAACAAAATAAGTACCTAAATTTGAATTTCGGGGCTAAACTTAACACATAACATTTAACACATCAAAGAAAAGTTATAACATAATCATTATTGCAAGAAGTCTTCAAACAAAATAATCGTACATCAAAGACGCTTATAAAAACACATTTGTTACAATCAGCTATCAAAAACGTAACTTTTAAACAGCGATAAAAAAAAATAAAGTTCAAACTCACAGTTTTTTTGTTGAAACGCTAATATTTTATGCAAAAAAGAGGAAAATTTCTAACAGCCCCCAAGGCCGCCATCTTGCTGTCCACGATTTGTGACGTCATAAACGGCGTTGATAACCGAGAGTTGTTGAGTCCCAGCGATAGATGGCGCTTTTGTAAATTTTGACAATTCTAAAGAGAATGTTTCTTTTTGAGGTTATTTTTTTATGTTTATGCTTTAAAAATGATAACAAATTATGGCTGAACTTAAAATTCTTTTTATTTATGAAACTAGAGGCATTTTAGGAGCGTCGCTATCGTAAAATACATACTCACGCCTTTTTCCCATGGGGGTAGCAGAAACCACAGATCGCCACCTGCTACGATCCTAACATTCTCCTTTCGCCTCGTCCACGTTCATACATCTCGTCAACAAGCACGCCGGTTACGAGTACTGCACACCTGACATTTCTAAAGAACCATCATTAAATAAAAGCTAATAAATCATAAGTGTCTGTAATAAAACTAATAACACATACTTCAAGACAGAATATAGAAACACTGGCTTCAGCCCTCGACTTCGTCCGCGTAAATGTCGGTTATCGCAGATGCAGACGAAGTCGCGGAATAAAAAACTACAAAATAAAAAATAACTTTAGCTTGGAAGTCGGCGGCTTTGGTTTTGTTTCTTGTTATGTAGGTATTGCCACCGACTTCCAAGCTAAAGTTATTTTTTATTTTGTAGTTTTTGAAGGCGGTCATCTTTTTTTGTAAAAAAAGCTTTTTATTTTTCACTTTTTAGTGCTTGTTAGTTGATGTTTAAAATCCTTACATAAAGCCCTTTCTACCAATACCTCACACGAAATATTTAATTTTGGAAAGTGGTAGGAGGGGGGTTGACGCACCCCCTCCCCACTTCCTTCAGTCAGTCATCGACTACAACGTATAAACAAAGCAATTTTTCTTGTTACGGCGGTTCTGCTGTGATTTTATAAGGAGTTCCGTTCCGTATCTCCAAAGTTCATCATCAGATCATATCAATATTCCTATGGGACCTATTCGGAACTATACTCTTTCAAACAAAAAAAGAATCATCCAAATCGATTCATAATTGGCGGAGTAATCGTAGAACAATCTACAAAAAAAAACATACGCGTCGAATTGAGAACCTCCTCCTTTTTTAAGTCGGTTGATTACTAACACAAATGTTATACTACCTATGTTTGACCACTGTGTCTTTAACACAAATAATTTAGCTTTCATTTCTAATCTTTGTAGCACTTGGTACGTATTGTAGTACTTTGTATGACTTTTATTTTAGGTACATCGTCTTCACATTCGTATAAATAGAATTAATGTACCTACTACTTATTGTCATATATTTTTTAAAAGAGTACGTATGGAGTTCCTTGTCCGTCCTTCTCCATACGAAACTACCTTTTGGAATGGGCAACTAGATTCAATTTTATAATTTTTCTTTTCTCTTGTAAATGACGTTCAAAAGTGCCTTTTAATGGTCTAATTGAAATGAAAGGTTTTAACTGCACGCCGCAATCGCGGCGGTAAGACCCCTCTTTGAGGAGTGGCTGGAGAGGCGCTACGGCGTCCTCACTGCACTTTTCCCGACCTGGGAATCTAACCCAAGACCTCACGCTCAGCAGACACGCTTTGCGACCACTAATCAACAGGAATAATGTAACCAGGATTTTGTAAAAACCTAATTGAAAAGAGTGCCGTGGAGTTTCTTGCTCGTACTTCTCCATAGAGACCTACCTACGTTTTGGAACGACCAACTAGCTTCAACTTTCTGACTAACTGACCGACTCCTTGACAATTCAAAAGTGCCTGTAAACGGTCTAATTGAAATAAATGTTTTTGACTTTGACTTTGACTAGACCAAGGGGACAGTACGAGGTTACTGGTGTTTTAAAAATAACCCTGTATAAGTCTGAAATCGCCAATCCGTCTTGAGCAAGCGTGGTGATCAATACTCGTGCCTTCTCTGTATGAGAAGAGGCCTTTGCCCTTTGCATGAGAAGCAGGCGCTTGCCAGTTAGCCATCTTAACATTCCTACTGATGTACTTGAATTACAAAAACCAACCTTATTGCTACAAAAATAAAGTTCTGATTACATCAAATTGTTACCTTTCTACGTCCGTTTGAAGGAATCAGTCAAGCATGAATTGTTACTACAATACGGGTTCAGTAGTTAAAGACAACATTGAATTGTGTAGATAACAAATGTTCATACAATATGTATGGATTAGACTCATGTTAATGTGTACACAAAGGGAGATATTGGTCAAGTATTGTTTCAATTTGTAAGATACAATAATATTATTAGAGTAAGCTTAGATGGTTCGGTCATGTTGAGAGGATGAGTGAAAGACGATTGACAAAAGGTATTTATATGGCAGAGGTGAGTGGCAACGCAGGGAGGGCTCGCCCTAGGAAGACCTACACTGACCTTATTGGTGAGGTTCTTCAGAAAGGTCAGGTGCGCAGTACTCGTAACCGGTGTGCTTGTACGACGAGATGTATGAACGTGGACGAGGCGAAAGGAGTATGTGAGGATCGTAGCAGGTGGCGTTCTGTGGTTTTTGTCTACCCCCATGGGAAAACGGCGTTAGTTTAGTTATGTATTTTCCTTCACCGATGTCAGTGATGTCTAACATAAACTTAGAAAGTACATAAATAGGAAAAGTATTCTATATGAAATTTCTAAGGCGCTTTGCACACAGAGCAACTATTGCAGCAACTGGCAACTAACTGTTTACATATATTTCAATTGAACTGCGCACACAGAGCAACTCGAGTTTCGAGTTGCGGCAATCGTCAACAGTTTTCAGTTGCTGCAATCGATGACTAAGTTAGTTCCTAATTGCCGCAACTAGCAACTGTTAAATATTATACCGTTAACGCTGATCGCTGCATAGATTGAGCAACTCGACTATGAAAGTAGCTCACAGATTGCCATAAAGTTGCGGCAACCGTAAACGTTATAGCAATTATCAACTTTTATACGACTGCCTCGTTGGTCTAGTGGCCGCAAAGCGCGTCTGCTGAGCACGAGGTCTTGGGTTCGATTCCCAAGTCGGGCAAAGTGATATTGAGTTTTTCCATCAGGAATTTCTCAGTAGCAGCCTCGGAGTCTGGATTCGTGCCCGGTTGATGGCAATAGGCTCGCCCCCTATTAAATGGGACTTAAACATAACTGGCGAAATGTGGGTGTACTAATGGGTACACCTCTGCCTAACCCTTCGGGGATTACAGGCGTGATGTTATGTTATGTTTTATAAACTTTTAAAGAGTTGATAGTTGCCTCAACTTAAGTTGCTCCGTGTGCAAAGCGTCTAAGTGAACTTTTCAGAATAACATAATATTCCCATCGATATATTAACATATATCTTGACTCTACATATGAATATCCATACAGAATTGAATTATACAGCCCGCGGGTCGTCCCTACCAATCAATTCTATGTATCTGTAGGGAATAGATTCAATTCCTTTGCCAAGTATATTATGTAGGCACTACTATTACAAAATTGACATTTCAAATAGAATATATGAATGCTTTCTGAGCTTTTAAATGTAATACGTGTACGTAGGTGCTCTATCGATCTGCCTATCCTTTTCTCAAAACATATGGCACACTATAGTGTAGTAACACACATAACATCACGCCTATAATCCCCGAAGGGTTAGGCAGAGGTGTACCCATTAGTATACCCACGTTTCGCCAGTTATTTTTAAGTCCCATGTAATAGGGGGCGAGCCTATTGCCATCAACTGGGCACAAATCCAGACTGCAGGCTGCTACTGAGAAATGCCTAAAGGCAAAACCTAATAACACTTTGCCCGACCTTGGAATCGAACCGAAGACTTTATGCTCAGCAGTCACGCTTTGCTTCCACTAGACCAATGAGGCAGTCAGCAGACGAAGTCTCGGGAAAAAGCTTGTATACCTATATAAAAGTCAACCGTTACTGACTGTCTGAACTATCAGCTTTTCCCCCCGACTTCGTTCGCGTTTCTGGATATCGCGGACGCATACAAAGTCGTGGGAGTCGGAGCCTATGTCCTTTTTGAAAGACATGTGGCGCCATCTATCATCATAAGAACGTTATTGTGATTTCTCTCGGGAACAGTACCTTTTTTTGGGATGAAAAGTACCCTATGCCCGTTTTTGTACACCTGACTACGTACATGCAAAATTTCAGGATGATCGGTTCAGGAGTTTAGGCGTAAAAAGGTAACAAACAAACAAGCTTACTTTCGCATTTATAATATTAGTTAAGATTAGGATTATATTAATCTTCATTGTTTTCACATGTAGAAGCAATAAGAATATTATAACCAGGATTTTGTGAAAACCTAATTGAAAAGAGTGTCCGTGGAGTTTCTTGCTCGTTCTTCTCCATAGAGACCTACCTACGTTTTGGAACAAGCAACTAGCTTCAACTTTCTGACTAACTGACCGACTGCTTGACAATTCAAAAGTGCCTGTAAATGGTCTAATTGAAATAAATGTTTGACTTTGACTTTGATTTTCCAAATTAACGTCCACTAAGGGTATGAAATGGGAGTCCGACATTTACATGGGCAGAGGCGCGGGAAAACCTAGTTTCTTTGTAAGAATAACATTTATATCAAAAGGAAATAAAAACACCAAAAAAAAAAACACAACAAAAATAAATTAAAAAGATTTTTACGTACCAAGGAACCCTAGATCGTTATTTTTTTGTCGTGCCTATCAACACTATGTTGCTCGCGTGATTATTAAACATTCCATTTAATTATTGAGGTCATTGTGACCGGCTGTTTGTTATAACCAGACACGCGGGGGTTAGGCTGGGTAACGGTCTTAGTAACCAGTTATGGTTGGTAACGATTATTCAAAAAAAAAACCTGCGTCGTCGATTTTTTTTTTTGAGGTGGTAAAAATCATCAAATGACTCCTTCCGCCCTGGGTGGGGCGGAAGGGACTGTCAGACTTTTACTGACTAAAAAAACCACCCTGTTCCTTCTGGTGCCCTTTACGTTCCGGGACCACGGTATCCTGTTAAGACGTCCCGCAACCCCGGCAGGCGTTGGCCCCGTCCCTGTGCTGACAGCTCTTTGAGGCGCGCGCGAACAGAACGCGCCGTCGACCCGGGCTTGGTCCTTGATCGGACGGCGAGCTATCCATTACTCGCCGTCCGCAAGCCCGCGCCTACGGTGGCCGGATGTCGCCTCGCGACGAACGGAGTTTCTTACGTTGTTGCACACAAACACCCATAAATGTCTAACTAGCGGCTCCCCCAGGCTTCGCACGTGCGCAATATAGATACATAAACCTTCCTCTTGAATCACTTTATCTATTGATGAAAACCGCATTAAAATCCGTTGCGTAGTTTAAGGCGAGGTTACCCTGAGCACCGCAGGCATCCAACGCTTACCGCAGCCCCCGCAAGGACTAGCGGATACGTAATGAATTACGATGATGCGCGATGACACGCGCGCCAAAAGTTGCAAAGTCTAGGTAGTGGTTACAGAGTAGAGCAAAGCAGTAGATCAACTTGAATAGATTAGTATAGGTACGTTTGTATGTATCATTTTTTGTTGTGGTATTATTTTGAAACTATGATATCTCCTAAGATATTAAAGTGTTAATTGAAATCAAATGATGTCAAGGGCAATTTTGTTCAAAATGAAATACTTATGACCATTAACGTATTTATTTGGAAATAAGGATTAATATAATGTAAAACTACCTTCGCATATATTGCATTATTTTTGAACATACAGAATAATTAAGTTGGAAATATGCTGTTTACAATCTTAAAATGTTTAAAAAAACAACAGGATCCTAGATAAATGCCGTTTGTATCCGACTATCATTATATTAAGTTGGTGATATGTTCGTATTGCAAATAATTTTGGTATTACGTTTGAATGGAGAAATTACTTGGCGCCGGAACCTTAAGCTAAGCTAATGAAAGCTAATATTATTTTTTCTCTAAAAAGCAAAACAATTTTTGTACAAGTAGCTAAAATTCATTGAAGTTTAGTTCTGTTGTTTCGCATGAACCTAGCTCAGTAGAGCCACTTGTAATTTGTTCTTGAGATTTACTTGAACCTGGCTGCATAGGCTTATCATTGACATTTTCTTTGTTTTCTTGCAATATTATATCTCGTAATTTCAGGCAGACATTGCATAGAAAAATCTATAATTTTTTTCTCTATCTTCATCCGCCAAAATTCGTCATCTCTTGAAATATTTTCTATTAATAGTGGATGATTTTCACCAGACCAAATTCCAAAAATACATTGTTTTTTTTCTGTAACATGGAGTTGGCCCTGCACTTGGAAATACCAATTAGGTAGGTACTATTTTTGTTTATAACTCTTATACTTTTTTTATCGAATTTAAATATTTGGATTTTCAAAGTCAAATCATTTATTTCAATTGTGCCAGTGATGTCCAAGATAAACTTTAGAAAGTACATATGAATTGAAAAAGTCACATTGGTACTTGCCCGGAATCACTTATTAAGCATAGTTATTAGTTATCTTCTTGAATTTGACGAGCATGCAAAACTACACCTTGTATAAGAAGTAGCAAGTGCACTAACCACGTGCTTGGCGCACGTGTTTGAGTTTTTAGGTTAGGATTCAAACTTTGTAAATAACAATCAGTATAACAACGACAGTATAAATATGACTCACAGAGATGTGTTCCGTCCGACGGCTCGTGCGCAACTGAGCCGCTTCAACTAGTAGTCGCTGTGTCCCCTTACGGGGGCACGGCAAGCGGGATCGGGGCGAGGCCCCCTGCCCACGGAAGCTATACCGCGGCCCGTAACTACGGGCCCGTCATTAGATTGCCTTATAGGCACATATGTGTGGATGCTAGGTGTGTCTGGGGGAGCGCCGGCGCGTTGTGCCTTGTCGCACAACGCCGCCTGCTTCACGGCTCTCCGGCGGTCCGCCTCCGCCGGATGAGACCCCCAGTTACCTGGGGGAGGTCCAGCAGAAGGCGACCAGCGACAGGAGAGTCGGCTTTAGTGACGCGCCCTCAGATGATTTAGAGAGGTCCCCCGCCTTCCCGCTTCCAGGTCTAGCCGGTTACGTTCAGGCAGGGGGACCGGAGTGTGTGTGGGGGCGGTATTGTGTTGTGTGACACCGCCCAGTGGGCACGAGTACAGAGCGCGTCCGCGCCGCGCCTGTATCGCGTGATGACTGCGTAGTGGAGTCTGTGCATGTGTGCTGGTCGGCGCGCGTCGCGCCTATATTAACTTAGAGCGCGGCGCACGTCGGGCGTATGTAGTGCATGTGGAGTGTCACTGAGTGAGAGGGCCGCGTGTAGGTGTATGCGGCCTCCTCGTGAGGTTAAGTCCGGGGGGTGGAGGAGCTTGAGTCCGGCAGCAGGTCGCGCGGCAGAGGAAGTCTGTCGGGCGGGCGAGTCTGCCAGGGGGCTATCTCGTTGAGATGCGCCCAGGCAGATTTATCCGCACGAACATGGTGGCCGCCAGGCGGGCGACGAAGTCATCCAGGGCGAACCAGGCCGGGGCGGCGTACGTCAGCAAGGAGCGGACGTACAGCTTGTAAACCCCCAGCTTGGCTCGCAGCGGGAGGCGTGACGAGAGCACTGGATAAAGCTGCGCGCGGGCAGCCCTGCACCTAGCGGAAACTTGCCGGACATGGCTCCTCATACAGAGCCGACGATCGATGGTCACCCCCAAGTATTTCACCTGGGAGGACCACGCGATGTCGACTCCGTGTAGAGTCAGGGGTGGTGGGTAGTGGGTGCATCCGGAGAGGAGCGCCTGCGTCTTACCCACGTTCACCGACAACCGCCATTTCGACAGCCACTCGGGGAGGAGGTCGAGGGCGCGCTGCATTTTGACGGCCGCGTGTCTCGCGTTCAGCGAGGTGGTGATGTACGCGGCGTCGTCAGCATACAGCGCGAGCGTCGAGTCCTTTGTCGTGGGGATGTCGTCGGTGTAACACGAGTAACACAGGGGCGAGAGGCAGCTGCCCTGCGGCACTCCTGCTCTCACCGGGCGCACTAGAGAGCGCGCCGTCGACCACCACCCTGACGGTTCTGTTTTGGAGAAAAGAGGCAACCACGTTAATCACGCGACGGGGCGCGTCCGACAGCGATAGCTTATAGACAAGCCCCTCGTGCCAGACGCGGTCGAACGCCTTTTCCATGTCGAGGAGTACTGCAACTGCGTCCTCCTTGTTCAACGACGATGCTAGCAGGTGCAGTACTCTCGACAGCTGGAGCGTCGTGCTGTGTTCCGAGCGGAACCCGAACTGGTCCGGTCGGAGCTTCACGTGGGGCGTGAGGTGTCGCAGCAGGAGTTTTTCAAACACCTTGGAGATGATTGGCAGCAGGGTGATCGGCCGATAGCTCTCCGGCTTCAGCACCTTCTTCCCCGCCTTGGGCAGCATTATGACACGCCCTTAAATAACAATCAGTATAACAACGACAGTATAAATATGACTCACAGAGATGTGTTCCGTCCGACGGCTCGTGCGCAACTGAGCCGCTCTGTGGCTGTCGCCTGTATTTATAGACACTAACCACGTGCTTGGCGCACGTGTTTGAGTTTTTAGGTTAGGATTCAAACTTTGTAAATAACAATCAGTATAACAACGACAGGATAAATATGACTCACAGAGATGCGTTCCGTCCGACGGCTCGTGCGCAACTGAGCCGCTCGGTCGGTGGACTTCTCATCGCCCCAGAGTGGGGCGCGAGGAATCGGTATCGGGGCTGTATGCCCCTTGCCCGAGGCATCAGGTTCGCGGTCCCCAGAAATAGGGACCGGGCGTTGGGTTTGCCTCCCCTCTCCCGGTGAGGAGGGGGGGGGCATGTTTGCACCTAGGCGCTTTTGGGGGGCTCCTGCCCCCGGCGCCCGTCAGTGTCTGTGGTGTGTGATCGTGGGAGCGCCCTAAGTTCTTCACGGCGCCCGTGCGACCAGACCCCTGCCGGGTGAGATCCCTGGTGACCCAGGGAAGGCCCAGCAAAGGTCGATCTAGCAACAAGGGCGCCGGTTTTGGTTGGCGCTCACCCACGATGGAAGCTGACCGCGCCCCGCTACTACGTAATCAGGTCTAGCCGATAGCGCAGCAGGGGGCGGGACGTCGTAGTGTGTGGCGAGCGATTTGATGGTGTGTGTACGTCGCTCGATGGGTTGGCATATGTGTGTTTGTATGCGTGTGGAGTTTTCGAGTGTGTGCGCTGCGGTCGTGCGACGCCCGTGTTAACTCGGCGCGCCGCTTACGCAGTGTGGCGTGGTGTTGTGAATGTGGAGTTCAGGTGTTTGAGTGAGCGGCGTGTAGGGTGGTTGCGGCTCACTCAGGCGTCGAGTCCGGTAGGGGCACGTCAGCGATCAGGTCGCGCGGGAACCGCCTGTAGTCCGGCGGTCGCGCGTGCCAGGGCGCTATATCCGCGATGTGCGGCAGCGTGGAGGCGTCGGCACGCGCGAACATTTTTCGCGCCATGTCGGCCGCGAACTCTTCGATGCTCTCGACGCGCAGGTCCCGGTGGAGGACGTCGTTCCTCACGTACCGAGGGGCATTTGTGACGCGGCGCAACACGAGATTCTGTTGCGTCCGCAGCTTCTTCCTGTGCACCTCGGCCGCGAGGGCGAGCCAGGCAGGGGCGGCGTAGGTGAGCTGGGGGCGGATGTACGTCTTGTACACCCCCAACTTCACCCGGGTCGGTAGGCGCGACGAGAGCACCGGGCGCAGTAGGTGGCGGGTGTGCTTGACCCGCGCGACTGTTGCGCTGACGTGCGGGCCCATGGTGAGGCGATGGTCGAGCGTGACCCCCAAGTACTTCGCGGTACTCGTCCACTCGATGTCGCCCCCCATGAGCTTAAGGTTCGGTGGGTGAGTGCGGCTCCGTGCCGTCACTATCATCGCCTGTGTCTTGCCCACGTTCACCGACATTCTCCACTTGCTGAGCCAGTCCGGGAGATCGTCGAGCACGCGCTGCATCTTGACGGCCGCGTGTTTGGCCGAGAGCGACGTGGTGATGTACGCGGCGTCGTCCGCGTACAGCGCGAGCGTAGAGGTGTGCGTGGCGGGAATGTCGTCGGTGTACGCTGAGTATAACACAGGCGAGAGGCAACTCCCCTGCGGCACGCCTGCCGCGATGGGGCGCGCGGCGGAGAGTTCGTTCTCCACCGAAACCTTGAAAGTCCTGTCTCGCAGGAAGGAGGAGACCACCTGTATCAGGCGACGGGGCGCTGTGGTGTGGGCGAGTTTGTACACCAGCCCGGCGTGCCACACTCTGTCGAAGGCCTTTTCCATATCCAGGAATACCACGGCGGCGTATTCCCGCTTGTTCACGGCCGCCGTGAGTATGTGCAGGACCCTCGACAGCTGGAGCGTCGTGCTATGCTCGCTCCGAAACCCGAATTGCTCCGGTCTGGGTGTGAGATGCGGTGTGAGGTGGCGCAGCAGGAGCGCTTCGAACACCTTGGAGGTCGTGGGCAGGAGAGTGATGGGCCGGTAGCTCTCCGGCTTCAAAATATTCTTCCCGGGCTTGGGCAACATTATCACCTTCCCCTCTTTCCAGCAGGAGGGGAAGGTGCCGGTGCGGAGTATCCCGTTGAAGAGGCGTGCTAATGCCGCCACCGTCTTGGGTGGCAGGTGTCGGAGGGCGGTGTTGGTGATGCCGTCCGCACCGGGGAGCCGCTCTGTGGCTGTCGCCTGTATTTATAGACACTAACCACGTGCTTGGCGCACGTGTTTGAGTTTTTAGGTTAGGATTCAAACTTTGTAAATAACAATCAGTATAACAACGACAGTATAAATATGACTCACAGAGATGCGTTCCGTCCGACGGCTCGTGCGCAACTGAGCCGCTCTGTGGCTGTCGCCTGTATTTATAGACACTAACCACGTGCTCGGCGCACGTGTTTGAGTTTTTAGGTTAGGATTCAAACTTTGTAAATAACAATCAGTATAACAACGACAGTATAAATATGACTCACAGAGATGTGTTCCGTCCGACGGCTCGTGCGCAACTGAGCCGCTCTGTGGCTGTCGCCTGTATTTATAGACACTAACCACGTGCTTGGCGCACGTGTTTGAGTTTTTAGGTTAGGATTCAAACTTTGTAAATAACAATCAGTATAACAACGACAGGCACATAAGGCACTTTTGAACGTCAAACACAAAAAAACAAAATAGAATTGAATCTAGTTGCCCCTTCCAAAAGGTAGTTTTGTATGGAGAAGAATGGGCAAGAAACTCCATACGTACTCTTTTAAAATCAATGTTTACAACATTTATTTACAGAATCATACACGACATGGCACGTGAAAGCAATGTATGTACCCTATAAACAAAAAACTAATTAATCATAATAATTAAAAGGCACAAATTAAGAATTTAAAAGTTAAAATATGTTCAAATATACATAGTTTTCACGTGTTTACAAATATTGGAACTACAGACGACCACTCATAACATCTCAACCAACATGAAATAGTGTGTGAGTCCGCGCAATCTATAACACACTTCAAAATCAATAATCAAAAATAAAACAAAATTAAGTATTAAGAAAAAAGAAAAACAAAAAAAAAACCAAAAAAATAATTAATAACCAGTTTGATTTTGTCTAGAATGTATCATTGTCCCATGGAGCAGGACCAGCATGTTTCCAAGCATTCTTATCTTGATTGTAATCCTCTAATTTGTAATAATTATGCTTGTTTGCAAAGTGTACTTTTAATGTGTGTCTTAAATTTCCTTTCATTTAATTTTAATATATCAGAAGGAATTTTATTGTAACATTTAACACAGTACCCCATAAAAGATGTATTTACTTTAGACAACCTAAAATATGGTTGAGCTATTTTATCTTTATTTCTAGTATTAATATTATGTCTATCACTTATTTTATTAAAAAGATTTAGATTTTTTCTCACAATATTTTCATAAATAAATTGGCAAGGTACTGTCATAATATTAATCCTTTTAAATAATTCCCTTAGAGATTCGCGACGAGGTAGATTATAAATGGCTCTGACAGCTCTCTTCTGTAAAATAAAAATGGATTCAATGTCAGCAGCCCGACCCCACAGTAGAATGCCATACGACATAATGCTATGAAAGTAACTGAAGTAGACCAGTCGCGCAGTTTCTATATCTGTCAACTGTCTTATCTTTCTAACAGCATAAGCTGCTGAGCTTAACCGTCCCGCAATTGATGTTACGTGAGGTCCCCATTGTAATTTCTCGTCTAGCGTGATTCCTAGGAAAACCGTTTGATTAATAAATTCCAGTTTTTGTCCATTCAATATGATGTCACATTTGCTACTTCTAACGTTTGGTAAACTGAATCTAATACATTTGGTTTTTTTTTCATTTAATACCAAATTATTTACTGTAAACCAATTTTGAACCTGAAGAATAGAGCTATTTACGTCGTCAAGATTTTGTGACCGCCTGTCTATTTTAAAGATCAATGAGGTGTCATCTGCAAATAACACCATCCTCGGTTGATTTTGTAGTAATTGAGGTAAATCATTTATGTAAACTAGAAATAGAAATGGACCCAATATCGAACCTTGAGGAACGCCCATTATCATTTCAGACCCCAATGAGTTTACGCCGTTAACATGAACTTTAGCCTGTCTTCCTATCAGGTATGATTTTAATAAAGCAAGAGATGTTTTACTAATACCGTAGTGCTCGAGCTTCAGCAAAAGGGTATCATGGTTAACGCAATCGAACGCCTTTGAGAGGTCGCAAAAGATTCCAATGGCATCTTGTGCTTCCTCCCAGGCGTTAAATATGTTCTTTAGTAGGTTGACACCGGCGTCAGTTGTACAACGCCCTTTGGTGAAACCGTACTGATGTTCATTAAAGATGGAATTTTTATCAAAGTGACGTAACATTTGATTGAGCATTAACTTTTCAAATACCTTACTGAGAACTGGCAGAATCGACACAGGCCTATAATTGTTGGGTACCTTACTCCTTGGTCTATACTGGTGTTAAATATTAAGGCTAAGTAGGGCGCAATAGTTTCGATGATAGCTCTACTAACTTTTACAGACATTCCCCAAAGATCTTCTGTTGATTTAATTTTAAGATCTTTAAAAGTTTTTACGACAGCCTGGGGGTTTGTATGTTGAAATCTAAATTCCAAAGGGCAAGCCTTAACATTTTTTTTAAGTAAGGCAGCAGAAAGCGCGGGGGAGGAATTTAAAGCCTCAGTAGTTTGAAGGGGAATATTAGCAAAAAAAAATTCAAATTCCTGGGCTACTTCCAAATCTGAATTAATAGGGCCACGTGCAATCTCTAAATTAAATTCAGTAATACGCTGTTTTTTCCTACCTGTTTCATTATTTATTATTTGCCAAGTAGTTTTTATTTTATCATCTGCTGATTTTATTTTATTACTAACGTAAAGAGATTTTGCTGTTTTGCACACATTTTTAAAAAGTTTTGTTTTCCTTAATAGCAACATCAATTCCTTTTTTAAATGCCGTTATTGGACATTTAATTTCTATTATTGTGTCGTTCCCGACTATACCGTCGGGTGTAGCTCCAATAAATAGGTACGTTTTATCAATAAAAAACCCACAGGGCTCGATCACAATATTTTCTTGACGTTTTAGTTGTCGCAGTGCCTGATTTTTATTTTCCACGCCATGAGCCAATTAAAATTAACGGAGACACCTTACGCCCTTCCGTATGCTCTTTTCACCTATAATACAAATGTTGATTTTGATTAGTTCGTAATAATTACCACTAAATACTTTTTTTTTAATTAAATAAAATAACTTTCTCGTTATCCCCTGAATCATTAGTCGATATATGCGCACTGCGCTTGGCCTGCAGCTGCATTGCTCTAAAACATTAAAAATCTACGTAATTTTAAGTGCGTGCGCGTGGAGGTGAATCAGGGGTCACGGCAGTTAATAACTAATATTTTCGTAGGAAATGATCATACTGTGTACACTTCTACACTATGACCACTACCTATTTGACATTTGGAGACAGTAAACCATTATAATAAGTGCGTTCACGGTGGCTTTATGAACGCTGACATAGGGTCTAAATTCAACTGTCTTACATATTTGATGCGGTTGTTAAATCTATTCCGCGAGAAAAATAAACCATTATAGCTTTTGCGGGCGTGACTTCTTTATTCATATTGACATTAGGTTTAAATTCAACTGTGCTCTCCTACTATTAGTAAAGAGAAATAAATATACAAAGGAGGTTTTAATAATATTGCCAATGCATCCTTACCTTTTTTATTTATTCAGCCTTCAAAGAGCCAGCGATGACAACTTCTATTACTTTTTCTGCCCATTTGTTTACAAAATTATAACCTTATAAAATGAACTACCAGTATTTTACAAGAATTTTGAAAATTAAAATATATACAGGTATTATTATTTAAAATTAGGGTTTGCCTCTGTCAGTAATAGAACTTAGCGTGATGTTGGGTTTGCAAAAAAATTGACGTACATCCGACCTCCGACACGGTCCAAGACCGACTAAATGCCAAGGATCGAGTGTATGAAAAGATGAAATCACCTGATTCTGGATTTAGTGGTATGGTTTCTCATCCTTTCACAATAATAAGGCCAAATTGTTTCTCATTTTTTATGCTCTTTAAGATGGTATAAGTTTTATTATTCAAAGCCTAGTATAACTCAAATGAAATGGTATCCATACCATGAGTTGGACCTGTTTTTGCGATTTAATTGGATGCAGTAAATTGCAAGCAATCGTGTATCGAAGAGCTGAAACCTGTAGACCGAAGACTGAAATATGTACTATGTTTTTTTCAAAATTTAAATCACTTTTATTTAGGAATAAAACACAATACAAAATGACGGTTTTGCGTCTTACCTCACCTTAAAAGATCTAAGCGTACAGACGGCGGGAAGCGACTTTGTTTTATACTATGTACTAGCGACGCGCCCCGGCTTCGCTCGGGTGTAATGTAGATACATAAACCTTCCTCTTGAATCACTCTATCTACTGATGAAGACCGCATTAAAATCCGTTGCGTAGTTTAATAGATCTAAGCGTACAAACGGCGGGAAGCGACTTTGTTTTTTACTCTGTACTAGCGACCCGCCCCGGCTTCGCACGGGTGTAATGTAGATACATAAACCTTCCTCTTGAATCACTCTATCTATTGATGAAGACCGCATTAAAATCCGTTGCGTAGTTTAAAAGATCTAAGCGAACTTACAATGAACTGATTTTAATGAAACTTCTCACACATAAGCAGGAATCATAGGTCTAAAAAGTTATGAGAGAACATTTTTAAAATGAATTATTTAAAAAAACCGGAATCGGAAAGGAAATCTGTTTGTATGGAAAAATCTATTTTTTTTTAATATTCTTAACTAACTTTTAAGACCTATGCATGTTGCATCCTGTCTTTGTACATACATACATAACATCACGCCTGTAATCCCCGAAGGGTTAGGCAGAGGTGTACCCGTTAGTACACCCGTATTTCACCAGTTATGTTTTTAGTCCCATGTAATAGGGGGCGAGCCTATTGTCATCAACCGGACACAAATCCAGACTCCGAGGCTGCTACTGAGAAATTCCTGATAGAAAAACCCAATAATACTTTGCCTGACCAGGGAATCGAACCCAAGACCTCATGCACAGCAGTCGCGCTTGGGACCACTAGACCAACGAGGCATCCTGTCTTTGTGTAGAAAGTTAAATAATTTCAGCTTGATACCTCCACGCGTTCTTGAGAAACAGTGTGACAGGCGGACAATAAAGTGATCGTATTGAGTTTCTTGCCCATTCTTCTCCCTACAAAACTACCTTTTGGAAGGGGCAACTAGATTAAATCTTATTTTTTTTGGTGTATTACATTCAAAAGTGCCTTATATTGGCCTAATTGAAATAAATGTTTTGACTTTGACTTTGATCCTATAAGGGTTTCGTTTTTTGTTACAGAAAGAGACGACAGACCTTAAAAACATCAAAAAGCAATATCCACTTTTGACCCCAATGCTCTCAATTCAAAAAAAAACTCACAGCCAAAAAATAATGATAAGCACACAAAAGAAACCCAGTGGGCTAAAAGAAAAAAACAATAAAAGCAACAAAAAAAAAAGTTTTCACGAAATTTTGACCAATCATTTCATTCTAGCACACTAGGGAAATTTCACAGTAGGATTGTCAATTTTTTTTTTGTATATTTTATTTTTTATCCGAGATTTGGCTCGATTTGTGCCAGTGGGCGCGAATGTATTTACTTAGGGTAAATTAAAAAGTTTGTGTGTATTTTTTCTTTGTATTTGTTAGAAAATTATGTTTATTTTAGTCTGGCAATAAATGTTTCTGTGTTACCTTTAGTTAGTCGTTTGACTGCCTCGTTGGTCTAGTGGTCGCAAGCGTGACTACTGTGCATGAGGTCTTGGGTTCGATTCCCAGGTCGGGCAAAGTGTTATTGGGTTTTTCCATCAGGAATTTCTCGGTAGCAGCCTCGGAGTCTGGATTTGTGTCCGGTTAATGGCGATAGGCTCGCCCCCTATTACATGGGACTTAAAACATAATTGGCGAAATGTGGGTGTACTAATGGGTACACAGACTCCGAGGCTGCTACTGACAAATTCCTGATGGAAAAACCCAATAACACTTTGCCCGACCTGGGAATCGAACCCAAGACCTCATGCACAGTAGACACACTAGACCAACGAGGCAGTCATATATAGTATAGAAGTATATATTTTTTTGTTCGTCTTATTCTTTTAAACCAACTTACAAAGATCTACATAAGTTCAACAAAATTAATCAAAGTTTTTTAATTTTCTTCGTTGATGTAATACCCAAAGGGTCCAAACGAAGTCAAACTGACTGTCTGTCTGTCCGTCAGTCACAGGGCTCTATCTTTTGAACCGTAATATTCCTCACGCTCCTGGATGGCGCCGGTGGCATTTGTCAAACTGTTGCTTTTCACTCTTGAACGTTACGGCGATTTACAATCATGATTGAATATTTTAACTGCACACTAATATCATAGTCGTAAAATACGGAATCAGTAATAAGTAAGTAAATAACTAGTAAATGAGATAATGGTGCCGATTCCCTTAATCACAAACTAAACTAAAATTAGACTATTTCCATCTTTTTCTGTCCAATAAAACAAGAAAGAGACTAATGTAAATAAGAACTGTCAAATTTAGTCAATCTGACACATCCATACAGTTATAATTGACATCTTAAAACATAACATAAACATAACATAACATCACGCCTGTAATCCCCGAAGGGTTAGGCAGAGGTGTACCCATTAGTACACCCACATTTCGCCACATCTTAAAACGTATGGATTAAAAATACGGAAAAGTTCAAGGCAAAACTAATTTGACATCGCTAACTTATTTCTTTAATGTCACCGTCCTTTTCTTTCGCTGTATGTGAGTAAGAGATGTCAATTCTCTAAATTTAGTCTAGTTTGTGAACAAGGGAATCGGCACCATTGTCACTGACTTAGTTATGCGATTCTGACATCCATAGATGAATTGCTGACATGTGCAGTTAGAATATGTACTTTTCTATCAGATTGAGCCACAGCAAAGCACAGCCGGGTGGCCAAAACTTTTGACTTTTTTTTGACCTCCACGTCCGCATAACTCCGCTCAGAAAACCTCCGCTACAGCCCTATTTTGGACCATATTACGCAAGCTGCAAACTGCCTTTGCCTTGTAATGTAAATATGTGCTTAATTATGAGCCAGCATGTGCCTGTAGGTGACCTCAATACATACAGATGAGCTGAATAACAGGTGAGGATGATTGAGAGCGAACAAGCTTTTGCTCGCGACTTCCTCTGTGTAAGTTTGCTTATGCAATCACGCTTGTAATCCCCGAAGGGATAGGCAGAGGTGTACTCATTAATACACTGACATTTCGCCAGTTATGTTTAAGTCCCATATAAAAGGGGGCGCGCGCCTCAAAGAGCTGTCAGCACAGGGACGGGGCCCCAACGGGGCCAAACGCCTGCCGGGGTTGCGGGACGTCTTAACAGGATACCGTGGCCCCGGAACGTAAAGGGCAACAGAAGGAACAGGGTGGTTTTTTAGTCAGTAAAAGTCTGACAGTCCCTTCCGCTCCACCCAGGGCGGAAGGACTCATTTGACGATTTTTGTCAAACCAAAAAAAAAATATAATAAGGTACAAGCCGATTGCCATCAACCGGGCACAAATTCAGACCCCGAGCTGCTACTGAGAATTTGATGGAAAATCCTTTGATCCTCGATCCAAAAACACTTTGCTCGACCTGGCAATCGAACCCAAGACCACGCTCAATAGACTAGCGCGCAGCGGTAACTGGCAAAATATGGGTTTTCTAATGGGTACATCTCTGTCTTACCCTTCAGGGATTACAGGCATGATATTATGTAAACAAGAATTGTATTCCAGACAAAACCGTGTGTTTTCACAGTCATTTAATACAATTCTAATGTAATTGCAAAATCTATTGATATTGAAATCTATTGTAACTTCAACCTATTACATTTCAAACACAATAGAAAATGACTATGATATCTATTAATAGATTTCATTCGCTATAATACAAGGTTGTTAAAAAAAACAGTTAAGCGTGAATCGGACTCGCACACAAAGGATTCCGTATAGATAAACTACTTTAACATGACGCGCCCCTCCATATTACTAATTACATAGATTACTCCATACTACCTCGCAGCCTCGACTGCCTCGTTGGTCTAGTGGTCGCAAGCTGAACTGCTGTGCATGAGGTCTTGGGTTCGATTCCCAGGTTGGGCAAAGTGTTATTGGGTTTTTCCATCAGGAATTTCTTAGTAGCAGTCTCGGAGTCTGGATTTGTGCCCGGTTGATGGCAATAGGCTCGCCCCCTAACATGGGACTAAAAACATAACTGGCGAAATGTAGGTGTACTAATGGGTACACCTCTGCCTAACTCTTCGGGGGTTACAGGCGTGATGTTATGTTATGTGTCAATAACACTTTTGTCCTGCACTAGGTCCATAAACATCACAAATTTTTTTCGCGGCTTGCGTTGCATTTTTACCTTTTTTGTAATACAATTTTATAATGTATCGAATTTCTTCATTAGATTCACTCATCTTGACAGAACGAAAAACAAATGAAAATCACACATTTTTCACAGATACAAATAGTATAGCCAAAGAGATTTTACTACAAGTTCATACATACTACATAACATCACGCCTGTAATCCCGAAGGGTTAGGCAGAGGTGTACCCATTAGTACACCCACATTTCGCTAGTTATGTTTAAGTCCCATGTAATAGGGGGCGAGCCTACTGCCATCAACCGGGCACAAATCCAGACTCCGAGGCTGCTACTGAGAAATTCCTGATGGAAAAACCCAATACATACATACATACATACTATAATGCGACAAGACTTTTTCCCCAACCTAATATGTTATGTAAGTATAATTTAATAAATATAAGGCTCCCTTCATGGTATGTTTGCTGAACTCTAAATAACCAATTGGTCGATGTTAATCGATACAGATCGCTCTGTTATCCTATGAATACAAATTGATTATATTACAGAACGATGGGACAATGATGTCTCATTTCCATAATTACCATTCGCTGTTAAAATCATATGCTGTGATGGTTCCCCGTTTATTGTTTACACATTGTTGTTCATTGTTTTCGATGATTCGGTCATGTTGAGAGGATGAGTGAAAGACGATTAACAAAATGTATTTATATGGCAGAGGTGAGTGGCAACGCAGGGAGGGGTCGCCCTAGGAAGACCTACACTGACCTTATTGGTGAGGTCCTTCAGAAAGGTCAGGTGCGCAGTACTCGTAACCGGCGTGCTTGTATGACGAGATGTATGAACGTGGACGAGGCGAAAGGAGTATGTTATCGTAGCAGGTGGCGTTCTGTGGTTTCTGCCTACACACATGGGAAAAAGGCGTGAGTTTATGTATGTAATCGATGAATAATAAGTTAGTTCCTAATTGCCGCAACTTACAACTGCTATCTGGAGTCTGGATTTGTGTCCGGTTGATGGCAATAGGCTCGCCCCCTATTACATGGGGCGTAAACATAACTGGCGAAATGTGGGTGTACTAATGGGTACACCTCTGCCTAACCCTTCTGGGATTACAGGCGTGATGTTATGTTATGTTATGTTAACAACTGCTAAATATTATACCGGTTTTTAAAGTTGCCGGTTTCGTCAACCGTCAATCGCAATGCGTCGGGCGATTTCACACCCTCCCTCCCTCTCCCTGTGCCCGGCAATGCCAGTGTCGCTACGGCAACGGCATACGGCAACTCGGCTATGAAAGTTGCTCACAGATTGCCATAAAGTTGCGGCAACCGTAAACGTTATAGTAACTATCAACTTTTTACAGGAAACTTTTAAATTGTTGATAGTTGCCTCAACTTAAGTTGCTCCGTGTGCAAAGCGCCAAGGAAACTGTATTTTCATATATATGTATGTATGTATGTCTGGTTTCAATCTACGCGCGGCTCTGATCAAGCAATGCTTATATTATGAATGCCTTTCACGTTAGGGCTGGCGCGGTTGAGTTTTCGTTGGAAAATTATATTTTGAAAACTGTTTATTGCGTTGCAGAACTGTGCTACCAACATGTCTGTTAGTAACTCGGTTCCGTTAGCATTAGCATGTCGATGACGCGGGAACATTAGCAAGTCGCTAATGAGGTTACATTGTCATGTTGGTGACGCTGTCCCACTAGCATGTTGGTAATGCTGACAATAGTATGTCAGTGATACTTTTCCACAAGCTAGACGGTGACGGTTTCACTCAAGCAGGTCGGTGACGATTTTACTCTAGCATGTCGGTGAGCCACTAATCAAGCATGTCGGTGACGTTTTCACGAATGCATGCCGGTGACGCAGTCTCCTTAGCATATGTCAGTGATATTTATCCACAAGCAAATCGGTGACGCCTTCAATCAAGCATGTCGGTGTCGTTTTCACGAATGCATGTCGGTGACGCAGTCTCCTTAGCATGTCAGTGATACTTTCCTACCAGCAAATTGGTGACGCTTTTACTAAAGCATGTCGATGACGTTTACACGGAAGCATGCCGGTGACGCATTCTCGTTAGCATGTTGGTAATACTGACATTAGCATATCATTACATACTTTCCCACGAGCAATTCAGTGACGTCATGCATGTCGGTGACGACGTTCAACAACATGTCGGTGACGCGAACCCGAATTTTACCCCTACCAAAAATCATTCAACACGGCTTAAGAAGCTTTCACAGTAATAATTTTGATCATCATCTGCCTAGCCTTTTCCCAACTATGTTGGGGTCGGCTTCCAGTCTAACCTGAAGCAGCTGAATACCAGTATTTTACATGGAGCGACTGCCTATCTGACCTCCACAACCCAATAACTGGCTAATACAACACCCCTAGGTAAGACTGGTTGTCAGACTTTCAAGCTTCTGACGACCCGTAACGACTGTCAAAGATCCACGTATGACAGCCGGGACCAACGGCTTAACGTGCTTTCCGAGGCACGGAATGATGTCAGTAATATCTAAGATAAACTTTAGAAAGCACATATGAATTGAAAAAGTCACATTGGTACTTGCCCGGATTCGAACGCACAACCTCATGCATGAGAGGCGGGCGCCTTAACCGCTAGGCCGTTACGACATCAGCAATAATTTTGATACAATTCTCAAAAATGTTCAGAAAATATACTATGCGGATTTTTAAATCAAGTAGCACCCCTATTTAAGCTCTGGCGCGGGCTTTTAGGATCTGAATTAAATTCAATCGACGCTCTCTCTGGATTATGTCATAAAATGTTCCTTCGCTTGAAGAGCATTGCACACTGAAGTCGGTTAAATTGGGAGGTAGGCAGAGATCTCATTTTAAAAGAGTACGTATGGAGTTTCTTGTCCATTCTTCTCCATACGAAACTACCTTTTGAAAGGGGCAACTAGATTTAAACCTTTTTTTGTTTATGACGTTTAAAAGTGTTTTTTAATGATCAAATTTAAATAAAATATTTTACTTTGAAAATGCTGGGTACGCTACGCCGTAGCAGTCTGTGCTACGCCGTAGTAGTTTGAGCTACGCCGTAGCGACAAATGCATAACAAAGACAACCAGATTCATTAAAAAAATAAATTGAGGTATTAATTTACGTTTTAAAGGGACCACAGCGGTTTCTTTTTATGTTTTACCAGCCTAAGTTACTCGGAAAGATGCAAGGATTGTAACGATACCCCATACATCTAAATCGGTTCAGGCGTTTAAAAGTTATGGTGGAATAAAGAAACTCACATACATACATTAACCCTGAACACATAACAATCCTTTTTTTGGGGCAGTCGTGTATACAAAGTAGAGAGATCAAAATACATAAATGGTGAAATACAAAAAAAATAATCGCGGTTAATAAATTAGTTAAGCGGACAAAGTCGCAGCAAGTAACTAGTCGTGATAAACACAAACTCAATTTATTTTTCTTGTTGCAGAGCATTACCACATCTTTGTCGGAGACCTGAGCCCTGAGATCGAGACTCAGAGCTTGCGAGATGCGTTCGCGCCCTTTGGAGAGATCTCGTAAGTATTCTTCGTAGCTAATAATAATAATAATGCACAACTATCACACCACGCCGTCTAGCCCCAAGCTAAGCAGAGCTTGTGTTCCTGCCGTGGTCGCGGGACGTCTTAACAGGATACCGTGGCCCCGGAACGTAAAGGGCAACAGAAGGAACAGGGTGGTTTTTTAGTCAGTAAAAGTCTGACAGTCCCTTCCGCCCCACCCAGGACGGAAGGAGTCATTTGATGATTTATAACACCTAAAAAAAAAAAAAAAGCACAGCTTGTGTTATGGGTACTAGACAACTGATAAACATTCTTATATATTTCTAAATACATACATATTATAGATCAATTACACCCAGAAACAAAACAAATGATCGTGCTCATCACACGAATATTTGTCCAGGGTGGGAATCAAACTCACGACCTCCGGCATAGCAGTCAGGGCCACTAACCACTAGACCAACAGGCCAGTCTGCCAGCTGATCATTATGTGATTGCCTCGCTTGTCAAAGCGCAACTGCTGAGCTGGTCTTGGTTTCGAGTTACCAAGTCCGGCAAGTGTTTTCATTTTCCATCAGGAATTTCTTAGTAGCAGCCTCGGAGTTTGGGTTTGTGCCCGGTTGATGGCAATAGGCTCGCCCCCTATTACATGGGACTTGAACATAACTGGTGAAATGTGGGTGCACTAATGCGTACACCTCTGCCTAACCCTTCAGGGATTACAGGCGTGATGTTGGGTGATTAATTACAAGTCCAGGTTTCCTCACGATGTTTTCCTTCACCGATGTCGGTGATGTCCAAGATAAACTAAGAAAATACAAATGAATTCTAAAAGACACATTGGTACTCTCCATTGGTATTGGTCAGATAGGCAGTCGCTCCATGTAAAATACTGGTATTCAGCTGCATCCGGTTAGACTGGAAGCCGACCCCAACATAGTTGGGAAAAGGCTAGGCAGATGATGATGACATTGGTACTCTCCCAGCATCGAACACGCAACCTAAATCATGAGAAGCGAGTGTCATAACCACTGGGCTATCGCGACATGTAAGAGTTAATATGAACATTAGTAAACCAACAATAAGTCAAAGCCTCATCTTCCGTTGAGCACGTAAAGTATGGTACGACATGTAGCGTCAGCCAAGGCTTGGATAACCGCCAACAAGGTCGGGTCCCACTAGCAGCGGGTTCTTTTTAATTGAAAACTTCTTTAGACGCGTTTGGCGATTTTTGGTAGGGGCAAAACCTTTGTGCTTGCAACACCGACATGGTAATATGACGTGTTGAGCTAAACTGGCGACGCAGCCTATAAGTTTTGCACTTCTACGGGCAGTCTCCAAGTGCATTGGTGAAGGATAACACAGTGAGGAAACCTGGACTTGTCATTTATATAAGTCTGAAATCGCCAATCGGTCTTGCGCCAGCGTGGTGATCAATGCTCGTGCCTTCTCTGTATGAGAAAGTGGGACAATATTATAAGCGAGTATTATTATTGTACTACCTCGATAGTCTAGTGGTCGCAAAGCGCGACTACTGAGCATGAGGAAGACCTCATCGAACTCAAGAGAGTTCGATTACCAAGCCGGGCAAAGTGTTATTGGGTTTTTCCATCAGGAATTTCTCAATAGCAGTCACAGAGTCTGGATTTGTGACCGGTTGATGGCAATAGGCTCGCCCCCTATTACATGGGACTTAAACATAACTGGCGAAATGTAGGTGTACTAATCGGTACTCTGCCTAACCGGCACAGGGGGATTACAGACGTGTTGTTATGTTTTTTAGTTACCCGCTCCGCTTATGAGCCCGCTGTCACTGGCGCCACACAACTACCCCAGTGACATACTTCATATTTTTGTCAATAAGCCAAAAACGCTAGTTCATGCCCATCTTGAGAGTTTGGCAACTATTTTATCTTTCATCACTTCTCGTAGACTCTGGATCTGCAGAATAGATGGATGTCAATATTTTACACATGTAATCCCTGAAGGGTTAGGCAGAGATGTACCCATTAGTACACCCACATTTCGCCAGTTATGTTTTTGCTACCTCGTTGGTCTAGTGGTCGCAAAGCACGACTGCTGAGCATGAAGTCTTGGGTTCGATTCCCAGGTCGGGCAAAGTGTTATTGAGTTTTTCCATCAGGAATTTCTCAGTAGTCTGGATTTGTGTCTGGTTGATGGCAATAGGCTCGCTTCCTATTACATGGGACTTTTTTTTAGGTGGTAAAAATCATCTAATGACTCCTTCCGCCCTGGGTGGGGCGGAAGGGACTGTCAGACTTCTACTGACTAAAAAACCACCCTGTTCCTTCTGTTGCCCTTTATGTTCCGGGGCCACGGTATCCTGTTAAGACGTCCTGCAAAAACAGGAAACATTGTTTTGATTAATTAAATATTTAATTGTGTGTTATTGTTCACAGTGACTGCCGCGTTGTTCGTGATCCACAAACTCTGAAATCCAAAGGATATGGCTTCGTCTCATTTTTGAAAAAATCGGTAAGTTACTTACTTATTCATTACTAGCTTGTGCCCGCGAGTACGTCCGCGTAAATGTCGGTTATCGCAGACACAGACGAAATCGCGGAAAAAATTACCCATGTCCTGCCATTTCAATTCGAAACGACACGTGGCGCCATCTATGATCATTAGAACATTATCGTGATTTCCCTCGGAAACTGTACTTTTTTTCGGGATTAAAGGTACCCTATGTTCGTTTCTGTACACCTGGCAACGTTTATGCAAAATTTTAGGATGATCGGTTCAGTGGCTTAGGCGTAAAATGGTAACAAACAAACTTACTTTCGCATTTATAATATTAATTAGGATTATTTTATATGTAAAGACTAGCGTATTTGAATATTCTACAATTAAAACAATATCACATATAATATCATCCCATCTTCGGAATAGCAAGCTCATGACTTATATGGTGTTAGGCGCTTTGCACACAGAGCAACTATTGCAGCAACTGGCAACTAGCTGTTTACATACATTTCAATTGGACTGCGCACACAGAGCAACTCGAGTTTCGAGTTGCGGCGATCGTCAACAGTTTTCAGTTGCTGCAATCGATGACTAAGTTAGTTGCTAGTTGCCGCAACTAGCAACTTTTAGATATTGTACCGGTTTTTAAAGTTACCGGGTTCCTCAACCGTCAATAGCAAGGCGTCGGGCGATTTCACACCCTCCCTCCCTCTCCGTGTGCCCGGCAATGCCAGTGTCGCTACAGCAACGGCATACGGCAACTCGGCTGTGAAAGTTCCTTAAAAATTGCCAAAAAGTTGCGGCAACCGGCAGCGTTATAGCAACTGTCAACTTTTACAGGAAGTTGCCAGTTGCCACAACTTAAGTTGTTCCGTGTGTAAAGCGCCTAATTCGATTTATGAATTGTATAACTATAATTATGAATTTTGCATGCCTGAATTGGTACAATACTATTCAGTAGACTGCGCATTCACTTGACATCTTGAAATGTATAAAATGTACAGCGTTGAGCAATAAACTCAATTTGAATTAACTCGGACCCTTTCATTACGGAATTCTAAAAGAAATATGATGGTTCGGTCATGTTGAGAGGATGAGTGAAAGACGATTGACAAAAGGTATTTATATGGCAGAGGTGATTGGCAACGCCGGGAGGGGACGCCCTAGGAAGACCTACACTGACCTTATTAGTGAGGTCCTTCAGAAAGGTCAGGTGCGGAGTACTCGTAACCGGCGTGCTTGTATGACGAGATGTATGAGCGTAGATGAGGCGAAAGGAGTATGTAAGGATCGTAGCAGGTGGCGTTCTATAGTTTCTGCCTACCCCCATGGGAAAAAGGCGTGAGTTTATGTATGTATGTATGTATGCAAAAGAAATATCAATTCTATTGTAAATTATCACCTGCTCGCGTTATAAAAGCACGGACTGTGGGAATGACTGCAGTTACTATAAATAATTAATGGAAAACATCGATTGTTGTCGACGTGTCATAGGTTTCAGAGAAAATGACACACTAGTACGAGCGCTACAACGTAAAACAATTCAATTTAAATCGATTTTAGAAATGAAAATTATAAAGTTTAGCTTTTTATACATCTGCCTAGCCTTTTGTGGTCGACTTCCAGTCTAACCGGATGCAGCTGAATACTAGTATTTTACTGACTGCCTCGTTGTTCTAGTGGTCGCAAGACTGCTGTGCATGAGGTCTTGGGTTCGATTCCCAGTTCGGGCAAAGTGTTATTGGGTTTTTCCATCAGGAATTTCTCAGTAGCAGCCTCGGAGTCTGGATTTGTGCCCGGTTGATGGCAATAGGCTCGCCCCCTATTACATGGGACTAAAAACATAACTGGCGAAATGTGTACTAATGGGTACACCTCTGCCTAACCCTTCGGGGATTACAGGCGTGATGTTATGTAGTATTTTACATGGAGCGACTGCCTATCTGACCTCCACAAGCCAGTAACTGGGTAATACGATACCACTTGGTAAGACTTGTTGTCAGACTTTCGGGTTTCTGACGACCTGTAACGACTGTCAAAGATCCACGTATGACAGCCGGAACTAACTTTAGAAAGTACGGACGGACAGGTTTAACCAGGATTAGGAAACCTAATTGAAAAGAGTGTCCGTAGAGTTTCTTGCTCGTTCTTCTCCATAGAGACCTACCTACGTTTGGGAACGAGCAACTAGCTTCAACTTTCTGACTAACTGACCGACTCCTTGACAATTCAAAAGTGCCTGTAAATGGTCTAATTGAAATAAATGTTTTGACTTTTTATGAATTATTGTTGTAACATTATTTTCTTGTTGTTGCAGGAGGCTGAATCTGCCATTACGTCGATGAACGGACAATGGCTAGGATCCAGATCGATTCGGACCAACTGGGCTACACGGAAGCCACCAGCGCCCAAGAACGAATGTAAGTAGCCTTATGAAATTTAATTATGATATACTAGCTTTTGCCTGCTTCTTCGTCCGCGTAAATTTCGGTTAACGCGGACACAGACGAAGTCAAGGAAAAAAATTACCCATGACCTGTCATTTCAATTATTTAGTTAAAATCATGATTCGAAACGACACGTGGCGCCATCTATGATCATAAGAACGTTATTGTGATTTCCCTCGGAAACAGTACTTTTATTATATATATATTTATTTATACTATGTTCGTTCCTGTACACCTGGCAACGTTTATGCAAAATTTCAGGATGGTCGGTTCAGTGGCTTAGGCGTAAAATGGTAACAAACAAACAAACAAACTTACTTTCGCATTTATAATATTAGTTAGGATTTCTCCATAGACAGCCTCGTTGGTCTAGTGATCGCAAAGCGCGACTGCTGAGCATGAGCAGACCCAGGTCGGGCAAAGTGTTATTGGGATTTTCCATCAGGAATTTCTTCATCTACATTTGTGACTAGTTGATGGCAATAAGCTCGCCCCCTATTACATGGGACTTAAACATAACTGGCGTAATGTGGGTGTACTAATGGCTACACCTCTGCCTAATCCTTCGGGGATTACAGGCGTGACGTTGAGGGGTCTTAAGTTGCTAAATTTGACGCGGACGAAGACGCGGGCAGAATCTAGTGTTTGATAAGTTCAAAAGAATTATTTTTCTTTAAGGCAATGCCCGAAAGGGATGTTATAATATATTTTTTTTTTGTTTTGAAAGTAATCCTTTCTAAGCTGACAACTTGAGAATTCTGTTTTAAACCGAAATTTTAATCTTCAGGATAAAAAAGGTAGTCTGTTTAAGAATTTCTTATTACTGGCTTGTGGCCCCGACTTCGCCCGCATAAATGTCGGTTATCGCGGTCGCAGACGAAGTCGCTGAATAAAAAGTAGACTTTGTCCTTTTTTGGGGTTTAAACTTTCCCTGTATATCATCAAAATCGGTTTAGTAGTTTACGCTTGATTGAGTAACAAATCCAAATATCTTCAAGAAATTTCACATTTATAATATTAATATAATTCGTTTTATCTTAAAGGTTATGTTAGTCGTTACTTATTAAAATTGATTTGAAAATAAATCGATTGAAAATAATGCCTCGTTGGTCTAGTGGTCGCAAAGCGCGACTGTTAAACTTAAGATCTAAGGTTCGATTCCCAGATCGGGCAATGCGCTATTAGGTTTTTTCATCAGGAATTTCTCAGTAGCAGCCTCGCAGTCTGGATTTGTGCCCGGTTGATGGCAACAGGCTTGCCCTCTATTACATGGGACTTAAACACAACTGGCGAAATGTGGTTGTACTAATGGGTACACCGCTACCCTAAGCCTTTACGGATTACAGGCGTGATGTTATGTTAAATTAATTCAGAATGAAAGCTCACTTCAAATTCACTTCACAATAATTCTCTAAGGATGATTTTTACAGAATAACACTTGAGTAGAAGAGGTATTAATCCTCCTTGAAAATACACCCCTTTGAGCAAAATTAACTCCAACATCAAAGGGAGAGCCGACACAGTTAAAATTTAAACAATTGTTTTATATTCTCTTTGAATTTGCCGCTTGAACAGTTTTGAGACAACGTGGCGTTAGTTTTGAACGTAAGGTTCAAAGATGGAGATCATTGTACTGACAGCAAGACACGTGCAGAGCAGTCAAGGTATCCTATCCTTCTTATATTATAACATAACATCACGCCTGTAAACCCCGAAGGGTTAGGCAGAGCACCCATAAGTACAAACACATTTCGACAGTTATGTTTAAGTCTCATGTAGTAGGGGGCGAGCCTATTGCCATCCACCGGGCACAAATTCAGACTCCGTGGCTGTTATTAAGAAATTCCTGTTGAAAAAACTCAATAACACTAATTTTTGTTCATTAAGGACGATGCGTCAAAACGTCCCCCCATACCAACAGAAATAAAATGTATCTCAATCAATAGATCTTAGTAAGGTAATAATTTTTTACTATGGCGACATCTTTCAAAGATGTGGGAGAACAGAGTTAAACTGTTTTGAAAATTGCAATATTTCAATATTACTGTACCTATGTACAGGCATTATGGAAAGTGGAAAAAGACCAACAACATTGAAATATATTTCATATGAAAGCTTATAGTTAATACTTTATTTTATATTATCACACCAACTACCAAAGATATGGGAGAGCAGAGTTAAACCGTTTTAAATAATGGAATATTTCAACATTTCTGAACCAGTTTACAGGTATTATTTTATATATATTCTGTTCGTGGCTAAGCAATAACAGCCGCACGGGTCGATCCATCACGTTAAGCTACGCTTGCCGGGGTTGGTCCGTGAATGACCATCTTTACACACCGAGACTCCTCCGTGCCTCGGAAAGCACGTTAAGCCGTTGGTCCCGGCTGTCATACGTGGATCTTTGACAGTCGTTACGAGTCATCAGAAGCTTGAAAGTCTGACAACCAGTCTTACCAAGGAGTATCATATTACCCAGTTACTGTGTTGTGGAGGTCAGATAGGCAGTCCCCTCATGTAAAATATTGGTATTCAGCTGCATCCGGCTAGACTGGAAGCTGACCCTGACGTACTTGGGAATCCCAAAATGTTCTCTGATAACTTTATAGACCTATCTTGCTGAGTAAGAATTTTCATTAAAATCGGCAATCGGGCAACTACCAATGTGAATTTTTCAATTCATATATACTTTCTAAAGTTTATCTTGGACATCACTGACATCGGTGAAGGAAAACATCGTGAGGAAACCTGGACTTACTGTTCCACTCAAACCATGTCAGAGGCCCTTGAGGCGGTTTAGAAACTCTGACACTAGGGTGTGTGGGGTCGTAAGACCTTACTGCCCACACGATGAAGAAAGAATATTAAAATCGGTTCATTACTTTCGAAAAAAAATGACTTGAAGTTTTAAGGCTCAGAGTTCTTCCAGCTAAAATTAATTTAAGAATTACGAAACACACCGCACAAATCAATATCAAAATTGGTTTAGTAATCAAGTACTCACTGAGCATTTGGGCAATGTTGAATTACGCAAACGGATGTGACGTCATAGCCCGTTAGGAAGGAATTACAGCGCCACCGGATATTAAAGGTTTCACAACGATTTGTATAGAGGTGGTTTTCTAAACATAACATAACGCCATTAATCCTCGAAGGGTTAGGCAGAGGTGTTCCCAGTACACCCACATTTCGCCAGTTTTGTTTAAGTCTCATGTAATAGGGGGCGAGTCTATTGCCTTCAACCGTACACAAATCCAGACTCCGAGGCTGCTACTGAGAAATTCCTAATGAAAAAACCCAATAACACTTTGCTCTACCTGGGAATCGAACCCACACATGGGACTTAAACATACCTGGTAAAATGTGGGTGTAATAATTGATACACCTCTGTCAAATTAACTAAATAAATAATTTGACGGTATTATTGAAATAAATATTTTGACCTTGAGCTTGGCTTTGACTTTGGTACCTTAACTAGACTCAACGATACTATATTTTTTTCTTATAAGTTCCTTTTCATAGTACCTTCAACTAAAATCATTGATTTGACCTTGACCTTGACCTTGACTATGACCTTGACCTTGATTAACAAACCATTTTCTCGATTCCAGTGAACTCCAAGCCGCTGACGTTTGACGAGGTCTACAACCAAAGCTCGCCGACTAACTGCACGGTCTACTGCGGCGGTCTTACCACTGGCCTCACTGAAGAGCTGATGCAGAAGACCTTCCAGCCGTTCGGTACCATTCAGGAGATACGCGTGTTCAAGGACAAAGGATATGCTTTTATTAGGTAGGTGTATATCGTGTTTGTATCAAAAAGTATTTACATGGCAGAGGTGAGTGGCAACGCAGGGAGGGGTCGCCCTAGGAAGACCTACACTGACCTTATTGGTGAGGTTCTTCAGAAAGGTCAGGTGCGCAGTACTCGTCACCGGCGTGCTTGTATGACGAGATGTATGAACGTGGACGAGGCGAAAGGAGTATGTAAGGATCGTAGCAGGTGGCGTTCTGTGGTTTCTGCCTACCCCCATGGGAAAAAGGAGTGAGTTTATGTATGTATGTGTATTCTCTAGACCGATTTCAATCAGCAGCCAATCTCTGTGGAGACTATACAGGATGACTAGTAATTAGTGTACGATATTTATACACATGATTGTACTCATGATAACAAACAACGTACCGAAAAATCAAAATAAAAATCAAATAAAAACACTCCATCAGTGGTAATTTAACTTAGTTATCCCTTTTTACAAACAAAACTATTCAACTTTTAACATTTATTACTCTTTTTTCGATCATATCAACTGTACGTAACGCGTGCACAGCTGATCCGAGCGAGGCCGGGCGATGACTCGCTCATTTTTTCATATAAGTTGTTCTTCAATGTATTTATTTATGTAAACTATAAACAACAAAAGTACAAAGGCGGACTTAATGCCTTAGGCATTCTCTAACAGTCAACCAAAGGTGGTGAAGAGATAACATGGTAGGTACAAGCAATTTTTACGAGAGTAAAACAACAAAATTAGAGATTTTTTCAATTTTTATTTTTTTATTATAACGTTGCCTCGACTGCTTCTTTGGTCTAGTGGTCGCAAGCGCGACTGCTGTGCATGAGGTCTTGGGTTCGATTCCCAAGTCTGGCAAAGTGTTATTGGGTTTTTCCATCAGGAATTTCTCAGTAGCAGCCTCGGAGTCTGGATTTGTGCCCAGTTGATGGCAATAGGCCCGCCCCCTATTACATGGGACTAAAAACATAACTAGCGAAATGTGGGTGTACAAATGTGTACACCTCTGCCTAACCCTTCGGGGATTGCAGGCGTGATGTTATGTATGTTATTATAACGTGTTCTTCTTCACAGGTTCTCCACGAAGGAGAGCGCGACCCACGCGATCGTTGCTGTGCACAATACTGATGTCAACGGACAGCCTGTCAAGTGTTCCTGGGGCAAAGAGTCCGGGGACCCGAATAATGCGCAGGCGCAGGGACAGGTATGATGTATTACGATATTCTTAATAGGCTCGCCCCATAGTACATGGGACTTAAACATACCTAACTGGCGAAATGTGAGTGTACTAATGGGTACACCTCTGCCTAACCCTTCGGGGATTACTGGCGTGATGTAATGCAGATATGACAGTAAAGAGACTTTGGTCTAGTGGTCGCGAAGGACGACTGTTGAGTATTATTTATTTATTTAAGTAACATGGAAGACCGACAGCTAAAAGAAAACAGACTAGTGACAGAAAATTAGACTGACAGCCAATTACAGGTTTTCACTTATAGGATACAGGATAATACTATGTTCTGTGGACACTGCAGTAGCCTACAGGAACAAAACAACAAAAGAAAGAAATTACTGAATAACTTATATACTACACAGCTAAACAAAATCAAGTCTTGGGTCTGATTCCCAGGTCGGGCAAAGTGTTGTTGGGTTTTTCCATCAGGAATTTCTCAGTAGCAGCCTCGGAGTCTGGATTTATGCCCGGTCGATGGCAATAGGCTCGCCCCCTATTACATGGGACTTAAATATAACTGGCGAAATGACCGGCGCGTCATGTTACTGTAGTTTATCTTTACTAACCAAAATTATTACATTAGATATTCATTAAAATGAAGAGCGAAGTACATTTTTAGAATTTAATTTATTAATTACAAATTCTCCTTCATTATATTGAAATTAAAAATTTAACACTCATTAATAAACATCTAAAACATATTCAATTAGCGTTGAAATTACTAAAATTTCTTTCCTTTATTTGTACCTCGATGAAGGAAAACATCATAAGGAAAATTGGAATTATAATTAACCGACTTCTAGCTGCGGTTTCGTTCGCGTAAATGTCTATTAAATTTTGTTTCTCCATAAAAATTTTGGACCTCTGTTTCATCCCCTCAGGGGGGTGAACTTTGGAAAATTCTTTCTTATCGGATGCCTACGTCATACAAAGAACACACCCTCCAAGTTTCAAGTCTCTACGATCAGCAGTTTAGATTGTGCGTTGATCCGTCTGTCAGTCGTTCAGGACAAAGCATTTTATATGTATAGATAGATAAGTCTGAAATCGCCAATCCGCCTTGAACAAGCATGGTGATCGATGCTCGTGCCTTCTCTGTATGAGAAGAGGCCTTTGCTCTGTATTGAGACAGTAATAGATAGGCTGGTATTGGTGCGGATTCCCTTGTCACAAACAAGAGAGAATTGACATCTCTTACTAACATACAGCGAAAGAAAAGGACGGTGACATTTAAGAACTAAGTTAGAGATGTCAAATTAGTTTTGCCTTGAACTTTTCCGTATTTTTAATCCATACGTTTTAAGATGTCAACTATAATTGTATGGATGTGTCAGATTGACTAAATTTAACAGCTCTTATTTACATTAGTCTCTTTCTTGTTTAATTGGACAGAAAAAGATAGAAATAGTCTAATTTTAGTCTGTTTTGTGAACAGGGGATTTGGCACCATTGATATTTTAATTTCCAACTAATTTCTCACCTTGTTCTTCTTCAGCTCCCGACCGCATACAGTCCCTTCGGAGCGACCTACACTGGTGGGGTCCCCCCTACCTCTTACTGGTACAACACCTACCCGCAGCAACTGGGGGGCTTCCTGCAGGGGGTGCAGGGGGTCCAAGGATATACCTATGCAGGACAGGCGTTCGCTGGGTACCAGCAGCAGTACATGGGGTAAGTGGTTACAATTTAGAGTTCTGTACCCAAAAGAGTAAACCAGGACCCTATTGCTAGTCTCAATAAAACAATTATTCCATTTATATATTTAGTATACATCTATAATTACATTTTTAAATATTATTATAAAAAAGATATAAAAACATTTAAAAATATAAATACTCTTTCAAACAAAAAAAGAAGCATCCAAATCGATTCATAATTGGCGGAGTAATCGTTGAACAAACACACAAAAAAAAAACATACGCGTCGAATTGAGAACCTCCTCCTTTTTGAAGTCGGTTGAAAAATAGTATCCCACCGGCGTCGGGAACAGGGTCCAAGCCACCGGTGGTCAGGGCTCCTGAGAAAGGAATCTCCTAACAATACGCGCCGTGTCCAGGAGTACCGCTTTCTGAATCAAGCCCTTGATCCAACCGCCCAACGAGAGCCTCCTAAGGTGTTGGTCGAGGCTCTTGGCTATTATGCCATTGGCCGTCACGACTATCGGCACAGTGATTGCTGTATATTCACATCCCACATGTCGACAATCTCGCGAGCCAAGTCAAGATACTTCATTAAACAATTATTATTATTATTTATTGAAACGAAACAAAACATATTATTAAAATTTAATCTTATTTTTAACTGACGGACTGCCTCGTTGGTCTAGTGGTCGCAAGCGCGACTGCTGTGCATGAGGTCTTGGGTTCGATTCCCAGGTCGGGCAAAGTGTTATTGGATTTTTTCCATCAGGAATTTCTTAGTAGCAGCCTCGGAGGATTTGTGCCCGGCTGATGGCAATAGGCTCGCCTGTTACATGGGACTAAAAACATAACTGGTGAAATGTGGGTGTATTATTGGGTACACCTCTGCCTAACCCTTCGGGGATTACAGGCGTGATGTTATGTTATGTGTATGTGTTTTTTTCTTTTTGCTTTGCAGCAAGGACTACAACCAGTGGGCGAACACCACCGCTTGCTCCAGCATGGGGGGCGTCCAGCTGCCCTGGGCGCTGGGGGCCGGCGTAGGGGGGGTGGGCTCCGTGGGGGGAGTGGCCGCCATGTCCCAGCCCCCACAGGTGCTGCACTACCCGGTTCAGCATTTCCAGGTGCAACCAGTAAGTGAGAATACGGTTAAAGAATACGGTTTTTGAAAACAAGATAGAAGATACGGTTTTTTCAATACTGGGCAAAGTGTTATTGGGTTTTCCCATCAGGAATTTGTCAGTAGCAGCCTCGGAGACTGCATTTGTGCCCGGTTGATGGCAATAGGCTCGCCCCTATTACATGGGACTTAAACATTACTGGCGAAATGTGGGTACACCTCTGCCTAACCCTTCGGGGATTACAAGCGTGATATTATGTTATGTTTTGTTTTAAAAATATGATGTGGTTTTTGATAATATGAATCGGTTTTTCAACATATCCCAACCAAGCGCGTTTCCCAACTATGTTGAGAAAACGCAAGGCCAGTCTAGCCGGATGCAGCTGAATACCAGTATTTTACATGAAGCGACTGCCTATCAGACCTCCACAACCCAGTGACTGGTTAATAAAATACCCCTTGGTAGGATTGGTTGTCAGACTGGTGGTCGGTTTTTCAACATATATAATGATGGAAGAAAATTACGCATAAAAGAAAAAAAATGTTTTTTTTTTTTCATATTTTTCTTTTCTATTTTTCTAGATCGGTGAGGACGAATGGCTTGCCCCCAGCCTGTTGGTGTGAGATCAAAGACATCGACCGCCAGTTTCCTGTTGTCGCGTGCGTAAAGACTGGATTTAACTTATTTAGTCTCGTTTAGTTATTATTCCGAGTCTTGTTTGTAAAGTCTGATTTTGTTTTAGGATTTTTTTTTTAGTTAAATTGTTTTTTTTTGAGAATTTTAGTGCGATATTTTTGTTATGTTTTACAGAAGACTTTAGTTGTTTGTTTTTTTTTAAGTGAGGCTTTTTTTAAAGTCCTTTTTGTTTTTTTTTTGAAGTCGTTTTGAAAGTTTATGTTAAGTCTTTTGAGTTTATTTTGATGTTTATTTTAAACGAAGTGCTCTGTGGTGTGTTTTAAAGAAAATGTGAGTTTCTTTTCTAACTTTTTAACTTAAAATTTTCAAATTGAACATGAATATGTAAGCTTAATATTATTTGTGATATTTCGAAAAGACATTTTAGTTTAAAAAACAACTAATTTTAAATGTTTTGTTACAAAAACATTTTACAAAATGATTATCATTTTAGAATTGACTTAAAAAAAAATGCGTGTGATTTTTTTGTTAATTTTAAAAGTTTAAAAATCGTTTTGGAATTACGAAATGTTTCTCTAAGAAATATAATTGTTGTTGCCAGACTCTAGTCGTATTTTTAAAAGAAGAAGTCAAAGATTTTAGTTGTATTTAGTTAAAACTAAAAAAAAATGTTTGTTATTTATTGAAATGTTTTTTTTTGTATTTTTTATGTGAAGACATAATTATGGCTGTCTTGAAATCTATTTATAAGTATCTTTAAAGAAATCTTGAATGTTAGCACGTATCTTTATTTAAAAAAAAGATAAACCAAAGATTCTCAATCAGATCTAGTCAATTAATGACTTTTTAGTTTATCTATTTTCATTTTTACTAAAATCAATTTTTAATTTCACTAAAATCAATTTTTAATTTAACTAAAATCAATTTTTAATTTAACTAAAAAATTTC
The DNA here is from genome assembly GCA_949774945.1 of Hoplodrina ambigua. Taxonomy (NCBI): domain Eukaryota; kingdom Metazoa; phylum Arthropoda; class Insecta; order Lepidoptera; family Noctuidae; genus Hoplodrina; species Hoplodrina ambigua. The sequence goes on along the minus strand of OX458994.1, from coordinate 808,000 downwards.
TCTTTTTTTTTCTTTTTTCTCTGCTTTGGGAAAAACAAGAAATAAACAACAGGAATGCGTTCGCGCGGTAAAACGGCTAAGAGCATCACCCAAAACAATGGGAAAAAACATAAGAAAAAAAAAAACTTAAAAAAATGTGAGTCAGAAATATCGAAAGATTAACTCTATAGCTTCTTATGAGTGCAAGAAAATGCGTATAAAACTTACTTTTAGAAAATATATAGAAACTAATCATAAGACATATAAATTATAAGTTAGTTCATAAGGAAGTATCACCACGCGGGCCAAATCGGGGTTGCGAAAAAAATAATGGAAAAAAAAAATCTTTTTTTTACGGTCGTACCATCTGTCAAGCACATATTGTAAAAAAAATAAGAAAAAAAAAATATTGAGGAAAAAAATATTAGATTTTTGGAAATATGTTTAGTAGAAAAAAATAGTATTGAAACATCTGAGTGAGACAATTTTATAAAAAAAAAAAACTTTTATATGTATATGCCGAGTACGCTAGACTACGAGTAGGTGAAGACAGATGTTTTTGAGATGGGCTAGAAAAGAAGTCGACTTTACGACTTCTCCGATTTGAAGTCGGGTACCATTTTAACTGTGGGAGTTTTACGAAGTCAAGTAGGCTATTGAAAAGTCGAAAATTATCGACTTATATCTACGAGTAGAGCTTGATGCGAGTTGTATGTCGATTTCGTGACTTCAACTCCGATTTAAGTGAAAGTCGAAGTTCGAAAAGTCGTTCTATACGACTTATAAACGTCTTTAGACGAGGTTCAAAGTCGGCAATTTAATTACATTAAAAAAAAACATCGAGAAATCTGTTCTTTCTCTTATGCGCACACTTTCCGAGTTTCGATTAGTTTAGTGACGGAAGTTAACGAGTCGGAAAAAACGACTTTTGATTGATTTGAAGTCGACTTTCAAAGTCACCCATCTCTAATTTTTAGTCACGATTTTTCTTTTTACTTTCTGGAAAGCCAATGCCAAATTCAGAAATCCGTAAAATTAAAAATACTGTTTAAATAAAAAGGTTGTGTCTAGATAAAAGATACACTACTGATCCGAAAAAAATGTAGAGAAAAAAAAATTAGATTTATTTATTAATATTAACATATAAGTGAAAAGAAAAAAATATTTATTGCCTAGAAAATAAGTATAATACCCGTTTACTGTAGTTAGAGGAAATTATAACAAAAAAAAGTTCTTTTCTCTCAAAAAAAAAACGGTTTGGACGACGCTGACAGAGCGTAAATTTCGGCTACTTAATTTTAGTTTTTCTTACGAAAAAAATTTAGTTTTCCTTTTTTTTAGTTTTCTTAAGAGAGTTTTTTCTCTTTTTCCTTTTCATATTCCCTCGTCAGAGGTTAGTGTTTTGTAATAAAAAAAAATACTAAAACGCTGTAGTTGGGAAAGTCTTTTTTGAAACATTTTAGTCGACGGCACGCTTGTACCGCCTGACGTATCTTTGTATAAAAAATCGTATTTTATACATTAATTATTAAATTAAAAACTAAATTATATTTGTTTGGATATTTTTTGCTACTTTTCGCTTAGTTGGGCGCGAGAATATTACATAAAGAAGAGAGGGGTTAAGAAGAATGAAGGAGTAGAAGGAAATGGTTCTCTTTGCATTAAAGTCTAAGCATTTATTTCAATTAGACCATTTACAGGCACTTGAATTGTCAAGCAGTCGGTCAGTTAGTCAGAAAGTTGAAGCTAGGTGCTCGTTCCAAAACGTAGGTAAGTCTCTATGGAGAAAAACGAGCAAAAAAACTCCACGGACACTCTTTTCAATTTTACAAAATCCTGACTACAATATTCTTGTTGCTTCTATGTAGAAATAAGCTAGTTATATCTATTTCTGATTAATGTAAATGGCTTTGAATGCAGAGAAACTGTGAAAAAATTGAGCCTCTGATAGAAGAGGGCGTAGAGTCTGAGCAAATGATACTAATATAATATCTGTTAAGGATATGAGAGAGAAAATATACTAAGTATAAGAAAACTAAAGTTGAAAGTAACAAAAAATCTCCAAACATTTAGTTTGACTGTTAGATTTTTTATTTCAAAATTTAGCTGTTTTTTATTTTCACCTTCAGCGTAGTAAAAATTTGGCAGACATATCGCTAGAGTCTTATAAATAAGATAATATATTACTATATACTAAAACTATTCTACATTATATATAGTTTAATTTCATAACTTAAGGAATTTTCACACTTGTTCTCTGACTATTGAACTGTCTTAATTTATATTTACTTATATATGTTTACTTATACAACATCTGACTTGTATACTTGTCTCTTCAAAGAAATCTCTGAGCAATCCTCACTTATTTTGCTAAGCCTTACTTTACCTTAAATTTATATGTATACATTATAATATGTATAACTCAACACCAAATATAAAAATGTCCCTAAAATTAGATCTTTTCTGTGTAATGTATAAGATATAAAGTAAAATACTGTCTTTACTTCACACTTGAATTTCAACGTGTATAACGAGATATAAAAAAAATTGTATATGTATACATTCTGTTTAAAAAACGTTCATTTTGAAGGCAGTAAACGGAGATTTTACCCTTCTTTTATCTAAAGTCTTATAGTTTATGGCTATATCAAAGATGAAAGTTAGAAAAAGAGTGGTTTAAATTGGCTGGGTAGTCTCTGCACTCACCCTCTTGATTGGGCCAATAAACGTGTCTCTTTTCATGGTCTAACACCAACCAGTCCAGGTTTAAACAGTGGTTTATAAAATATAACATGTATATATAATTATACACTATATAATTAACAAATAATTTGACAATCAACCGACGAGAAAATTTAATTATAAATAAATAATTATTTTTTAAACTGGCTTTGACAAATAATTATTTTTCTATTTTATTTTTTCTTCTCTTGATTACCTACGAGCTCGCCTTAGATCGTGTCGCGCACTCAACAAGTATAGTAACTTGTGGAGAATTGAACTATGTTGTGAGGTATTTATGTGTTTTTAGCAATTCTGAATAAAAATCTTGCTTAACAAAGATATCTTGACAGTACTATCGATTAAAAATAATATAGTATTTAGTATACAATTTTACATTATAGCAGTGAAATGTTTTGACAGGATAAACTGAATACTGACGTATATTAGTTTATATGTAGAGTGGCAAGAATATTCATGTATTGCATAATATATACCCAGTTAGGTTAAGGTGACTTGGCAGAAAGTCAGCCACCAGAAACGTATTTAGATTAAAAATAAGTGTGAAAACTCTTTGGGAAGGAGAGTTGTTGCGTCAATTTGGGCATTCGGTCAATCATGGAAGGCGGAGGCGTGTTTGGGGTATACAAAAAAACGAATTTGTATACTTGTACAATTTTTTTTCTTTTACATTTTTAACAGAATTAGCGAGGTTCTTTCTAAATGCACTCGGACTTGTCAAAATGAAATTAATTTTCGTCTGTTTAATTTACGAAATTTCCGAGCCTGGTCTAAGTGAAACCATTAGGCTTGTACAATATTTTTTATTCAGGAAAATTGTTTTGAAATATATTCTAGATATTATAAATTTGTATTTGTATACCCTCTACACACCACCGGAGGTTCAACCTCGAATATCACAAAATATAATGTTAGCTAGTCAAATTTAGAATATAGATAACATATATGCTAGAAAAATTACGCCTAAGTGCTTATAGTCATATATAACCAATATTTAAAGAATGCCGACCGAAAAGGTTGCTGCCTTTTCAAAACCTACTTCCTTCTACATATTTAACCATATTATAAATTAAATATAAGGCTTCGCTCTATATAAGGTAAATAGATAGGTGAAAAATGCAAAATATATAATAATGATAAAACAAAAAATAAGTTAGATAGGGTATACAATTATTTTTTCGTTAAAAATTTAAATTATTTTGTATTTTTGTTCATTTTTATTTAAATAATTCCTTGTATAAGTATAGTAAGCTCCCGAGAACACCAAATATTGTAATCCTTAATATATAAAGTAGAATTGGATATATATACATATGTATGTTATATATATAGTATCTCAGACTTATATCTGACTAGGATGCCTTACTTTTTTCCTATTTTAGTCACAATTGATTAGGATTGGTGTGTTTATAACAAATTCTGTTTTTTCTTTTTGTTAAAAAAATTAAACTAAAAAATCTAAAATATTTTTTCTTTAATCTTACAATTTAGTGACATATTCTACTAAAAAATAAAAATAGTAGGTACATTCTTTTTATTGATTAATGAAATAAACACACCAATTTTAATGAGGCGAGTGCCAAAAAATGTTTTTACACATTTTTTTTTCTTGTTTTTTTTTTTTTCTTTTTCCTCTTTTCGCATTTTGACATCCGTCTATTTCAAAATAAAAATTATAACACCAAAAATTCAGACTAAATTGTAATCCTCTAAGGACGTTTCTAAAAAAATACGTTTTTCTTAAAATTTTAATGTGTATTTTGAGATTTTATATTACAAATATTTCTTTTTGGGATAATAATATAATATACATATCTTGGTACAACTAAATTAGCTATGCTAAAAAAGTAACTCGATGTATTTTTTTCACAATTTCTTTTTTTTAGTTATTTTTTAAAGTAGTGGATTTTTTTTTCGTATTTTCAACTATAATTAAAAGGTACAAAGTATCTGAAATGCAATACAATTCTCCCTAAAATATTTGTATGTAAAATTAAAATACACGTAAAAATGTAAGAAAAAATATAGAATAGAAAAGACTAAGTGTTACTCAGTGTTTTTTCTGTTCTTATGTCCTTTTGTGTGCGTCCAAACGTTTGCAAAATTGTAACAAAAATAACATTGTAACAAGAAAAGAAACAATTAACACAGCGATGAGTAGAAATCTCAAATCTAAATTTAAAAAACCTATAGAAGTGAGAAAAGCGCGTTGTATTTAGAATTAAGTCAATATTAAAAAAATATTTGAAATTCTACTCGTCGTTAGTTCCATTTGTGGCCGCTAGAGGCGCTGAGCAACGCTGATTTTTAATCACATCGACGTATTAACGAATGAATGCCAGACACTGGTGCCGATTCCCTTGTTCACAAACTAGACTAAATTTAGAGGATTGACATGTCTTACTAACATACAGCGAAAGAAAAGGACGGTGACATTTGGGAACTCAGATAGAGATGTCAAATTAGTTTTGCCTTGAACTTTTACGTATTTTTAATCTATACGTTTTTAGATGTCAACTAAAATTGTATGGAGGTGTCAGATTGACTAAATTTGACAGCTCTTATTTACATTAGTCTCTTTCTTGTTTTATTGGACAGAAAAAGATAGAAATAGTCTTATTTTAGTTTAGTTGGTGTACAAGGGAGTCGGCATCAATAGCAACATAAAAAACTGGATTCTATGAAGAAAATCTTTATCTTTACCATCTAATCTACAGTTATAGGTACAAAAATACATCGCAAAAATTGCAAGCCACTCCGTTACAATAAAAATTGACATTGATAAAGTTTCAGTTTGACCTAAAATACGTTGAGAGAAACTAAATAAAAGTCAAAGTCAAGGTCAAGGTCAAGGTCAAAGGTAGAGTCAAAGTTAAAACTAAAAAAAAAACAATTTTCTCAATTTTTGCAACGTCTGAACGCATGCGCGTAGTCGTTTCAATTTTATTTTATAGAATGAGCTAGATTTTTGATGTTTTATAGTTAAATGTCCCAATGAAGGCTAAGAGTTTGTGTTTTAACACAAAGCTACGAAATGACATGAAAATATAATGATATACATATTTTTTGAAATGTATAAATAAATAAAAATCTATGAACTGTCCCCTAATTTGTCTTTCGGATTGAGCCAGCAAAAACAAAACGTTAAAAAAAAACCTTTGTAAAGTAACTACAAAGTGAATTTTAAATATCGAACTTACAATACTACCAACAAAACGTAGCAGAAACAAAAACATTTTTGACAGCTGTCAATCTGACAGTTATCAGCCTGGCAGTTGTCATCGTGACAGCTGATTTTCACAGTGAAATCAAACTACAAATTTGGCTTACAAGCCTCTTATCGGCTAAGTCTCGACAGCATAGCTGTTTGCTCACTGATTTTCTGTAACCCAAAAATGCTCAAAAGAAAAACCATAAACAGTAGAATATCAAAAAGAGCAATTCGACTAGCAGTAAGTACAAACCCCTGTTCTGTTATTCCACAGCGTTATTCGAAATTCGAATTTAGAAAACAAATGAATTCAAAATAGTTAATAGAAAAAGATGGCTGTCGCCGGGGACGCCCGGCAAATGGGAAACATCTCAGTGATTATTCTCCTAATTAAGAAAATAAATGAAAATAAATTAGGCAGATCATACAGAGAAGCAAACGGAGTGTGTAATATACATACACAATAGGAGAAAATGTGGTCGATTTTACTGCCAAAGTGCGCTATATATGCTATTTATGTTTTACATCGAAAAATATTCGAATAAAATACGGTTACAACAAAATGGGGTTTGGAATTCAGAGAGAAAATGTCGATTTTAATAAATGTTTTGCTGGCTCGAACCATTTAGTAGAATTTGATGTTTGTATTCGTGTTTGATGTCGTAGAATTTCGTTATAAAATTCCTGATTAGCAATATCTTATAATACTTAATGTTATTTTTGTGGTAAAAATCGAGGTAACGACTCGGAACGTTGGTAAAAATTCTATGAGAATTTTTACTCGACCTTTTTTAGCTCGCCGTGTTATTATTTCGTGTAACTTTTTCGGTTTTCGGTAAAAACGTACATTTTATAAATGTACGGAATATTTTACTGAATTTAATTTGTCATTTTTTGGTTTCATTTACTTAATACTAAATATAAGAATACTAACAGCTGTTGCTGTAATTTTAACAGTTTGTAAAAAGTAATAAGGTGTTTAGAAGAAACGTGCTTCGATTTTTACCAACAAAAGAAAAATAATTAAAAAAACACAGCAATAATGACGCATTAGGTGTTTGAAAGTAGATTTTTTATTTTTCGTACTGCTAGTAACAACTTCTTAATAATTTAATTTCTATATCTCTTCGAAATTCAGTTAGTCGAAAAAAAAAACTTAAAAAAAATTTAAGCACATTCTTTCTTTCTTTCATATTATTTGACCCCTTTATTTCTACCGTCCATGGGTGTTGTAGTAGAAATAGGTTTTATTTTCAGAGCTCAAACAAGATTTTTGTTTCATCGAAAAAGTTTTTCAAACGCACAGTTGAACTTTGGTAGTGACAAGAGAATGAGCTTTTATTTTCAATTTTTTCTAAAAAGAAAATGTGATGTTTCGAACTTAAAAACGACCACGAACGAGTTAGTGATTTTTATCTCCCCTACATCTTCATCTTTTTAATATTTATATCATTATTGTGATGTTAAGATCTTACTATATATAACCATACTGTACAGGACCCTAAAAAGTTTCATTTTAATCGAAAGCCGTTAAAAAAAAATACAAAAAAAAAACATCTTTTACGACTTGAAAAAATAACCAGAAAAAGGTTCATCGAAAAAGCGTAAAATTCAAAAAAAGAACGCGCTTTCGATTAAAAAAACTAAGCGTCCATAAGTTAGTTATTTTTTATACCCCCCCTGATATAATTTAAATAATTTCGCGTAAAATAATTAGGTGAGATATTGTAGTCATAGTTAGTAATTAAGAATTAATATTAAGTACTAATGTATGCTTGTTACGTTTCATCTATCATTAAGTTTTGACTGTTCTTTTGTTAAACTATTGACGTTATACGAATATTTTGTCGAAAAACTTTTTACCTCGAATTTTCGATCAAAACTCAATTTACCACAGTTTACTTTGGAAACATACCTCTTTGTTACCCGCCTTTTGCATATTCCAGTCGCTCTATAAGACCATCTCGCTAATTACATACTTCTAATCAGAATCAACTTTTGAACTGTCAAAATTAACTGTCAATCGATAAACCTTAGTCATTGAGATATACCTACGAAGATACCCTTAACATACTTGTCAAATCGTGTCGCGTCCGCCATTTTAAGTAAACAGCTATCGATTTAAATAATACTATTCGAAGCACGTACTATTCAGCGACCATTTCATAGTCAAAGTGGCAGTTTTTTTTTTCATAGTTAGGGTTCGTCAATGGGTACAAAACAGTAAACAAAATTCTATTGTAATTTCTTGCAATAAGGTTGATAATTGGACGAGCGTAGTTGACGTCCTATTGTGGCTTCGTATAACATTTTTGAGAGGTTATTTTAACTATCCAAAATTTTGGCTGCTGTGTCGCTTTTCAGCGTAAGCAATTATTGCAGTAAGTCATACTTAATATGAAAGAACTGTTGAAATATACTATGCAAATTCTATACAGCTTAACCTTTACCCAATTATATCAGGATCGACTACCAGTCTCCAGTATTTCACATAAAGCGACTGCCTATCTGACCTCCACAACCCAATAACTGGGTAACACGACGATCTTTGGCAAAAAGAAAAAGTGTTTCAACAAAATATTTCAATGAAAAAAAAAATGATAATTTTCATGTGTTTTTGAGTAACAACTTGATGATATTGTACATTAAAAAATAAGATAAAAATATACTCTGTACCTACGTTAGTAAACTACATATGACTTAGAATTAAAAGTAATATATTATGATGCGGGATATATTAAATAACAATAACAAAAATATTCGTGTTTTATTTTTGCATCCCACTAAATTTTTCCCTAACGAAGGCCTCTTGTCCACACAAGCTTTTTCGGCGTAAAAATACACGGTTTAGGGATGATTCTCACTAGAACGTGCCGTGCCCGGGACGGGGCCCGGACGGGGCACGGTTTTAAATCTGTTACATATATTTTGTATGAATCAATTTATATTACACAGTGCATTATCCGTGTCCCGTCCGGGCCCTCTCGACGCACTTCAATACCACGTCGGCTCGTCCACGCCCCGGCCCGTGCACGGCACGTTCTAATGAGAATCAACCCTTATTCGCCGTGTATAGGCACAGCGTGCCGTGACGTGGCGCCACCGGTATGTCAACACTGACAGTCGTGCATTTTTGCTTAAAAAGTAATGTAGCGACATCTATTGTACAGTATGAGAACTACAACCGACGAGTGATGACATCTATCACTTATTACGTGAACTACAACTGTCGTGTAGCGACATCTATAACTACAACTGACGTTTCCTACATGAATAGTAAACGTTGGTGCAGATTTCCTTGGTCACAAACTAAACTAAAATTAGACTATTTCCATCTTTTTCTATCCAATAAAATAAGAAAGAGACTAATGTAAATAAGAGCTGTCAAATGACACATCCATACAGTTAAAGTTGACATCTTAAAACGTATGGATTAAAAATACGCAGAATTTCAAGGCAAAACTAACTTGAAACCGCTAACTTAGTTCTGTAATGTCACCGTCCTTTCCTTTCGCTGTATGTTAGTAAGAGATGTCAATTCTCTAAATTTAGTCTAGTTTGTGAACAAGGGAATCGGCACCATTGTTATATAAGCCACACCGTGTCAGGTTAACTAGTTTAGCCCAGAACATATTACACAAAAATTGTTAAAATCGATAGAGTCGGGAATGAGGTTACACGAGATTAGAGAGATAAGAGATATAGATGACTTGCGGATTAAAAGAGGATGTAGTGACAAATATAGAAAATGCTTAGATGATTTCAGTCATGTTGAGAGGATGAGTGAAAGACGATTAACAAAAGGTTATTTATATGGCAGAGGTGAGTGGCAACGCAAGGAGGGGTCGCCCTAGGAAGACCTACACTGACCTTATTGGTGAGGTTCTTCAGAAAGGTCAGGTGCGCAGTACTCGTAACCGGCGTGCTTGTGACGAGATGTATGAACGTGGACGAGGCGAAAGGAGTATGTAAGGATCGTAGCAGGTGACGTTCTGTGGTGTCTGCCTATCCCCATGGGAATGTATGTTAAAATCATTTGCTCACCAAATAAAACTCCATTCTTCAAAATATAGGAAGCTTTTTATTACAATTTCTTATAAAACTATAAACATTACGTATTTACATATTTTAAATCATATTTCTAGATGCTTTGGCCTTATTTTACAATACACAGATAAATTTCATATGAAATACTATGGTGCCGATTCCCTTGTTCACAAACTAGACTAAATTTAGAGAATTGACATCTCTTACTAACATACAGCGAAAGAAAAGGACGGTGACACTTTAGAACTAAGTTAGAGACGTCAAATTAGTTTTGCCTTGAACTTTTCCGTATTTTTAATCAATGCGTTCTGACATGTCATCTGAAATTGTGTGGAAGTCTCAGATTAACTAAAATTGACAGGTCTAATTTATTTCCGACCCTTTCTTGTTTTATTGCACAGAAAAAGATAGAAATAGTCTAATTTTATTATAGTTTGTGAACAAGAGAATCGACAGCAATGTCGATCTTGTCATAATCATTATCTACTAGCAAACAGTCCCGGCTTCGCTCTCGTACAAATTTCTGCCTATCCCTGTGGGGTTTCCAAAAAAAAATCTTACATACAAATCTTGTCTGGGAAACAACGAACACAACAAAAAAGAAACAGCGAAATCGGTCTAGCAGTTCTCGAGTTATGCGCTCAGCAACACATATAGCCATTCATTTATATTTATACACATAATAATAATCTATACACAAGCTAAAAAACTGTCAATTTTTTTTTAAGGAAGAGACATCTTCAAATGACTTATTCCGCTCTGGGCGGAGCTTTCTTCTAGTGCCCTTTGCCTTCCGGGGAAGCTGTGACTCTTTCAAACTATATTCCATACGTTCTATGTTGTTGCGGGTGACACATGTCAGCAATTCATCTACGAATGTCAGAATCACATAACTAAGTCAGTGACATTATTTAATTTACTAGTTATTTGCTTACTTATTACTGATTCCGTATGTTACGACTTCGATATTAGTGTGCAGTTAAAATATTCAATCGTGATTGTTAATCGCCGTAACGTTCAAGAGTCAAAAGTGACAGTTTGACAAATGTCACCGGCACCATCCTAGAGCGTGAGGAATTTTATTACTTTGAAATCAATAAATAATTTATCAACTGAGTTGACAAATAAGTGACGACACAGTTCCATATTGCCATACAAAGTCTATGGAAGAATCGCGTTTTGACAGCTCTTAAAAAGAATGTCAATTGATAAAATGGTGTCTACTAAAGTCCCCGTCACGAGAAGCTATAAATTATGTAAATAAATAACTTCTACTAAGCTACGTAGCGACAATACAATCGACAACAAATAATCCCAAATTCAATCAACTCAAAGTAACACACGTGTAATACGAAACTAACGAGCAATTTCACTTGTTCGGGTTATATTATAGCGATATAAAGCGCTGTCGTCTAATGTTTTGTGGTACTGGAACGCGTCTGACGCATGGAACGTAAACATTTGGGACGTCATTTTGAAATCAGTTCACGCTGACGCAGTATTTGATCTAAGGCGCTTTGCACACGGATCAACTTAAGTTGAGGCAACTATCAACTCTTTAAGTTTCCTGTAAAAGTTGATAGTTGTCATAACGTTTACGGTTGCCGCAACTTTATGGCAATCTGTGAGCTACTTTTACAGCCGAGTTGCCGTGTGCCGTTGCCGAAGCGACACTGGCATTGCCGGGCACACGGAGAGGGAGGGAAATCGCCCGAAGCGTTGCGATTGACGGTTGAGGAAACCGGCAACTTTAAAAACCGGTACAATATTTAAAAGTTGCTAGTTGCGGCAACTAGCAACTAACTTAGTCATCGATTGCACCAACTGAAAACTGTTGACGATTGCCGCAACTAGAAACTCGAGTTGCTATGTGTGCGCAGTCCAATTAAAATATATGTAATCAGCTAGTTGCCAGTTGCTGCAATAGTTGCTCTGTGTGCAAAGTGCCTTAACGCTGATCGCTGCGTAAATTGAGCAACTCGGCTATAAAAGTTGCTCACAGATTGCCATAAAGTTGCGGCAACCGTAAACGTTATAGCAACTATCAACTTTTGTAATTAACTTTTAAAGAGTTGATAGTTGCCTCAACTTAAGTTGCTCCGTGTGTGCTTAAGATGCTCCTAAGTGTTGCGATCCCCTGAATGTGTGTTAACAAAATTTATAGCTTCTTGTGGCGGGAACTTTACGCAATTCAATCGAGCTATAGTCGATTTGAAGATACATACTTAAAAATAAATCGTAATACTAATAATTAAATAACTTACTAAAATTAACAAGTTTTTTTTATACATTTTTAGACAAATTTTCTTTTCTTTATACATGATATTTATAAAAAAAAACTAGCTTCTGTCCGCGGCTTCGCCCGCGTCAAAATTCGTCAACATTCCGTAAAGTAAGTTGAACACAAGGGAACACAATACCGGGATAAAAAGTATCCTATGTGTTAATCCAGAAAATGGTCTATCTATGTGCCAATTTTCATCCAAATCGGTTCAGCGGTTTACGTGTGATTGAGTAACAAACATCCAAACATCTTCACACACTTTCGCATATATAATATTAGTGGGAAGTAGAATATATGAGGTAAAAAATTTCACATAAAGAATCAACAAGAATAATCTACCTAACTATGATTTTGTAAAAACTTAATTGAAAAGAGTGTCCGTGGAGTTTCTTGCTCGTTCTTCTCCATAGAGGCCTACCTACGTTTTGGAACGAGCAACTAGCTTCAACTTTCTGACTAACTGACCGACTCCTTGACAATTCAAAATACATACATACATACATACATAAACTCACGCCTTTTTCCCATAGGGGTAGGCAGAAACTGTAGAACGCCACCTGCTACGATCCTTACATACTCCTTTCGCCTCATCTACGTTCATACATCTCGTCATACAAGCACGCCGGTTACGAGTACTCCGCACCTGACCTTTCTGAAGGACCTCACTAATAAGGTCAGTGTAGGTCTTCCTAGGGCGACCCCTCCCGGCGTTGCCACTCACCTCTGCCATATAAATACCTTTTGTCAATCGTCTTTCACTCATCCTCTCAACATGACCGAACCATCTAAGCATACCCTTTTCTATCTTTGTCACTACATCTTCTTTTAATCCGCAACGGTCCCGTATAACCTCATTCCTCACTCTATCGTTCAATGTTACACCACACATACTTCGCAAGGAACGCATTTCCACAGCATTAATCCTACTCTCATGCCTCGTTTGCCATACCCAACATTCACTTCCATACATAAGCGTAGGCACCAGCACGCCGTTGTGAACAGCCATTCGAGCCTTTTTTGACATGGACTGGTTGGTCACAACCGCATGTATAGCACCATTCACTTTATTTCCCGCAGTTACTCTCCTTTCCACATCAGCATCAATCTTTCCATCTCTAGTAAACATACTACCCAAGTATACAAACTCATTCATTTGCTCCACACTCTTATCATTTATTTTCACATCACACGCCGATACATCCTCTTCTCTTTCAAAAACCATCACTTTCGTCTTATTCACATTTATATTCATTCCTTTCCTCTTAAACGCATCATTCATTACCGTTACCATGTCTTGCAACTGTTCTGCCGACGATGCAAGAAGAACTTGATCATCTGCGTATAACAGGCATTTGACAGGTAACTCATCCATCCTTAATCCACACTCACTCTCTCTCAAATCCGCCAAACAACTATCCATGTATAGGTTGAACAGCCAAGGAGACGCTACACAGCCCTGTCTTACACCTCTTGAGATGCAAAACCAGTCAGTGTATGCCCCATTTATCCTAACACAAGCACTGGAACTTTTGTATAAAGATTTCAGTGCTCGTATCAAGCGTCCGTCCACACCATACATGGATAGAGTCGACCATAATTCTTCCCTCCACACACTGTCATAGGCCTTCTCCAAGTCTACGAAAGCGCAATAGACTTTCTTGTGCTTTGCCAGATGTTTTTCGGCTATGCACCTTAAAGAGAAGATCTGATCCATACAGCCCATTCCCTGTCTAAATCCCGCTTGCACATCCCAAATTTTCTCATCAGTCACTCCTATCACTCTATTAATTAAAACTTTCGCATACAGTTTGCCGACAACGCTTAAAAGACTAATGCCGCGGTAGTTTTTACACTCCTGCTGTGAGCCTTTTCCTTTATATAGTGGAACAATTACAGCCTTGCACCAGTCATCCGGCACACGACCATAACTCCAACACATATTAAAGATCAAGCACAACAGGCTTGCTACCACCCCGTCACCGTTCTTTAACATTTCGACAGACACTCTATCATAGCCTGCAGCTTTGCCGACTTTCATACCTCTAAGTGCTCTTACAATCTCATCCATCTTTATTTCACTCTCTTCATCTACATCTAAATGTGGGTCTTCAAAACTGGCTTCCGCCCAGTTACCCACTCCTTGCATGCTATCCTGCTCACGAAACAAACTTTCAAAATATCCCTTCCAGCGTTCCAAAACCTTACATTCTTCACTTAATAAGCATCCATCTTCTGCTCTCACAACATTCAAAAGTGCCTGTAATTGGTCTAATTGAAATAAATGTTTTGACTTTGACTTTGAAGTGTATAAAGACAAATCACATAGCAAACATTATTGCTAAAAAAACACCTTCAATTTTACTACAAGCTTTTATTTACCTGTCACGGGTGTGGTTAAAATCTTACAAGTTAAATTTGACACACTTCCCGATGTTCTATTGAGCTAAAATTTTGCATCAACGTGCAATTAGCATGACAATGCAATATAATGATGTCACAGAGCTGGTCTGATGATGGAGCCGGAAGGTGGCCATAGGAACTTAATCAAATCTTACAAGTTAAATTAGACACACTTCCCGGTATTCTATTGAGCTGAAATTGTGAATCTGTCTTGCACATTACAAGACAATGCAATATTTAAAGCTAAAAGAGCGTTAAATTTGACTGCTATGTATATCTGTTTGTGACACCATATCTCTTAAACGGGTGAACCAATTTCAGTGCGGTTTTTTTCCTATAAAAGCAGGTTTTTTAGCGGTGGTTCTTAGACATATCTTATCAGTATCGGCTCAGCCGTTTCAAGGAAATCAGCTGCTTTGTTAGCTGCAATTTAAAAAGTTTGTCCAACACTGGGAATTTGTTCCCTTTGCCAATGGTACAGTCAAAATGCCTGTTTAAGGAATGTAGTGGGAAGGTCTTCCGGTCTTCTCAGCAGAAGCAGTAGTCTTTACTCTTCGCTCTGTAGACCACCTCCTCTTTCTGCAGCTGGACCCTCATATCTTCAACGTTCTTCATCAGCTCCACGTCTGCCGCACAATCGTCTACTATTTTCTGGAATAATTCCTCTGGAAATAAAAGAAGATAGTTTTCATGTTTGTTTGTGTTATTGGTCGACTGCCGCGAAGCCGAAATGGAAGGTACAGGTTTGACTTTCCAAAGTCAGAGTCAAAGTCAAGGTTAAAGTCAAGGTCAAGGTCAAACCATTCATTTATGAAACTAGTTGCCTGTATGTATATCCGTGCCTATGTCCGCTGGTTACTACTCAACGGTTCAACCAATTTCGTTAAATGACATTTGAAAACATTCATCGGTTTCTAAGAAAACTTCAACTATATCTGACGACCCTGAATATCTCTTTTGTTGCCTGTACACAGTTCATCTGCCTAGCCTTTTCTCAACTATGTTGGGGTCGGCTTCCAGTCTAACTGTATGCAGCTGAATACCAGTATTTTACATGAAGCGACTGCCTATCTGACCTCCACAACCCAATAACTGGGTAATACGATACCCCTAGGTAAGGCTGGTTGTCAGATTTTCGTGCTTCTGACGACCCGTAACGACTGTCAAAGATCCACGTACGACAGCCGGGACCAACAGCTTAAAGTGCTTTCCGAGGCACTGTACACAGTAAGAGATAAACTAAGTCTATAACATGGCGCGCCCCTCCCTCATATTACTATTTCAATGTGTGTAGTCATATCCATATGTAAATTTCTATGTTTATTTCTTTGACGGGCCTGTTGATGTAGTGGTTAGCGGCCCTGACTGCTAAGCCGGAGGTCGTGGGTTCAATTCCCACCCAGGACAAACTTAGTGTGATGAGCATGATTGTTAATTCCGTGTCTGGGTGTGATTTATCTATAATATGTATGTATTTATAAATTATATAAGTATGCATATCAGTTGTCTGGTTATCATAACACAAGCTCTGCTTAGCTTGGGATGAGATAGCCGTGTGTGAGTTGTCCCAAGATATTTATTATTTATGTAGTTGTAAGTAATCGTGTTCATAGCTGGCAGATTTGTTTGTAAGACTATACGCTACACAACGCACGTGTCATTTTCATAGAGTATGTCAGTGCAGCGCCATACTAATAATAATGAGTAATCAATGACGCCGCTAGTCGAGCAACAAATCGCTGATTTGTTTTTGTTTCCAGAGCCGTCTCAGTACGCACACATGCGTTGTGAGTCTTGTAAATACTTTCAAACGTTTTGAATTTAAAGTCAAAGTCAAAACATTTATTTCAATTAGACCATTTACAGGCACTTTTGAATTGTCAAAGAGTCGGTCAGTTAGTCCGAAAGTTGAAGCTAGTTGCTCATTCCAAAACGGAGGTAGGTCTCTATGGAGAAGAACGAGCAAGAAACTCCACGGACACTCTTTTAAATTAGGTCTTTACAAAATCCTGGTTACATTATTCTTGTCGATTCTATCACAATGAAGATGAATATAAAACGGTAGTAAAAAAATTATAAAGGAATTAAAGCCATAGCAGTTAAGAGATGACCAATCCCAACTGACAGCACTCGTTCACGAGCATGACGCACGGATCACGCATGACCAATTTGTGGAGGGGCGCGTCATGTTATAGTAGTTTATCTACATGCAGTAAATATATCTAACGTAGATGAGGCGAAAGGAGTATGTAAGGATCGTAGCTGGGGACGTTCTGTAGTTTCTGCCTACTCCCATGGGAAAAAGGCGTGAGTTTATGTATGTATGTATGTATTTTTATCTTTACCTACCTACATTCTCGCCCGTTTTACTTGATGTAAAAAAATGTCCACACAATCCTTGTGTGTACGTCGCTATGGTGTCTTCTGGAACTTCTCGAGTGACGAATCCACCGTCCAGAAGATCCTTCTTAGTACCGCACAAATAAACTTTACAATTCTGAAAAAAAAATTGTTTGTTTGTAAAAGGTTAGGTATCTCTGAAATTACTAAACCATTAAGTTGGTTTTTCCATCAGGAATTTCTCAGTAGCAGCCTCGGAGTCTGGATTTGTGCCCGGCTGATGGCAATAGGCTCGCCCCCTATTACATTGAACTAAAAACTGGCGAAATGTGTGTGTACTAATGGGTACACCTCTGCCTAACCATTCGGGGATTACAGGCGTGATGTTATGTACTGAACCATTAACAATAGAAATTCTTCTTCTTCTTTATCGTGTGTGCAGTAAGGTCTTACGACCCCACACACCCCAGTGTCAGAGTTTCTAAACCGCCTCAAGGGCCTCTGACATGGTTTGAGTGGAACAGTAATAGGCTGGTATAAGGTATAGGGGTATAGGGGGCGAGCCTATTGCCATCAACCGGGCACAAATCTAGAACCCAAGGCTGCTACTGAGAATTTCCTGATTGAAAAACCCAAAAACACTTTGCCCGACCTGGGAATCGAACCCCAACCAAAGGCAGCCTAGTGTACATCATGGATTGCAATAGATTTGAAATTTTCCAGGAAATTACGAACACAACAAAAAAAAATCATCCAAATCGATCCAGCCGTTCTCTAGTTTTGCGCTCAGCAACACTATTAGTCATTCAATTATATCTATATACATAGATAACAAATCTGAAGAGTATTTTGTTTGTTTAAACGCGCTAATCTCTGAAACTATCAGAGAGATTGGAAAAAATTTGTTTGAATTTGATAACAAGATTCATTAGCAACAGTAAAGGCTAGCATCACGCTACTACCTATAGGAGCGGAGCAGTTTATTATTTATCGTGGCGACAGTAAGGTCTTACGACCCCACACACCCTAGTGTCAGAGTTTCTAAACTGCGTCAAGGGCCTCTGACATGGTTTGAGTGGAGCAGTAAGTCCAGGTTTCCTCACGATGTTTTCCTTCACCGATGCCAGTGATGGCCAAGATAAACTTTAGAAAGTACATATAGCGAAGCAGTAAACGTATTGCTAGTCTATACGATATAGTATGAAACAAAGTCGCTTCCCGCCGTGTGTACGCTTAGATCTTTTAAACTGCGCAACGGATTTTAATGCGGTCTTCATCAATAGATAGAGCGATTCAAGAGAAAGGTTTATGTATCTACATTGCGACCGGGCGAAGCTGTATTATCGTATGACAGACGTATTATTCAAGATTAGTATAGTTACTATAGAAACAAATGCAATACATATAACATAACATCACGCCTGTAATCCCCGAAGGGTTAGGCAGAGGTGTACCCATTAGTACACCCACATTTCGCCAGTTATGTTTTTTAGTCCCACGTAATAGGGGGCGAGCCTATTGCCATCAACCGGGCACAAATCCAGACTCCGAGGCTGCTACCGAGAAATTCCTGATGGAAAAACCCAATAACACTTTGCCCGACCTGGGAATAGAACCCAAGACCTCATGCACAGCAGTCGCGCTTGCGACCACTAGACCAACGAGGCAGCAGCAAATGCAATAATTTTATAAAAACCTCATTGAAAAGAGTGTCCGTGGAGTTTCTTGCTCGTTCTTCTCCATAGAGACCTACGTTTTGGAACGAGCAACTAGCTTCAATTTTCTGACTAACTGACCGACTCCTTGACAATTCAAAAGTGCCTGTAAATGGTCTAATTGAAATAAATGTTTTGACTTTAACTGACCTCTTCAACTCCTCGTAACTCTTGCAACCAATGTCTCAGCCTCTTCCAAGATGCCACGGAAGAAGGCTCGTAACATATAATAGCCGCATGCGCACCTCTGTAGTATATCTTTGTCATGGCTTCGTATCTGAAACGTTAAAATAATAATCATCAAGAGAAGTAAAAAATATTAAAAAGCAAGACCACTAACTTTATTTTTAAAAAAATAGCCTTGTTTGTGTAGTTTTTGAGTAGGTCTTGGGTTCGATCCCCAGGTCGGGCAAAGTGTTATTGGGTTTTTCCATCAGGAATTTCTCAGTAGCAGTTTCGGAGTCTGGAATAATGTCCGGTTGATGGCAATAGGCTCGCCCCCTATTACATGGGACTTGAACATAACTGAGGAAATCTGTGTGTAGGATATGGGATGTGGGTGTACTAATGGGTACACCTCTGCCTAACCATTCGGGAATTACAGGCGTGATGATAATTATGTTGTAAAAAAAAAAGAAAAAAATACGATATATTAAAAGGAAAGTTTGTTTTTTTTTTAACTTACTTTATCACTGTGTACTATAGGCTATATTTTATGATCAAAAAATTAGGGATCCGTAAGGAAAAGACACGTGAACGAAGCCCGTTTGGCGCAGATGTGCTGCACACAATGAAGTTTACCATATTTTTAGTTTTTTGTTAGTTACCTTACATTTTGTCTTTATTTTTGTGTGCACATGGTCTGTGTCAATAAACATTTTTTTCATTCTTTCTTTTTGACGGGCCTGTTGGTCTAGTGGTTAGCGGCCCTGACTGCTAAGCCGGAGGTCGTGGGTTCGATTCCCACCCAGGACAAACTTTGTGTGATGAGCATGATTGTTAGTTCTGTATCTGGGTGTGATTTATCTATAATATGTATGTATTTATAAATTATATAAGTATGTATATCAGTTGTCTGGTTACCACAACACAAGCTCTGCTTAGCTTGGGATCAGATAGCCGTGTGTGAGTTGTCCCAAGATATTTATTATTATTTATTATTTATTTGCTATCTTAACTAATATTATAAATGCGAAAGTAAGTTTGTTTGTTTGTTTGTTACCATTTTACGCCTAAGCCACTGAACCGATCATCCCGAAATTTTGCATATACGTTGCTAGGTGTACAGGGACAAACATAGGGTATTTCTAATCCCGAAAAAAAGTACTGTTCCCGAGGGAAATCACAATAACGTCCTTATGACAGTAGATGGCGCCACGTGGCTATCGAATCATGATCAAATTTTAAGTTTAAGCATTTAATACATTTTGAGTCTAGACTGTCGATAGACCAGTTTCAAGTAAACAACCTAGGAGTACGAAAGTTGTTTGCTTAACCGTTTTTTTTGCCCAAAACCGCTGAAAAGCATACTGACATTTTGCATAAAGTGGCTACCAGACGGACGGACCTGCGGTTGCGGCTAACCGCATGCCGCGGCTCCAACCGCTGTAAAAACACACCACCGCGGTCACAGTGGCGGCCTGAAGTGTCATTAGCGTGGTGTTTGTGCTACAATCGGACGTCAGTCAATATGGCTAACCGTAACGTTGTCTTATTATTCTCATGACTCAGAAGATGTGCCCTCTCAGAAGATGAGAAAAAAGGTAGAAAAAAAACCGTTTATTTAAACACTTGAGGTGTGAAGTATTTATCTATATTATCATTAGCATCGCATATTACTCTTAGGAATAGAGAAGTGTGGATTAAATTTAAATTATTATTAAAATTAAACTATTTCTATTACAATTTCCATATTTTACAAAGCAGTACTCGTGGTCTGTAGTTAAAATTTGCAAAAGACGCGGCCGCCACAACATTCCGCATTTGTCTGGGACCCACTTTATTTACGTTGTCAGGGCTACAGAAAAACTGCATAACTGACATTGTCATCACTATGTCGTCACTGACACTGACAGGTGTAAACGCATTCATAGAGGATGCATGGAAGAATAAAGGCGAACTTATAACACGCTCCGTCAGTGAAGCATACTCTGCGATTACTCCGCCAATTGTGAATTGATTTGTATGATTTTTTTTTATTATTTTTTTCCGAATTGGTCCCATATAAATACTGTCATGATCTGATGATGAACTTCGGAGATATGGAACGGAACTCCTGATAGGATCACAGCAGAACTGTCGTAACAGTAAAATTGCTTTGTTTGATGCGTGTAGTCGATGACTGACTGAAGGAAGAGGTTATGTAGTTGCTAAACTAACCGTGACCTATGTCGATGTATGTAGACAACAGTTTTCCAACGGCAAAGTTAAGTTTGTCCTTCAGTCCTGTTTATATTTTCGTAAGAGGTATGTGCGGTGTGTTTTAATGAGGGTAGGTAGGTTACTTTTTTTTATTTTAAAATATCTCACAGCTCCATCTTAGGCAAAAGCTCATTGCGAGCCCGAGCAAAAATTACTGCTCAATCCCCGGAATCTTCCGTTCATGCCGCATTAAGAAGGCAAGCACAACCGGAGCGACAAGCAAATTTGAGAGCTGATGAGACATTTCCTTCAAGCCAGGAAAGACTGGAGAGCCAAGTCGTCCGCCCGCCAAGCTTCTCAGAGAGTGACTGAGACGCCCTTCTAAACGTAATTGCTTTTGGAGGAACAAGCCGCAAGCCAGAGAGCTGTAAGAGCAACTGAGACGCCTATTCACACATGACACACAACATACACGACTACACGACTTCGTCTCAGAGAAGAAGCTCAGCCATTACAGCGACTGAAACTCCAGAACAGACGCAGGCGAGAAGGACCTCTCTCAAAAATGCAAACTGAACGCCGACGGACTTTTATGACTCACAGTCTGTTGGTCCGTAGGTATTTAATAATTCTGGATCTGGCCGAACAACAAGCCGAGTACAGCCTAAATTGATTGTCAAATTCTAAACAAACGCGGGCGAAGCCGCGGGTAAAAGCTAGTAAAGTATATAAGGAAAAATGTAAGTGCAGTCTGTAATCAACATTAGCTGACCCACGCTAAAAACAAACGAGTTTGGACCTTCTGAGTGTAACATTAAGGTTTATTAAATTTATATACGATTATCCAACGAGAGTTAGATGTTAGAGTTAGCACGACTTAGATGGTTCGGTCATGTTGAGAGGATGAGTGAAAGACGATTAACAAAAGGTATTTATATGGCAGAGGTGAGTGGCAACGCAGGGAGGGGTCGCCCTAGGAAGACCTACACTGACCTTATTGGTGAGGTTCTTCAGAAAGGTCAGGTGCGTAGTACTCGTAACCGGCGTGCTTGTATGACGAGATGTATGAAAGTGGACGAGGCGAAAGGAGTATGTAAGGATCGTAGCAAGTGGCGTTCTGTCTGTATCCGACAAGTACTCGAGGACTCGATGAACAAATACAGACACGCAAATTTGATCTTTATAACGTTAGCATTAGGTTACCTTTCGCTGCCTGCCGTGTCCCAGATGCCAATGTTAAAATTTTTGCCGTTTGATTGCATTGCTTTAGCACAAAACGCCGCACCGACTGTCTGAAAACAAAATTAAGACTTAGGTACTTAAATAGTTATGTATTTACAATCAACTAAACCATACTACTAGCTTGACTGCCTCGTTGGTCTAGTGGTCGCAAAGCGCGACTGCTGAGAGGTTTTGGGTTAAATTCCCAGGTCAGGCAGTGTATTGGGTTTTTCCATTAGGAAATTTCTCAGTAGCAGCCTCGGAGTCTTTCTGCCCGGTTGATGTCAATAGACTCGCCCCCTATTACATGGGACTTAAACATAACTGGCGAAATGTGGGTGTACTAATGAGTACACCTCTGCCTAACCCTTCGGGGATTACAGGCGTGATGTTATGTTAACTTCCTATTGCTATAAAAAACCTACTGGATATTAGGAATTACTGTTTTATTATGAATGATTCACATTCATTCAAGCTTAGTAAGTGCTGTTGAAAATAATCTCATTGTGAGTCATTTCATTAATCATTATGTTGAGATTATATGTATATCTTGTAACCGCGGATTCGCCCGCGTTCACAGAATGTGTATTTTTATAGCCCTTTAACAACATAACATAACATCACGCCTGTAATCCCCAAAGGGTTAGGCAGAGGTGTACCCATTAGTAGTCCTGCGCCTGATCTCTCCCCGGTCGTGTCGCAGCGTCCCATCGCACTATGAGAGTGAGGGAAGAGGGAGTGCACCTGTGTTTGCGCACACACTTGTGCACTATTCTAATCTACTGCTGGCTTGACTAGTCTCTATTGAGACTGACCACAGTGACGGAATCGGTCTGGAGATAGGGCCCGATCTAGGGGCCTTAGGCTCCTCGTCCACGTTGATTTTTTGTAGCGCGCTTATCGTATCGTATCGCCGTGGGCGAGGGGCCTGTTTTTTTTTTTTTGTTTTTATTTGGTGGTAAAAATCATCAAATGACTCCTTCGACTGACTGAATGACGCCCTGGGTGGGGCGGAAGGGACTGTCAGACTTTTACTGACTAAAAATCCACCCTGTTCCTTCTGTTGCCCTTTACGTTCCAGGACCTGATAAGACGTCCCGCAACGTGGGCGAGGGGCCTGAGGGAGGGCCAGCCGGGAAAATGCCCAGAGCGGCAAAAATGTGGATGCCGGACAATCCGTGGTGCTTGGCAATCTGGGCTTTTCCTAGTTGCAAACGTCCCTTTGTGCCTATTCGCCTAGTTCTGTTCTGTCTCCTGCTTGTTTGGAGGGAAGTGGGAACCACTTTCTTTTCTTACTCCACCGCTATTATTTTCTGATTAATTTCGTTGCGGGACCCAAGACAGTTAATCGTTTCTCTGGGACTCGTCAAGCTTCATTGCCTCGACGCTTTTCTGGTGGCCTCTACTGTTGATTCTGGCTTTCAGGAGTTGCAGTGGGTGGGAACAGTGTGGCGGGCTTGTCCCAATACTTGTTCAGAAGCCGTAGTAGACTAACGTGTGTGAATATTGTTTTAATACAATTAAAACAATATCACATATATCATGCCATCTTAGAATAGCAAGCTCATGACTTAAAAGGTTAGTATAAAGGGCGTCGAATATTATTTTTGCCCGGAGCGACTAAATATTTAGATGGGGCGCTCTCTGGACAATATTATTATGGCAATCATCCTAATCCTAACTATCCTAATCCTAACTAATATTATAAATGCAAAAGTAAGTATGTTTGTTTGTTTGTTACCATTTTACGCCTAAGCCACTGAACCGATCATCCTGAAATTTTGGATATACGTTGTCAGGAGTACAGGAACGAACATAGGGTACCTTTAATCCCTAAAAAAAAGTACTGTTTCCGAGGGAAATCACAATAACGTTCATATGATCATAGATGGCGCCACCTGTCGTTTCGAATTTGAAATGACAGGACATGGGTAATTTTTTTCCGCGACTTCGTCTGTGTCCGCGATAACAGAAATTTACGCGGACGAAGTCGCGGGCACAAGCTAGTTTGTCAATATTTATATGTCTGGCCCATAAATTATTGATAAAAAACAATGTATTTTAAAACCAATGCATACTTTATTTATCTCAATGTGAAGGACAATAATATTCCATTATCTGAATGTTTGAATTCAATGACTCTCCGTTTAATAGTTTGATGACACTGTTAGCTCAGTGGCTGTGTGATTGGCTACTGAGCTGTGTTGCTAGGTTTGATTTCTGCGTGAAACAAATATTTATAACATAACATCACACCTGTAATCCTCGAAGGGTTAGGCAGAATTGTACCCATTAGTACACCCACATTTAACCATCATCATCATCATATCAGTCGTAGGACGTCCACGGCTGAACATAGGCCTCCCCTACAGATTTCCAATAGGACTGGATGGAACATTAAACCGGTTATGTTAAGGTCCCATGTAATAGGGGGCAAGTCTATTGCCATCACCAGGCATAAGTCCTTCGAGGTTGCTATTGAGAAATTATTAATGGAAAATCTCAATAACACTTTGCTCAACCTCGAAATCGTTCTATCAACGTTTAATCTACCTCTTTAATGTCTACTTGATCACCCCATTGTGATGGCCCAGTGGTTAAAGCACCGATCTCTCATACATGAGATTGTGAGTTCAAATCTGGGTAAATACCAATGGTACTTTTGATGCATTATAGCCTAGCTAGAG
Source organism: Hoplodrina ambigua (assembly GCA_949774945.1). Classification (NCBI taxonomy): domain Eukaryota; kingdom Metazoa; phylum Arthropoda; class Insecta; order Lepidoptera; family Noctuidae; genus Hoplodrina; species Hoplodrina ambigua. The sequence continues at coordinate 783,013 of OX458994.1, read as the reverse complement.
CATGAAGTGAATGACTTCTAAGAATCTGATTTGAGCATTCAAACAAATAAACTCTTTAACATTAAAGTACTTATTTAGAAAATTTTGCAATTTCCATTTTATTATTAAAAATAAAAAATGAGAACAGTGACTTTTTTCAGGTACAATTTCAGGACTGGCATAAAAAATAATGCCGTTACATTTCAATATTGTTTATGGTTCTCATAAATTTATAGAATTAATTGAAGCAAGAAGGTCTAATACTGACATTGGTAGAAGAAAGGAAAAATGACAATGCATTTTTGCTTAAAAAAAAAATACCGGCGTAGTTTATGGCCGATGACCGATGGCGTATTTAAAAACTAATTAAATATTGATAATTACTCACATTTTGATAAGGAATATCAGCATTGAATCTGCAATTTACAAAACGGAGCACTAAACTGGTCTTCCCAACGTGTTCGCTGCCTAATAACACAATTTTAAAGTCGCATCTACTCATTGTTATTCAAAAAGGGAAATCACGCGCTCAATATTTTTCTATTTATTCCACTTATGTTTTTCCACTTCACACAAAAAAAACAGAAATTATCCAATATCCTAATCTTTAACGTGACTCAGAAATGTTTTTAACAACACACTTAAGTATTAACTTTAATGATAATAACATTAGTTTCTATAATTAACAAGATTAATAACAATAATATTATTTTCTTTTTAAACAAAGCGCTCGTTTAGTTTTCACAATGAGTCTTTGTAAATATTTTTGACGTTTTGTTTTATTTTTGTTTGACGTTTGAGACAGGTAGAGGATATGACGTTCTGTAATTCGTTTAGAAATTGGAAAGTTGAGAAGCCATCTGATAAACACCATCGTTCTTTTTTGTATTTTTAACAAAATTTTAATATCTAACATCTATTTTTGCTATCAATACGCGAATCTTCGCTTAGCATTAAACTTTGAATTTTTTAATTTACAATTTAGGAGAAAGGAAGCGAGGCATATTGCAAAATTGAACTGATTTTCGCTCTCACGTGACCTTATAACAATTTTGAGGCAGTAATTTATAATGCCAAAATAATGGTTTAAGTAAATAAGCAGCCTCTTATTTTCCTTCCGATGTGAAGCCTCTAAGTCTGCTACGTTTCAAAACGAACATTTGCCATCCAAATGCAGCAGAAAAAGTACTTATATGAGTTGCGCATTCTTTAACATAGATGGCGTTTATTTAAATTCTTCACTGACTAATTTACTAATTATCTGAGTTTGCTTGCCGTGATAGCCTAACAGTTAGGGCGACCTCTCTCAAACATGAGGTTGTGGGTTCAAATCTGGACACGTACAGTTAGTGTCCTGCATTACCAGCTCTATCTTTCCTTATATTTATACCTACCTAAAAAGAGTATTTTTCGATTCAAAACTTTCAAGTTTATGTTGGACATCACTGACATCGGTAAGGGAAAACATCGTGAGAAAACCTGGGTCTTATAATAAAATTAACATAACATAACATCACGCCTGTAATCCACGAAGGGTTAAGCAGAGGTGTACCCATTAGTACACACACATTTCGCCAGTTATGTTTTTAGTCCCAAATAAAATAAAATCTCTTTTTTGGATGGCTTGAACGTCATATTGTAAACTACAACTTATTGTTAATTTAGTTAAGTTTCTCTTTAAGTGAACTGTTATTTGTTTTATGAGGAAATCTTCTTCTTATCGTGTGGGCATTAAGGTCTTACAACCCCACACACCCTAGTGTCAGAGTTTCTAAACCGCCTCAAGGGCCAAAAGAAAAAAGAAAATAAAAGTCTTTAAACCGAAAATAAAATAATAATAAAATAAAATTATTATTAATATAAGTCTGAAATCTCCAACCCGCCTTGAGCAATCGTGATGATCAATGCTCGTGCCTTCTGTGTATGAGAAGAGGGCTTTTTCTTGCAGTTGAACAATAATCGCCTATTATGATTTGCTTGTTTGAGTAGCAACCTTGACCCGCAAACCTTGGGCTAGTGATAGTTATTATTCTTTGCTTGGACTAAGCCAAGGTTGCCAAGTGGACCTCCCGCCCTCTTAAATATTTGGCTACGACTGCTGTATACTTGTTGCTGTATTTGTACACATTGACGTAAGTCATTGTATAGTTGCTTATGTAAAGGCATCTAAAAGTTTTTTTAATTTTTTTCATACGAACTCATTTTTGTTGCGATCTTTTTTTTTGGATCCATGATTGTCGTTTGTCGGCTTGACCCCGCTGAGGATAGGTTTTAAATTAAGTAAACACCTAAAAAGTCACATGGTGAGGAAACCTGGACTTATACTCAGCCCATTACTGTCCCACTCAAACCATGTCAGAGGCCTTTGAGGCGGTTTAGAAACTCTGACACTAGGGTGTGTGGGGTCGTAAGACCTTACTGCCCACACGATAAACAACAAACAAACCTAAAACTGCAAGACATTAGGTAGGTATATATTGATGACAATTGGTACCTTATTTAAGAACGGTAATGCTTTTTTTTTAAGTGGTAAAAATCATCAAATGACTCCTTAAACAGAATTTTACAGTATACGACCGATAAACTTTACTTCGAGGAGACTCATCGCCGACAGGGCTACAAGGCTATTCAAATGATAAAAAGTTGATTAAAAAAAACCCTCAAACCCGACTGAGTATACTACATGTATGCTTATAATTGGTGTGTACATTAGATATAATAATTTGTAACAAGTACATTGTACTTTAATTTTCTCAATGTATAATGTATTCACTGATAGTGTACTTAATAAATAAATAAATAAATAAAAATAAGTAAAAAAAGTAAAGTAAGTTGTAGTCTAGAAATTTGTTAGGTAACAGTCGGGACCATTTAAAATCTAGAGTTATATTCCCAATAAGACCGTCTGACGCAGAAGCGTAAAAACGATATCTGTCTTATAAATTAACTACCTCAGAAACATGGGTTTACATTTTCTCAGTAAAACAGACAAAAAACCATCTCTTAAAAAAAAACAAGATGTCTGCCGATAAATTACAAAGAGTATTTATTATCTATGCAAAAGTTCATAGGTTCACTCGCTAGTTCACTGAACTTTTGACATTTCAAACGCCCTCGATGTCTGGACTTTTTTATGACGTCACGGGGTGTTTCACAAATATTGCCATAATAGGATTTTAATTTTCCTTGTTTTTTGTGACGCCTATTTTTGAGCGAATACGGAAAGAATTAATTTATTTGTTATTATTTTGAAATTATTTTTAGGAATAAATTAGATACATCTAATGCTTTGAATGATATTGGTTAATGATAATGATGTCGCAGAAAAAATAATAAGGATTTATTTTTATTCTAATTGACTCAGTATTGAATTTATTGTTTTTCTCAAAAACCCTAATGATTATGATACTTTCAAGAAATGTTTCATTTTATTGTACATACTTAACCTATAATTAAGTAAAAACCATTATAGTTTGCCACTACTTAATATATTAACAGTAAATCCTGTATTTTAATGGGCTATTGTAAGAAATTGCTACTTTATAAGTGTCCCATTAGCATGTTCCCTTTAACTATGCAAGAAGTAATTTTTATTAAAATGATTATCAAAATTACTAACTACATACCATTTGCTAATTAAAGAATTTAACCTATTTTCAGTGCAAATCAATTAAGTAATGACACCTATATATTGATATGACTATAAGCTCTTTATTTTATTGTATCCCTAATACAGACTTTAAGCCACGAATAATCTCTTCTAATCATTGTAATTTTATTTTCGAATGTCGAACGCTTGCTGTCTCTTTCTAATATTGCCTAACCCCGCCCCTACTTTGTTCGCTAAACTATTGATTTTTGTTCCGACTGTGTCATGCAAACAAATCAATAATAAACAAAGTAATCTTTTGTTTGATAACAGCGCAAACATTGACCTATTCCGGAACGCAATAACGTTTAAAAACGTAATCGCAATTTGTTTAGAAAAGAGCGCCTGATTTCTAGAAAGATGAGATAAATCCATAAAGGTTTTAGTAAAAAAAAGGTTAGATTACTGTTACTACGCAGTATTTTTTTTTTGTTTTTTGGAACGAATATCATTAGGGTTAAGTACTATTGATTATTGAATAGAGTAGAAAAAAAAAGTAATAAAAAGATAAGGATAGTACTCCATGGAATAAATTATTCTACTTATCTCGTTGTTTTCTTTTTTAGAATGCCTCATAATACAGCCTCTGCCTAAGTTACGAAACACAGCAATCATGTGATTTTAACAGAAAATTAATCAATAACCTTCTACTTTAAAAATACTTTTAAATAAAAAACCGCAAAACACAAATTAAAAAAAACACAGCTAGTTTTTAATTTATAAAAAATATAGAATCCTATTGGTTTATATTTTTTAAGTAGAATTAGAAAATATAAGAAAATAAACGATGAAATACGTCAGAGTTATAACTAGTTGAAAGGCGACCGTAGCAAGGTGAATCCGTACAAAGAGCTAGCGATAACACGGCCGCGGCCGACGATAAACACGTCGAGTAGTTTATTACAATGCCAACTCGACGGTCGACCTAGCTATAACTATCGCTATTTCGTACTGTCTCTCTTCTCGCCCCACACCCATAAATGTTGCTTGTTATTCGACAAAAGTGAACAAAATTAATGAAAACAGATTTTTTTACATTCAATTTTAAGTTGCTGAGAAAAATTTGGGAGATTTTTTGGTGTAATTTTCTTGATTTTTAATGTTTTCGTTTAGATTTGAGTAATTTTATCTATTATGCGGCTGAATTGAAGAGACTATGAGGTCACTGTGCTCGTGAGAGAACTTGTTTATTTTGTTCCGAAATGCACTATGAGAATTCACGTTAGCACTTAAAAATCAATCAACACATGAGAATAGACAAAACACAAATTGTATTTTTGCCGCAAATATTAAAATAACCATAATCTGCAATGATTTTGTATTTTGTTAAGAGTTTGTAAAGTAATTTGATAACAACAAACTTGTAACAAAATTTTACTAGTCCAAATTGTACATTATAAATAAGATTTGTTACTAGCAAGACAAAAAACAAATAAACATTTAATTATTAAAAAGTAATTTATCCATTATGTTAAAATAAAATAATTACCTTGTTATTTTCATGAATCGGACCAAAGCCGTAGCACCAACCAAATTCGACAAACCAACACAGAATGTTGCCATAAAAAAAATACATTCGCTATCTCCATTCTTGTATGGCAGTAGCGTTACTGACCGTACAGAAATGGACGTCTGTTTAAGTAGAAATAAGCTGTGAAATTTGTTTATATCCACGATAATCGACGTTAAAAACTTTTATAATCACTTTTAAAAGCATTCTTATACAACAAAGATGTAGTCACGTTAAAAATTAACAGTGGAAAACGTTTTTTCCTTGTATATTTCCGCTTGGTTCACAATGAGTAGCTAAGCGAAAGAAAATTGATTGTACATATTTTACTTTAATGGAACTTTATTTTACAATTTACGCGTTTTTTGTTATTATATTAAGTTTGTATTGTGTGGAAATCTAATTAATATTGTTTTATCGTAAGTTTTAAGTGTAAAAAAGTGTGTTATTTATGTTTTTACGGTACTCAAATGGAGTTCAACAAACAGGGTATGTATCTTACTCTTTCTGCACAGTTTATGAAGTATTGATAAGCATTTAATTAGCGTTTCCATGGTGTCCATCAAGATAAATGCACATTCAAGTGTGTGGTTCACGTTTTTTCTCAAATTTATACACCATCTAAGATTAAATGTTTGTTAAAAAAATATTATTCGTTCACTTCATGTAATTCGCCTTTCAATATCAACATTAGTAACACAAATCGATAGTAATTACTAAAATCAGGTTTCTAGTGTTAGTTTGTATCATTATTGCATCTCAAGAATTCCTAAGCTGAAAAAAAAACCTGTTTCCTTCTAACAGGTGGTATGGATATGGGAAGTGCAACAACCTGTCAGTGTTTACATTTATTATTATTAAAAAAAAAATGGATATAATAGACTTTGAGTTTCTCAAAATCCATTCAACTATACAGATTCTGTCATTTAATAAATGATAATTATTTTTTGTTATGGTTTCTTTAATCATAATAGATAGAGGACTCACAGATTCGCCGTCTAGACACACAGAATCAGAAATCTGAATTATCTTCAACGTTTCATAGACTATATGTACGGTCGTCCTCAGAAACACATATACGTAAACATACGTAACATCACCATAAGTAGACCCAGATTTCGCCAGTTACGTTAAAGTTCCATGTAATAGGGAGCGAGCCTATTGCCATCAACCGGGCACAAATTCAGACTCCGAGGCTGTTATTGAGAAATTACTGATAGAAACACTCAATAAGACTTAACCCATCTTGGAAATTTAACCGAAGACCTCATGCTCAGCAGTCGTGCTTGCAACTACTAGACCAATGAGGCAGTCAGTTTAAAATTATACTTGATATCAAAGGCCAGGCACTGACAGCAACACGTGACAGATTTTGCCAAGCATTTATTCCAATTAGACCATTTACAGCCACTTTTGAACTGTCAAGAAGTCGGTCAGTTAGTCAGAAAGTTGAAGCTAGTTGCTCGTTCCAAAACGTAGGTAGGTCTCTATGGAGAAGAACGAGCAAGAAACTCCACGGACACTTTTTCAATTAGGTTTTTACACAATTCTGGTTACAATATTCTTGTTGCTTTTACCATACTGATCTTGAACAATATGTCCACAATAAGTTTAGCAATTAAAATTTGACCAATCACTCTCTTAATGTCGTAATGGCCTAGTGGTTAAGGTGCCCGCCTCTCATGCTTGAGGTTGTGAGTTCAAATCTGGGCAAATAACAATGTGCCTTTTTCAATTCATATGTACTTTCTAAAGTTTATCTTGGACATCACTGACATTGGTGAAGGAAAACATCGTGAGGAAACTGGGACTTATACCAGCCTATTACTGCTCCACTCAAGCCAGAGGCCCTTGAGGCAGTTTAGAAACTCTGACACTAGTGTGTGTGGGGTCGTAAGACCTTACTGCCCACACGATAAAGAAAGAAAGAAAACTCTTTCAACTCAACTTGGTTAACTTTATCTTCCTCATTTTCTGCTTAGAAACACCTACACTTCATTCTATCACTAAGTTCTTCTATTTCCTATCTAAGCTTTGGCTATCATAGTTATAACTAAAAACGTTTAATCACACAACAAAAACCACTAAAGGTAGCATTCCAATGTTAGTGATCGCGACCAACGACCGCGACCGGCTTGCGTTGTTTAGTATTCCATATAAATTCATCCTGGCCAATTACAAATGCAATATAGGTCCTGGCTGTCATACATGGATCTTTGACAGTCGCTACAGCTCGTCAGAAGCCCAAAAGTCTGACAACCAGTCTGACCAAGGGTTATCGTATTACCCAATCACTGGGTTGTTGAGGTCAGATAGGCAGTCACTCCATGTAAAATACTGGTATTCAGCTGCATCCGGTTAGACTGGAAACCGACCCCAACTTAGTTGGGAAAGGGCTAGGCAGATGATGATGATAAATTCATACAAAGCAGTGAGTCGCGCGACCCCTACGCGGTCGCCTGTCTCGGTCGTCGGTCGCCGACATGGGAATGCTACCTTAAAAAGTCTATATATTTATTGTAAATAAGCTAAAACGTTTTATCTGTTTGTTTTGCTGCTTTCCGCGATCAATGGTAAATATTAGTAAATAATTTAAAATTCAAACTAAAATAGTCTTTATTGATACTACAACAAAGTGACAGTTGTATTGAAAGATATTTTTGATATAAATTATTGGATAGAGTTCATTAAAAATAAAATTTCACTAGTTAGGAATGCATCTCTTCATTAATCACTTTTTAGCACTAATATTTTATGTGAGGTGTAAAAAAACACATGACATAGTCACAAAAACTTTATTATTTCGTAATAAATATTATAATATTGTTAAAATTTTTAATCTAAATGTCATCGAAATATCCCTGAATAGATACACAAATTATGGATAACTATTTCGTACATCCATACCTGCGCAAGCTCCCCATTACTGACGCTACAGAGCAAACAATATTGCTTGGAATAATACTATTTTTTGTAAAATCACCGTTTATGGTAAAATGCAAAAAAAGGAGCTCGTTGCTAAGTAATAACAGTCGCACGGGTGGATTCATCAGGTTAAGCTACGCTTGCCGGGGTTAGTCCGTGGATGACCGACCATCTTTACACTCCGAGACTCCTCCGTGCCTCGGAAAGCACTTTAAGCCGTTGGTCCCGACTGTCATACGTGGATCTTTGACAGTTGTCAGAAGCCCGAAAGTCTGACAACCAGTCTTACCGAGGGGTATCGTATTACCCAGTTACTGGGTTGTGGAAGTCAGGTAGGCGGTCGCTCCATGTAAAATACTGGTATTCAACTGCATCCGGTTAGACTGGAAGCCGATCCCAACATAGTTGGAAAAAGGCTAGGCAGATGATGATGATGATAATTTGCAAAACACGCGAAACATTGCGCTTTCAGCTGCATGAAACAGTACAAGATAGTGGCCTGAAAACATAACATAACATGACGGCTGTAATCCCCGAAGGGTTAGGCAGAGGTAAACCCATTAGTACACCCACATTCCGCCAGTTATGTTTTAGTCCCATGTAATAGGGGGCGAGCCTATTGCCATCAACCGGTACAAATTCAGACTCCGAGGCTGCTACTGAGAAGTTTCTAATGGAAAATCCCAATAACACTGCCCGACCTGGGAATCGAACCCAAGACCTCATGCACAGCAGTCGCGCTTGCGACCACTAGACCAACGAGGCAGTCACTGAAAACTTGTTATTTTAAAAACTGGCCAATTGCGGATCGGATCCGCGCACGTAGGTTTCCTTACCATATATAAAAACGAGCAAAAAATCCCCCTTAAATATTTATTTTATTCTCTTTTTTAGTATTTATGGTTTTAGCGGCAACAGATTTACATCAGCTGTGAACATTTCAACTGTTTAACTATCACAGGTAGATATTACAGAGAGACAGACGAACTGACAGCGCTGTTTTAGTAATAGGATCACGTTTTACCCTTTAGGTACGGAACCCTAAAAAGCAAGCTCACAATGACAAGATCATGTGGTTTTTGACATTGTTAAGTGTCTTTTTACACCTAAAATTTATGCACATTATCTCGACTTAGAATAAGAATTTTGTCCTAAAATTTACAAATGGTTGCATCAACTGTTTACCTCTTAAGGGTGAGGCCAGAGAAGCGTAATTTTGTGAGTTGTGAGTTGCAGTATTTCTGTCGCAGAAATTCTGTTGGGATGCCATACGAGCGCATTTTATTCAGTTACTATACAACGCCCCCTATTACATGGGACTAAAAACATAACTGGCGAATGTGGGTGTACTAATGGGTACACCTTTGCCTAACCCTTTGGGAATTACAGGCGTGATGTTATGTTACTATCCAACGCTAAGACCCGAGGTGCGTCGGCGCCCTCGCTCCCCGCAAACTGAATTCGGTCCGCATAATGTATGAGTCGGCAGACAACTCATTTTGCGTCGCCGTGTGAATCAAATAGGATTGTATGAAATCGAATACATACGATCGAAATTCTGCGACTCACCACTCACAAAATTACTCTCGTTTAGCCTCACCGTAAGGTAGCATTCCGATGTTGGCGACCACGAAAGATAGAACTCTAAACAACGAAAGCGACCACAGGTTGTGCGACACAGTCGACTTGCGATGTTTAGTGTTCCATAAGAATTTATACTCTTCTTCACGCTCTAGGATGGTGCCGGTGACGTTTGTCAAACTGTTACTTTTCACTCTTGAACGTTACGGCGATTTACAATCACGATTGAATATTTTAACTGCACACTAATATCATAGTCTTAAAATACGGAATCAGTAATAAGTAAGTAAATAACTAGTAAATTAAATAATGTCACTGACCTAGTTATGCGATTCTGACATCCATAGATCAATTGCTGACATGTGTCACCTGCACCATCATAGAACGTATAGAATAAAAGCAGTGAGTCGCGCGACCTGGTCGTGGGTCGCCAACATCGGAATGTTACCTTTACACTTTCTTTATAAATGTTAGCTGTAAAATAATAATAATACCAGCCTCTGTCCCACTGCAGGACAAAGGCCTCTTCTCATACAGAGCATTGATCAAGGCGGCTTGGCGATATATAATATGACAAAGATTACATTAACTTAAAACTTAATCTTGAATTCACTTGTCCTGACTGGTCTTTTTGTCTAAAGAAACAGCATTGCCATACAACGTGGTCAGGGCCCGACCTAGCTATGTAGTCGCTCCGGGCAAAATAAATATTCGTCGCCCTTTATACTAACACATATATAAGTCATGAGCTTGCTATTCCAAAGATGGGATGATATTTAGGTGATAATGGTACCAATTCTCTTGGTCACAAACTAAATTAAAATAAGATTATTTTCATCTTTTTCTGTCCAATAAAACAAGAAAGAGATTAATGTAAATAAGAGCTGTCAAATTTAGTCAATCTGACACATCCATACAATTATAGTTGACATCTTAAAACGTATGGATTAAAAATACGGAAAAGTTCAAGGCAAAACTAATTTGACATCGCTAAGTTAGTTCTTTAATGTCACGGAATGTCACCGTCCTTTTCTTTCGCTGTATGTTAGTAAGAGATGTCAATTCCATAATTTAGTCTAGTTTGTGAAAAAGGGCACCATTGTTTTAATTGTATAATATTCACAAACGTTAGTCTACTACGGTTTCTGAACAAGTATACAAAAATTCATGAGAGTATGTTGGATTTTGTGCAACCGCCCGTCACACAATTTGCCGCTTTGGGCTTTGGGCTTTTGCCCGGCTGGCTGGTGGCCTTAGATCGGGCCCTGAACGTGGCAATACTGCCAACCTGGGCACTTGTCTCATTGACAACAGTGCTGACGAGATTTTTAATACCTATTTTTCGTTTCTGTAATATAAATTATACAAACCTTGTAATTTTATTATAATTTATAAGATTTGTAAAAAAATACTTAGATTTTTATTTTGTTTTTTCAGCTTAAATTAAATAAAATTTTAATACAAAATGGCGCTATGCGAAAGTCAGCTGGACTCTGCGCTGCCGCAGCTGAAGAGGGAAGAGTCTCCGAGCAGCGAGAGTAGCCAGAAACAGACACCAGAAAAGAAACCCAAAATTGAACATAATGGGGAAATATATGGGTTGAATCAAGGTAAAGCGAATGTAGTGACAAAGATAGAAAAGGGTATGCTTAGATGGTTCGGTCATGTTGAGAGGATGAGTGAAAGACGATTGACAAAAGGTATGGCAGAGGTGAGTGGCAACGCAGGGAGGGGTCGCCCTAGGAAGACCTACACTGACCTTCTTGGTGAGGTCCTTCAGAAAGGTCAGGTGCGGAGTACTCGTAACCGGCGTGCTTGTATGACGAGATGTATGAACGTGGACGAGGCGAAAGGAGTATGTAAGGATCGTAGCAGGCGGCGTTCAAAGTCAAAGTCAAATCATTTATTTCAATTAGACCATTATAAGGCACTTTTGAACGTCATTAACAAGAGGGAAAAAAATGTATTGAATCTAGTTGCCCATTCCAAGTAGTCTCATATAGAGAAGAATAGGCAAGAAACTCCGTGAAGGAAAACATCGTGAGGAAACCTGGACTTACTGTTTCACTCAAACCATGTCAGAGGCCCTTGAGGCGGTTTAGAAACTCTGACACTAGGGTGTGTGGGGTCGTAAGACCTTACTGCTCACACGATAAAGTAGAGAAGATTGAAGTTAGAATAAGTTAAGGCGCATTGCGATATCCTGTAATGGTTTAGGTAAGAAGATAAAAAAAGAAATAATTTGTTTTTTGTTTCCTCAGTGCCTGGAGGTCTACCTTTGGCAGTAGACTACCGCTCTCCGGTGTCACACTTCGTTCCGCCCGAGTTGTATGCGGTTAGACAAAAACAGGAGCCGATTAGTGCCGGTAAGTCTAGTAAATAAAAAATATATTATCCTCCTCAATGGAGTCTCCATTACGCAGGAGTTTTTATAGTGCACAAGTGTGTGTGCAAACTAAGATGCACTTAGGGTCAATTTATACTAGAGCAGAGTCGAAACGCATCGTAAAGTCTTTCGAAAACTGAACATAACAAATTCAACCTTGACTCCACAGCGTCCGGGGTTGCGGTACGTCTTAACAGGATACCGTGGCCCCGGAACGTAAAGGGCAACAGAAGGAACAAGGTGGTTTTTTAGTCAGTGAAAGTCTGACAGTCCCTTCCGCCCCGCCCAGGGCGGAAGGAGTCATTTTGATGATTTTTACCACCTCAAAAAAAAAAAAACTCCAAAACGTAACGCACACATTAATGCGCGCGCATCAATGAGCGTTGTTCACGCGCAGACGCGCGAAACCCGAAGAATGCGCGCGACTTTTTCACATCACAAAAGTAATGTGTGCGTTACGCTGCGGAGTTTAGGCCTCTTGTCGACAAGCAAGCGAAGCACGTGGGTGACACACCACCTGCTTCCAAACTCCTAATGGAACAACCTGACATGAGAACCGTGAGACTTTATTATTATTCCCCCTTTTACAGCTGAGACCAGCGACCCCCCAACTCCTGTAAAGCGGAAGCGTGGAAGACCCAGGGTGGATAAGACTAGCCCCGAATATCTGGCTAACTTGGCAGCCAGGAAACAAGCCAAGGAGATGGGTGAGTGGCATTTTTAATTATTGAGAAAATAATTTTCTGACAGTCAAAGTCAAAGTCAAAATTGAAAGTCAAAGTCAAAAGTAAAAAAAATAAAATTATCCCATTGGTATAACATTTTTCGTAAAAAATGACGGCACGATTGGCGCAGTGGCAAAATAAGCTTTTACGCTACGTGCTGCGGGTTCGATTATCGCACGGAACAAGTACTTGTGAAGACTAATATTTGTTCCGGGTCTGGGTGTTTGTGTTTGTTCAAGATTAAATACTTTAGAGAGACAGAATCGAAAACGAAAATAACATTAAATTAACGGAAAACAAATAATAAACAGAAAGAGAGGACTTACAGAAGATTAAAAAATAAGACAGTTTCTTTTATCCTTTCACATGAATAAACAGTATTTCTTTCTTTCTTTTCATTCTTATAAAAAGAAAAATATATATTTTAAAATAACCATTTTATTTTTCTACTTCTATTCTTGACTGCGGCCAAGCCCAATGAGGGAGGGGGGAGGGGTAGGTGCATACGTGCCTGAAAACAGTAAATAAGTTTGTTCATCACAGTACATTATATACTTCAGCCTATACATTGCTCGGAACCACATAGAGGCAAAAAAAAAATCATATATATATTTTTTCATTATTTTTATTCTTTTTTTTTCAGCGGCAATGATGAATAACAGGACCCCAGAAAGTGGGGAAAAGCGTAAACGCGGACGCCCACGAGTGGACAAAACAAGCCCAGAGTATCTAGCTCGTAAAAGGGCTCGCGAGTTAGGTAACATACATACATACATTATGTGATTTGTGCTAACTTGGGGTTTGGTTTGTGTTAATATTAACTGTAGCTTGAGCTTGGTAACATTTGGGTGCGCTCGTGCGACTTCTTTTTACACTAAATTCAGATATGTGACATGAAATCCAAAAAACCGTCATGAAATCCAAATATCCGACACGAAATCCAAAGATCCATCATGGAATCCAGAAATCCGACATGAAATCCAAAAATTCGACATGAAATCCAAAAATCCGACATAAGATCCTAAAATGTGTCATAAAATCCAGAAATCCGACACGAAATTCTGAAAGTTCACATGTTATCCAGAAATTCGACATGAAAATCAAAAGTCCAACATGAAATCCAGAAATTCGATACGAAATCTAGATACATGACATCAAATCTCTAGTCACTACGCGTAATACTGATATGTTGAACTCGATTAATTACACTTTGATAACATATTCAATATTCATATTCATATTCAATATTTTGATTGGATACCCTACAATATTTTAAGGCCGTACATTAAAATAAATACAGAATTAGAGCATAAAATCCTTAATGAAGACAAATCAATCCAGTCAATCCAGTAATTTAATACAATATCCAGAAATCTGACACATAATCCAGAAATGACATATAATCCAGAATTTCGACATATAAGTGTTTTATTTCTACTTAAATCCAAAGGCATATGCCAAATACAAAATAGCCATATTGTAATAATAGCTTCAGCTCACATCTACGTCTGCGTCTCAGTCTTAAGTTCTGAAGCATCCCACTGGAACACAAAGACCGAATAAAAATTAACCTGTCTGTCCTCAATTTTATCTATTTTCATTCAGCCGTTTAAGCGTGATAGAGTAACAAACGTGCATCCAACCGTACAAATAAATTTCGCGGTAGTGGTAGTTGTTGAATAGTAGAAGTTGGATTAGATATTTGCGATTAGTAACGAAAGAACATACATATATTGTGTAATTTGTGCTAAAGTAGAGTTTAATGTTTGACTAAATATCAACTTAAGCTAGAGAGATTTGGGTACGCTAGCGCGTCTTTTGTGACACGAAATCTGAAAACATGACTCAAAATCCAGAAATCAGACATGAATACCAGTTACTAGACACGAAATCGAAAAATCCCACATGAATTACAGTTATTAAACACGGATTCCTGAAATCCGACGTGAATCCCAGTTATTATACACGAATTCCAGAAATCCGTCATGAATCCCAGTCACTAGACACATAATCCAGAAATCCGACATGAATTCTAGTTATTTGACGCGAAATCCAGAAATTCGACATGAATTCCAGTTATTAAACACGAAATCCAGAAATCCGACATGAATCCCACTTATTAGACACAAAATTTAGTAAATCGGCATGATTTTCAGTTATTTGACAAGAAAACCAGAAATCCGACATGAATCCCAGCTATTTTACACATATCCAGAAACTTGACATTAATAACAGTTATACACGAAATCCTGAAAAATTTGGCAATTCTAATACGTTCAACTGTTTAGTACGTTTTTTTACAATGACATGCTTACATAATAATACTAATACAAGGTTCATAAGGTGTTGATTGGCTTTTTCCATGATTCTACGCCATCGGAAAGTCCCCTGTAGGTTTTGATTCCCTAGCGAGCGCCAAAATATGCGCCATAAACAACCTTATCTTTAGATTGCGTTGACTTAGAAGTTTGATTTTTTCACTGCTCCAAGGTGTAGCAGACCTGAGTATTTGACATTGATTTTAGCTTGATACCTCCACGCGTTCCTAAGTAAACGGTCTTGACAGACGGACAGACAGGCGGATAACAAAGTGATCATATAAAGTTTCCGTTTTTGCTGACTGTGGTACGAAAACCCTTAAAATTGGGAAATTCTAATACGTTTAGCTGTTTAGAATGATTTTTACAAAGACACGCTTACATATTTATACTAATAGAAGGTTTGTATGGTGATGGTTTGCTTTTGAACGTTTTTTGTTGTTGCTGTGAATATGTATTGAATGCTGAGGTGCCCTGTGGTTCCCAGCAACGAATAGGTTAATTCCTTTCATCGGTCTGAAAAGTGGTCGGCTGCTGCGTGTCGCGGGCTCGATTCCCGCATGGAACAAATATTTGTATGGCCTGCAGAGTTGTTCCGGGTTTGGTTGTTTGTGAATCGCTTAGGTGATTGGGCTACTTTTTTTTATTATCTGTGTGGATTTTTATCACTTCACCTAGGTGAAATGAAGAAACCGGTTTTTCCGGATACGGATCGGTTTCGGATCAAATTCGGTTCGAATCTGGATCGTATTCGGTTCGGATCCAGATCGTATTCGGTCCGGATCCGGATCCGGAACATATTCGGTTCGAGTCATTTTTTTTATTGGAAACACGACTGTGAATAGTGCACTGTGTATGTATAGCATTTTGATTTATATTTTATACGACTAGCACAGTAGCACCCATGGGTCAATGAATTAAGCATTTTTTTGTGAGTGGTAAAAATCATCAAATGCGTTTTTCCGCCCTGGGGGGGAAAGGGACTGGCGTCGATTCTCTTGGTCACAAATTAAACTAAAATTAGACTATTTATTTTCTTTTTCTTTCAAATAAAATAAGAAAAAGACTAATATAAATAAGAGCTGTAAAATTTAGTCAATCTGACACATCCATACAATTATAGTTGACATCTTGAAACGTATGGATTAAAAATACGGAAAAGTTCAAGGCAAAACTAATTTGACATCGCTAACTTAGTTCTTTAATGCCACCGTCCTTTCCTTTCGCTGTATGTTAGTAAGAGATGTCAATTCTCTAAATTAAGTCTAGTTTGTGAACAAGGGAATCGGCACCATTGCCATACTAAATCTATGGGAGAATCGCGGTTTTAACAGGTCATAAGAAGTACGTCAATTGATTGATGATGTCAACTAGCCTGTTCAAAAATCTATCGAAAATTCTGGGCGCAATTCCTGTGCAAGAAAATTATTTCTTCTATAGTTATCCTGCATTTTTTATTTATTTCTTGGTTGTGTGTATGTCTGCGACTCAGGGGGTGTTTCTGTGACAGTTGTTATGGGTCATCAGACGCCTGAAAGTCTGACAACCAGTCTTACCAAGGGGTATCGTATTAACTAGTTGGGTTGTGGAGGTCAGATAGGCAGTCGCTCCATGTAAAATACTGGTATTCAGCTGCATCCGGTTAGACTGGAAGCCGACCCTGACAGTTGGGACAAGGATAGGGAGATGATGTGTCTAATTACTTCTTCTTCTTGTTAACAGAAGCGTTGGAGAGAAAAGCTAAGAGAGAATATAAGCGACGCACTACGGGAGGTGAGTCTTGTGTGAATAATTAACTTGTGTGTTATTAAAACTCTGTTACCTTCTGCAATTGGCTCGCCCCTTATTACATGGGACTTAAACATAACTGCCGAGATCTGGGTGTACTAATCAGAGGCGTTCCAATACAAAATGGCGCCCAGGGCATACATCATAGTTGCGACACGTCGTAAATAAAGATAAACTACAGTAACATGACGCGCCCTTCCACAATTCAAAACGTTTGAAAGTGTTTGTAATAGTATTAAAAAGACTCACAACGCATGTGTGCGTACTGAGACGGCTCTCGAAACAAAAACAAATCAGCGATTTGTTGCTCGACTAGCGGCGTCAATGATGACTCATTATTGTTAGTATGGCGCTGCACTGACGTACTCTTTGCAAATGACACGTGCGTTGTGTTGCGCGGTCGGCTAGTTATGATTAGTTGATCAACAAATCTGCCGGCCTGCTACTGAAGACGATTACTCACAACTACATACAAACTCTTTCATACGAATGGGACTAGTGACTACACACATTGAAATGGTAATATGGAGGGGAGCGTCAAGTTATAGTAGTTTCTCTACCTACACTTGTGTATAACATCACAAAATTGTGTAATTTGAAGTGTTTTCACTAACCTTGTACTTACACCTAATCATTTTCTTCCATTGTTATGTAAGACTGAGGCAAGAAATTGCAAGAAAATATTTTTTTTTACTTTAAAACTTTTCTTCGTAAAATGCTCGCCGCGTTACATGGGACTTAAACATAACTGGCGAAATTTGGGTGTACTGATGGGTACAACTCAGCCTAACCCTTTGGGGATTACAGGCGTGATGTAAAAATGTGGAGGAGCTCTTTTTCTAATACTTGCAGCAGTCTTGCAAGGCTGAGTCAAGAAAATGCAAGAATAAGTAATTTTTCTTAAAAAAATGTTTGTCATAAAAAAATGTGATGCCATTTTTTTTGTTTTCTTTTATTTGGAAGGATATTTTTCGAATTCTTGTTTCAGTCTTTAATTTTAATGCAAATTGAAGCAAGCAATTGTATGAAAAAGTGTTATTTCTTTACAAAACGTTGCATTTTTATTTATTTTTCAATTTAGATGTATGTTTCTAATTATTGCCTCAGTCTTGTATTACTATGTAAGATTGAGGCATTGAAGATTAAAGCAAGAAAAATACGTTCTCTTGCAGAACGTATTTTTCTTGCTTTAAAAGATTTAAAAAATATTTTCTTCTTTTAAATTCTTGCTTCAGTCTTGCATCGTTATTTTCATTGCAGTCACTAAACAAGACATACGGTATTGCAAGACACAAAAATAATAGATACCCCGCTCAATTTTTATTGTTTTTCGAAATTTTACAAAAAAAAAAAAATTTTTTTTAGTCTTGCAACACCGCCACCTGCCATCATTCTGCTTACTAACACTGTACATTCGTCTATAGCAAAACCCATCTCAAAAACTGCATTACAAATGTCATCGCGCGTCAAAAAACGACAGTTGCCAGCGAATAATAAAAAAATGGGTGTTGCCATGAGGAAATTATCGCAGAAAATTGGCAACACCGTCAGAAAGGTCGGCGATAGGAAGGTCTTAGTGAGGCGTGCTGGCAAGTTTATAAAAAGAAAAGGTAATATTTGAAAGATAAGGTGCTTATTTGCTTGTGCGCAAAGTGGTTAGAAATTTTGACATCTATAGCTGTAAAAAAATGTAGGTAGGAAGCATTAATATAGAAAAAATATATATTTGACTCTATTGCTGTGTTGGTCTAGTGGTCGCAAAGCGCGACTGCTGAGCATGAGGTCTTGAGTTCGATTTCCAGGTCAGGCAAAGTGTTATTGGGTTTTTCCATCAGGAATTTCTCAGTAGTCGTCTCGGAGTCTGGATTTGTGCTCCGTTGATAGCAATAGACTCGCCCCCTATATGGGACTTAAACATATTACATGGGAATGAAAATTGTAGGTGTATTAATGGTTACACCTCTGCTTAACCCTTCGGGGATTACAGGCGTGATATCTGACTCGAAAAGGAGAAGACCGTGATGGAATAACTGGAATAACAGACAAACAGACTTTGACGTTTATAATATTAGTCTGTATTTTGTATGAAATTGTTAGAAAATTGAAAAATTTACAAAGATAGTAAAATTAGACAATAATTTTAAGACATAACTTTAATTACTCAAGTCCCATGTAATGAGACACAATTGATTTTCTATTGTTCTGTCATACAGGTATTGACAGCCGGGCTTTGAGCGGTTAGAAACACAAAATATTTTAAAAATCTGATTAATTTTCAATAAACAGTAAAAAGTATTAGTTGCTTTAAGGCAGGGGTTCCCAAACTAATTTTGTCTACTGCCCACTTTGAGAATAAATTATTTTCTAGCGACGCCATTTTTAAAAACTACCTAGTAGATGAAATTACAAATTTGCTCCTCAAGCGTCTACACAACGCCCAGATTTTTTTCTGGGTCTCTTACCGCCCCCTTTAAGCCTGCAGCGCCCACAAGGGGGCGCTATCGCCCACTTTGAGAATAGCTGCTTTAAGAGCTTATTTTCCATCGTCAGACAACTCATAACTGAGTTATAAATATGGCGATATGACAGCTTTTGTATAGATAATATGTCAAACTGTCATATTTATTCTTTGGATATAAAATAGACTATTGAAAAATTTGCCCTAAAATCAATAAATAGTTTATCAATTGAGTTAGCAAATTAGTGACGTTACAGTCATACATCTATGGGAGAATCGCGTTTTGACAGGTCATAAAAAGTACGTCAAATGATTGGTGTACGCGCCACGAAAGATGAGACTTGACAAGCGTCAGTAATGGGGAGCTTGCGCAGGTATGGATGTACGAAATAGTTATACATAATTTGTGTATCTATTCAGGGATATTTCGATGACATTTAGATTAAAATTCTAAACAATATTATAATATTTATTACGAAATAATAAAGTTTGTGTGGTGTGTCAAGTATCATCTTTCATGGCGCGTATTGTACCATATTGGAAACTTATAGATGGATGTCAATAATTTCAAAATGGCCACTTTGTACACAAGTTAATAATGTATGCATGGATGTAGTTAGGCTTGTGTGGGTAGATAAAGTAGATCTGTGTCTTACGTCATTTGAGTACCGTCAGCAAAAAAAAATGGTTTTTTTTTCCAAGTTTATCTTAGACATCACTGTCGGTGAAGGAAAACATCTTGAGGAAACCTGGACTTGGAACTAAAAGTCTGAAAATGCCAATCCGTCTTGAGCAAGCGTGATGATCAATGCTCGTGCCTTCTCTGTATGAGATGAGGCCTTTGTCCTGCAGTAGGACTAAGGCTGGTATTATTGTTAAAGAAATTTCAGACATGCGTTTTTAGGATTTCAGTCTTTAAGTAGTTGAATTTAAGATGCTTTTTTGTTTATCAACATCGCTGACGGTACCTAGTTCTTGTAAATTGGCATGTCAGTATACTTAAGATTTTTTTTAAATAAAAAATTGAAATTTAAACATGTGGAAGGGACGTAACGAAAAGAAACGATGATATTTTTCGCAAATTATTAAAAATAAATTTGCGTTTAGTCTTATTTTTAACAACCGGCACAAAATGTTAAAATCTGGTCAAAGTCAAAGTCAAAGCCAAAGTCAAAGTCAAAAGTCAAAGTCAAAGTCAAATCATTTATTTTAATTAGGTCATGAGAAGGCACTTTTGAACGTCATATATAAGAAAGAAAGAATTGAATCTAGTTGCCACTTCCAAAAAGTGACTTCTGAATCATTTAAAAAAAAAAGTTTTCGTTACGATACACCCTGTATATTACTGTTACTAAGATCAGATCCAATTAAATGACATAAATAAATAAATATTCCTGCATGACATTAATAGATAGTCTACTTAAAACTTGTCATATTAATGTCTCGTTCGAAAAATCTGGGATTTCGAACGAAAAATTTATGTGTCAAATTTTCAATCGCCCGCGCACTGTTGTGGTTGGTTGACCGTATAAAGACCGATTCACACATATCAGTGAAGTACCGACCCGTTTCAGTGATAATTATCCTTTCATACATTCTCTATAAACGTGTCAGAACTGACACTTCTTTCTTCTTTATCGTGTGGGCAGTAAGGTCTTTCGACCCCACACACCCTAGTGTCAGAGTTTCTAAACCGCCTCAAGGGCCTCTGACATGGTTTGAGTGGGACAGTAAGTCCAGGTTTCCTCACGATGTTTTCCTTCACCAATGTCAGTGATTTCCAAGATAAACTTTAGAAAGTACATATGATTTGAAATAGTCGCCCGGATTTGAACCCACAACCTCATGCATGAGAGGCGGGCGCCTTAACCACTGGGCCATCACGACTTGACTCTGACTTAATATGAAAGAGTCACTGAGTATCACTGATCCGGGACGCTGTCTTCACTGATATCGCACGCTGAGAACGAAAGTGACTCAACTCAAAATTGCTAATTTTTGGGAAAGAGCGAAAATGTGTACGTCGTATTAAGCATTTTCTGTTCATTTTACAATAACACTAAAACATGGTAACAAAAGTTATGAATTTCTGTTGAAATTTATTGTTTCACTAAATAGCTTTAGAAACATTATATAGTTTTTGCAAAAAAATATGATTTTCTCGTATAAAATAAAGTTTTAAAAAAAATCGAAAAAATAGGTCACTTTAGTATTAGAAGTTTTTTATTTCTACTGACCTTTTTAGGTAAAGGTCTGTTCATTTCTAACTTTGTTTTACAAAAATATGTTTTTTCTAAAAATAAGTCAGTTTAATTCTTAAGATTTTGTTTATTTTTTCAAAAAAGCTAAATAAAACAGTGAAGTATGTGTAAGTGTCATTTAATAAATCACTCCTTAGACTTAATAGAGATCAGTAATAATAATCACACTAAAAAAAATTGTATCAAAATCGTGTCATAAAGTAGGAAACCAAACATTTACGTAAGTAATTCTTAAATATTATAACGAAAAATAATCAATATCACTCTTCTATAACACTAATAAAATATTTATCCAAATCAACAATATTCCTATATTAGCACTAACTTTTCAGTCTAACATAGTAGTACTAGTACAGTCTTGTACATAGTTATAGTTCGGTTGTATTACCTAATCAAATTTTAATTACACTATGCTTAACTCAGACAATCCAAATAATGAGACCTTCTGTTTTCACTGGTTTAAATTACGAATTCTTAATTTTAACGAAACATAACCAAAATAAAAATAGTTATTTAAAGTATTTGAATCACATCAAAATCAGTATTAATAGCATAACTTATCTATCAGTTTACCACAGTAACAGTATTCTGGTTATAATTCAGTTGTACTTAATCAACTATTAAACTCTGCCTATTGCACTAATTCAGACTTAGCTTTTTGGTACAACATACTTCTTTAAAGTTTGTTATTTTAATATCTCATAATAGGTAATTGTCGTATGTGTCCATGTTCTATTGAACGTGAACACATACGACAATTACCTATTATGAGATTATTTGAATTAAAGTTTCTTACAAAGTGTTGTAAAAACTAGCGTAAATACTAGGTATTAAATTTTTTCTGACTAAATCTTTGAGATCCCTTTTTTTATTTTCTTTTAACTCAAGTGCATGCTCATACAGCTGTTTAATTACAATTTCATTGAACCCCATCATTTTTTTACGTTTATTGCGCATGTCGATTTGAGAAAACATCTCATCGGAGTATGATGTTTTATAATAAAAGTGGAACATCTCCGCTTTGTTAAATTTCAGTACTTTAAGATCATTCCACAGTATTGTTTCTTTATGGATGTTTTCGTTGAAGTTGTATCCCCACTGCTCTTGAAGTAGTTTGAGATTTAAGAAGAATTCATAATTAACTTCTTTGACTATGAAAGGTGGTCCAGATTTCCGAGCGCTTTTGATCAAGGTAGCAAATTGAACAGGTATGTATATAGGCCCTGCTTTTTCGTTCTTTTTAATTTCCTTTTCAATTAAGCTGTGCACATTATCCGCTTCATTTTGGGTGTGCCCTTTTATAAGATACTTATGGGTTATACTTTCGATGTTATCAAAATAAGCGACAGCATATGAATATAGGCTAGCAATAACTTTATTTTTGTTCTGCCCAGTGCAATTGTCAGAGTAAAATGTTACATGTAACTTTTTATCTGCGTTTTTTGCGCTTAGGGTTCGTAAGTAATCGAAAATACATGAACCTATTTCATTGGCTCCCCTTTGCCCCTGAGTCTCGTCCCAAAAATAACAGTAAACGTCTCCGTAAGACTTTTTATCATCCTCTCCATTTTTTAATTCTGTAATTGTGAAATCAAGGCAGTTTATTTTTGAAGAATAGTAAAAATAACTTGGACTGGGACATAACATGACGGACTGTAAATCATAAATAGCACAAATGTGGGTCTCGTCAATGTTTCGACGGTCCGTCCGTTTTTCTTGGCGACACAGTTCTTTTTCTTCGAGGTGTTTATCATAGTTCGATTTGAGCAGTGTTTTAGTACTATCAGGAGCAAGTTCATACGCAACACACGTTTCACACCTGTCTTTTTTCGGCTGAAAAAAACTTATATTGAATTCTTTATTAAAAGTATTCAAGTATAACCAATAGTCGCACTGTGGCAAACTTTTTTCTTTTTGATCATTGTTAAAATCAGTCCAGAGGTCCCTTATAGTTTTACTGTCGGAAATGTACTCTCTACTTGTAGTCGCTCTTAAATAATGGGGTTCTACCCTCGGTATCAACTCTATGTGGTTCCTGATGCTTTGGAGCAGTTCAGGGTCTACCCTTTTTTTGTTGTCATGTTTTCCTCTAAGCTCAGGCTCTACGATACCATGGCTGTTGGTTTTACTTTTAACAGTTCTTAGCTGTCTGTCCGTTATGTCCAAAGTGTTTATGAAAAATAATTTACAAACACGTATCTTTTTGCCATCTATTGTGAAATAAAAGGAGTTGTTTGGAAGGCGAGGGTTTCGGGCATTTGAGTACCTGTACCTAGGTTGCACTTCCATCATGCAAGATCTAATAAAAGCACGCTGCAGTTCCAAATTTGATAATCCCCAATAGGCTTTGAACAGATTATACCTCTCATCGTCTTTTATATTGTCAAAACATTTAAGTCTACACTTGCTCGTACATGTTTCTTTCACATGCCTAGCTGGAATGTATTTTTTTGATACGGACATAGACCTGTAACTTTTTCCGGAGTTTCGTAACATTTTTGCTTGATTTTGTTTCCAGTTACTAGGGTTCCTTTTACGCTTCCTACTTTTTGAAGGTTCTGGTTGACCTGAAGAATCAGAAGAAGAAGAGCTAGTGCTGGAAACATGTCTACTTCTTTGATTGAAATTTACAGCATGGTATGTTGGATCTGAGTCACTAAGATCCACATCACTTTCATTCGGATGTATTGGTGATTGAACGTATGAACGTTGGTTACCTGTTCGAGATTTTAAATTGCTTGTACTAGGGCCCGGAGTGGCTGTATTTTGACATTCATTTGTAACAGATGTACTTGAAGATGATGAAGTACTGCTACCACTTGAGGATGAAGATGAACTGCTCGTACTGGAACTTCTTGAACGTGGTCGGACAGCAGATGTACTTTCTGAGGTTTTTTCAGTAATTTTTGATTCCGTATTTATTTCTTGACAAGCCTTTTCAGGGTCCTGAAACATGAATAATTTAACTTTTCATAACAAGATAAAACTTACATTAAAATGACTACCCATGACTTAAATAAAAATTAATAACTTACATTTAAAGGTTTTGTTTTTCGGCTTGGGATTTGAACATTGTTACATTCCTGGTCCAGACGTGGAGGTGTATTTTCGATAATTGATGGGCTAGATGGCATGTTTTCTTTGTCGATATCCCAAGCCTCGTCAGGGCTCTGCAAACAAGTACAATAGAGAAAATGGAAAACAAATACAAACATTTTTACAAATAATTATAGTCCCTAGGTACTAATGAAAAACGAATAATAAACGAACAGTTTTCGTAATAACCTTATTCTGCTGTCTCTCTTCCACTAATTGAAGAATTAAAGCACTTCTTTTCATTTTAGTTTTGGAATTGCCGACTCAGTTGGGAATATTAAACACTGAAAAAAGTAATAAATTGCACTATTAATCAATAAGTCAATTGAAAACCAAACTAAAAAATGTTAAACAGACTTTCTTCTAAATAGTACAAAATACAGATGAGTACATTTAAAATTATACAGACCTGATTCAAAATTGGCCCATTATTTAGACTCAGTTGTTAATAAATAAGTGACCGAATTTGTTATGTGTCACCTAATACGCTAATACTTATAATGTAAAAGGAACCTAAATCTGAATCGGTCAGTTTATGACTATAAATTGTGACTAAACTTACCTCCGAAATTGACAAACAAACAGACACAAAGCGTAATCGGTCACTACGTTGCTAAACTTGTCACGTCTTGTCACGACAACTCACGGTGCAACACTGATTTCGTCACTTTCATTCGGGCGCGGGGGGAGGGAACGGTTGAGTGACAAAGAGACCGAAATATACCTCTATCCTTTTCTTACCTTTATTGGCCAGTTTTCTAATATAATTATGATAGAATATACTTTTTTAAGTCATTCTGTATACTTAACTCATTTCACCAAAATTTTGAAATCGGTCACTTTCGTTCTCAGCGTGCGATATGTGTGAATCAATCTTTATCAACAAACAATCAGGCTTGATAATTTGTCATATTAATTTTTCGTTAGAAAAAATCGGGTGTAAAAAATAAGGCTTATTAATTTTTAAATAAATACATAAAAATTCTATTTCTTTATATTCGTGTGTGTGTATTACAAAAATATTAATTTTACATATTCATATTGTTAGTAATATTAAAATTTATATCAACAATGTACTGTCACAAGCAAAAACAAGTATACACTTAGCAAAATTAAAAAGCGATTTGTTGTGAAATAATGGTTGTAACTTTGAAATAAGACGTATTTCATAGTAGTATTGAATTCAAAATACTATACAGGGTAGTTAAAAATATACCCGAAACCAGAAAA
Organism: Hoplodrina ambigua; assembly: GCA_949774945.1. Taxonomy (NCBI): domain Eukaryota; kingdom Metazoa; phylum Arthropoda; class Insecta; order Lepidoptera; family Noctuidae; genus Hoplodrina; species Hoplodrina ambigua. The sequence goes on along the minus strand of OX458994.1, from coordinate 757,107 downwards.
GGGGTCATTGTACTCATCATTATGAACAACTTTTACTATGGGACCAACCCCGAAATCATGAAAAAAAAAATCAGCTGTTCCCTTCAAAAATGCTACACAACAAGATTGTAATGTATGGATCAGCAGTTTTTTTATGATTTTAGGGTTGGTCCCATAGTAAAAGTTGATCATAATGATGAGTACAATGACCCCTTTTAAGGTTTCGGGTATATTTACAATTACCCTGTATAAAAACTAAGACATTTCAATCAATATATTCCAAGAAAATAGCTTCGTAATGACTGCCTCGTTGGTCTAGTGGTCGCAAAGCGCGACTGCTGAGCACGAGGTCTTGGGTTCGATTCCCAGGTCGGGCAAAGTGATATTGGATTTTTTCATCAGGAATTTCTCAGTAGCAGCCTCGGAGTCTGGATTTGTGCCCGGTTGATGGCAATAGGCTCGCCCCCTATTACATGGGACTTAAACATAACTGGCGAAATGTGGGTGTACCAATGGGTACACCTCTGCCTAACCCTTCGGGGATTACAGGCGTGATGTTATGTTATAGCTTCGTAATATTGCTAAGTGTATACTTGTTTTTGCTCGAGACTGTACATGTAGTATTATTTTAAAATGCATGTAAGTAGTTAGATTTTGTTTTCATCAAAGCGTAGGTAAATATCTTGAAACAACAAATCGATGTTATTTTTAAGGTTTTTACACTAACTTGCCCCTCGTGTCACCTCGAAAAGATATTGGTTTCATACTTTTAGCAGGTGGTTCTAAGCCACACGGGGCGAGACTTTTGTGATCAGTCCTATACTAAAGATTAGGCCAAGTGTAATTTTGTAAGTCGTGAGTCGCAGAAATTCTGTTGGGATGCCAGAGCACATTTTCAACCGTCTTCTGAAAGGAGGAGGTTCTCAATTCGACGCGTATGTTTTTTTTGTTTATTTGTTCTACGATTACTCCGCCAATTATGAATCGATTTGGATGATTCTTTTTTTGTTTGAAAGTGTATAGTTCCGAATAGGTCCCATAGGAATATTGTCATGATCTGATGATGAACTTTGGAGATATGGAACGTAACTCCTTATAAAATCACAGCAGAACCGCCGTAACAAGAAAAATTGCTTTGTTTATACGTGTAGTCGATGACTGACTGAAGGAAGTGGGGAGAGGGTACGGCAACCCGTCCTACCACTTTCTAAAATTAAATATATCGTGTGAGGTATTGTTTGAAAGGGCTTTATGTAAGGATTTCAAACATTAACACACAATTACTAAAAAGTGAAAAATAAAAAGGTTTTTTTAAAAAATAAGATGACCGCCTTCAAAAACAAAACCAAAGCAAATGCAATACGATACCCAGCAATGCAATGCAAAGGCAATACCTACATAGCAAGAAACAAAACCAAAGCCGCCGACATCCAAGCTAAAGTTATTTTTTATTTTGTAGTTTTTGAAGGCGGTCATCTTTTTTTGTCAAAAAGCTGTTTATTCAGTTACGATCCAACGTGCCCCTCGCAAACTTAATTCGGTTCGCATAATGCATGTATAGTACGGCCAACGTATCTTGGCGGTCTGAAGTTAGCTGTTTGGCTGCGCAATGTATCTTATAGAAACGAAATTGTTGTATTTTTTTTTTTATTATTATTTTTTTATTGTTAAACCATTGTTATTTTAATTTATTTATAACTTAACTTTGTTTTTGATGTGAATCCATTTAATTAATAATCTATATTGTCTCAGATGCTTTATTTTTAAGGACTTCTTGACCTTTTAGTAATAATGTTGTGCATGCCTTTTAGTGATGTATTTACAGTTTTGAAAATTTGCAATTACTAGCTGTTGTATTTGTAAATATGTCGTTGGTGTGCCTTGCATAAATAAATAAATAAATTGTTTACTGAGCAGCAATCGGAAAACGTCAGGGTCACCAAGATACAACGGCCGTATTGTAAGTCGACAGACAACTCTTTTTGCGTCGCCGTTTGAATCAAATAGGACTTTTGTAGGAAACCGAATGCAGCAGAATTTCTGTGACCGAAATTCTGCGACTCACGACTCACAAAATTACTCTCGTTCGGCTTCACGCTTAGCAGGTTGCTCCTCGCCACGCGGGGCTAGACTAATGGGAGTCCCATACTAAATGTATGAAACCTATAGCTTTCCCATGCGGGACGACACGCGAGGCAGGATATGTGTAACAGTTTTAGGCGCTTTGCACACGGAGCAACTTAAGTTGAGGCAACTGGCAACTCTTTAAAAGTTTCCTGTAAAAGTTGATAGTTGCTATAACGTTGCCGGTTGCCGCAACTTTTTGGCAATTTGTAAGCAACTTTCATAGCCGGAGTTGCCGTATGCCGTTGCCGTAGCGACACTGGCCTTGCCGGGCACACGGAGAGGGAGGGATAGGGTGTGAAATCGCCCGAAGCGTTGCGATTGACGGTTGAGGAAACCGGCAACTTTAAAAACCGGTACAATATTTAACAGTTGCTAGTTGCGGCAACTAGTAACTAACTAAGTCATCGATTGCAGCAACTGAAAACTGTTGACGATCACCGGAACTCGAAACTCGAGTTGCTATGTGTGTGCAGTCCAATTGAAATATATGTAAACAGCTAGTTGCCAGTTGCTGCTGTAGTTGCTCTGTGTGCAAAGCGCCTTAATGCCTTGGGATTTTTCTACCAGTCTGCAGAGTTTTGTGTCTGGTGATGCAAAGACAAAACATAGTAGGTGCACAGATACACAAAATTTAAAAGAATAAAATATAATAATAAATAAATAAATAGATTCCCAGGTCGGGCCTTTGCCCGACCTGGGAATCTATTTAGAAATTCTTGATAGAAAAAACCCAATAACACTTTTGTTATTGGGTTTTTTCTATCAAGAATTTCTCAGTAGCAGCCTCGGAGTCTGTGCTCGGTTGATGGCAATAGGCTCGCCCCCTATTACGTGAAATGGGGGTGTACTAATGGGTACACCTCTGCCTAACCCTTCGGGGATTACAGGCGTGATGTTATGCTGTATGCTTAAAACGAAAAGTAAAATCATATGCATGAGATCAAATTACTGTCTCTTCAAGCCTCGTAGCCATATTATCTTTGTAGACTGGACTTGGTGACTTAATTTACAGATTCTGCAGCTTCATCATCTGCCGGCGAGACAACTCCAAGAGCAAAGAGGAAATATACTAAACGGACGCCCAGCGCTAAGAAAGATGCTGTGAGTACTGATCATTTTGTAGTCATAATGTCGTGATGGCCTAGTGGCAACCGCCCGCCGCATGCATGAGGTTGTAAGTTCAAATCCGGGCAAGTACCAATGTGTCTTTTTCAATTCATATGTACTTTCTAAGTTTATCTTGGACATCACTGAGTTAAGCTGTTGGTCCCGGCTGTCATACATCTTTGACAGTCGTTACAGGTCGTCAGAAGCTTGAAAGTCTGACAACCAGTCTTACCAAGGGGTATCGTATTACTCAGTTACTGGGTTGTGGAGGTCAGATAGGCAGTCGCTCCATGTAAAACACTGGTACTCAGCTGCATCCGGTTAGACTGGAAGCCGATCTCAACATAGTTGGGAAAAGGCTATTCAGATGATGTGTAAAATAAATAGTGTAATTTTTCGGACTGCCTAACGAGGCAGTCCGAAAAATTACACTATTTATTTTACCCGCGCTTGCGACCACTAGACCAACGGGTCTAGTGGTCGCAAGCGCGACTGCTGTGCATGAGGTCTTGGGTTCGATTCCCAGGTCGGGCAAAGTGTTATTAGGTTTTTCCATCAGGAATTTCTCAGTAGCAGCCTCGGAGTCTTTGATTTGTGCTCGGTTGATGGCAATAGGCTCGCCCCCTATTACATGGGATTAAAAACATAACTGGCGAAATGTGGGAGTAGTAATAGGTACACCTCTGCCTAACCCTTCGGGGATTACAGGCGTGATGTTATGTATGTAATTTTTCGACAGACACCCTCGACGGAACGCGTGAAAGGAAAACGTGGTCGACCGAGGAAGGTGGATCAACTAGCAACTAACAACAAGCTACAGCAGCAACCTAGTGAGTTACATAGTATAACTAACTATTGCCCGCGGCTTCGCTTGTGTCTAATTCGAGTAACTTAGTTTACGCCTATACAGACTGTTAGTGTAAACACCGTTGTCACTAAAACCATAGGTACTTGATTTATTATAAAAAATGTTTATCTGAATTTAAATTACTTTTAAATTCAGATGAACAAAGCTTTCCTTCAAAAATTAAAAATAAATCTGTCCGACACCGTCTGTAAATTCATGGATACTATGCGCCCGAGTTACGTAATCACCGCAAAGGGCGTTGACCTGCTGCACTGGCCGTCCGTTATAACTACCTACATAAGTTTTAACTAATTACATCGTTGTAATATAGGGTGAAATCATTTTGAGGAAAAATGGAGATTTTACTTTAAAAGCAAAAGATTTTTTTTTCATTGAATATACGTTCTATTAGTGAAACCAAACCACTGGTTTCAAGGATAACGATGTTTACACTAACACTGTAGTTAGTAGACGTCCGCTAAGAAAGGATTTTATAAAATTCACATTAAATCTCCATTTTTTCTCCAAATTATTTCTTCCTATATTACAATGATGTAATTAGTTAAAACTTATGTAGGAAACTTATATAACGGACGGCCAGTGCAGCAGGTCAACGCCCTTTGCGGTGATTACGTAACTCGGGCGCATAGTATCCATGAATTTACGGACGGTGTCGGACGGAGTTTTTTTTAATTTTTGAATAAAAAATTTGTTTATTTATTTTTAAATTCAGATGAACATTTTTTATAATAAATCAAGTACCTATAGGTTTAGTGACAACGGTGTTTACACTAACAGTCTGTATAGTTATCCCCCTAGGGTGTGTCGCCCTAGGAAGACCCACACTGACCTTATCGGTGAGGTTCTTCAGAAAGGTCAGGTGCGCAGTACTCGTAACCGGCGTGCTTGTATGACGAGATGTATGAATGTGGACGAGGCGAAAGGAGTATGTAAGGATCGTAGCTGGGGACGTTCTGTGGTTTCTGCCTACCCCCATGGGGAAAAGGCATGACTTAAGTATGTATGTATGTAAATAATCGAATTAAAAACATGCATATTCCTTATTGATATAGTTGCTAAATAATCAAGGTCCTTAAAAGATAAAAATTACAAAATTATATTATATAAGTGTTATTTGGTTTTTCCATCAGGAATTTCTCAGTAGCAGCCTCGGAGTCTGGATTTGTGCCCGGTTGATGGCAATAGGCTCACCCCCTATTACATGGGACTAAAAACATAACTGGCGAAATGTGGGTGTACTAATGGGTACACCTCTGCCTAACCCTTCGGGGATTGCAGGCGTGATGTTATGTTATGTTACAAAATTATATTATATTTATCATAATTTTCCTTTACAGAAATTCGTGTTAGAAATAATCTGATGCCCATTAACTCTGAACCTATCACACTGGACAGCGACGATGAGCCTGATCTGGGTGAGTTCTCATAATAAGGTGACTAGTAATTAGTGGACTGCCTCGTTGGTCTAGTGGTCGCAAGCGCGACTGCTGTGCATGAGGTCTTGGGTACGATCCCCAGGTCGGGCAAAGTGTTATTGGGTTTTTCCATCAGGAATTTCTCAGTAGCAGCCTCGGAGTCTGGATTTGTGCCCGGTTGATGGCAATAGGCTCGCCCCCTATTACATGGGACTAAAAACATAACTGGCGAAATGTGGGTGTACTCTGCCTAACCCTTCGGGGATTACAGGCGTGATGTTATGTGTTATTTTATGTTATTTATCTCCATTGAGAATGATACTGTCCTACTGCAGGACAAAAGCCTCTTCTCATACAGAGAAGGCACGAGCATTGATCACCACATTTGCTCAAGACAATTTCAGACTTATACTAACAGTAATAAAGTAGAGATTTCCACGTCATAATAATGTGTCGTGTTTTTTCCTTAGGGTCGCCAAGTCAAGCTTCCGACTCGCTGAGCTTGGACGAAAATCTGCGAGCATTGAGACATATTCATGAAAAATATGCCAATATTGATAAGGTTTGTATTAAAGTAGCATTTTGATGTTGGCGACCACGGCGACCAGGGCGACCAGCGACCGCGACCATGGTCGCTTGACGATCGCCGGTCGACTACTGAGGGTTGAAATCATGGATTCCTAGGTCGAGAAAAGTGCTATTTGGTTTTTTCATCAAGAATTTCTCAGGAGCAGCCTCAGAGTCTGGATTTGTGCCCGGTTGACGGCAATAGGCTCGCCCCCTATTACATGGGACTTAAACATAACTGGCGAAATGTGTTTTTCCTAATGGGTACACCTCTGCCTAACCCTTCGGGGATTACAGGCGTGATGAAGTTGCGAAAAAAAGACCATTTTTAATTATTCTTTTCCTTCTTTAGGATGATCTGTACGACACTCATCTGCTTCCTGTCAATTTCAAGAAGCCGGGAGATCAGCGGAGAGATGATGACGAGGTGCTGTCCATCAGGAGTTCTGAAGGTCAGTACCCAGTATTATACAGAGTGTTAGTGTAAACACCGTTATCCTTGAAACCAGTGGTTTGGTTTCACTAATAGAACGTAAATTCAATGAAAGAAAATATCTTTTTTTTTAAAGTAAAATCTCCATTTTTCATCAAAATTATTTCACCTATATTACAACGATGTAATTAGTTAAAACTTATGTAGGTAGTTATAACGGACGGCCAGTGCAGCAGGTCAACGCCCTTTGCGGTGATTACGTAACTCGGGCGCATAGTATCCATGAATTTACGGACGGTGTCGGAAAAATATTTATTTTTAAATTCAGATAAACATTTTTTATAATAAATCAAGTACCTATGGTTTTAGTGACAACGGTGTTTACACTTACAGCCTGTATACAATGCATGGACGCATGAACTTCAACCGCCGGCCAATAGTTTTGTCCAAGTACGTCGAAACACGATCGATGACGATCAAATCGTTGATCTCGTGTATTTTTTGGCGGACTGTTTCATTGTTTTTTTTTCATTTCATTTGTTTCATTTCATAAACCTCTACGAGGAAAACGAAAGAGATATTATATAAGATTATATTATTATTATATTATTTAAGTTGAATTTTAGTAAGGAAAACCATTTTTATTTTTGTTTGATTAAAATATAATATACCAAGTTTTACTTTTTTTTTTTACATATTAGATATGGCAACCTAGGGAGCCAAATTACGTACTTGGCAGGTTGAAAGAATTATCAGTTTTTTTTTTATTTGATTGATTTTTCAAGTTTCTCGTGAACAGCACTATTCTTGGTGGTTATAGTGTATTGTATGTCATGGACGTACGGAGCTAACTCATCAGTGCATTACATGTAACGCATGGACAGTTAAAGTGTTAATTATTAAGGAACTAGCTTTCGCCCGCGGCTTCGCTCGCCAATTAAGTTTAAAATACGATCATAATTCGAAAGATACGTGTGGCGCCATCTATCATCATAAGCATGTTATTGTGATTTCCCTCGGGAACAGTACTTTTTTCCGGGATGAAAGGTATCCTATGTTCGTTCCTGTACACCTGGCAATGTATATGCAAAATTTCAGGATGATCGGTTCAGTGGCTTAGGTGTAAAATGGTAACAAACAAACAAACAAACTTACTTTCGCATTTATAATATTAGTTAGGATTATGGGTTACAAAAAGATACATAATAATGTATTTGGGATTCTTTGTTCAGAAGTACGTAATCCACGAATATTATCTACAGAGACGGGATCCAATTAAAATGTTAGATTGTATGCAATAAATAAAATAAAATAATGAGACATGTGATTAATTACAAATTAACAAGCTACTATAATTAAAAAATTAAAATACACGACTGCCAAAATTGCACATATTTGTACTTTGTTTACTCGTTAGTTTTTTTTTACGACGGTTTTTATTAACAGTGTTATATATTTTTTAAATCTATTTGTCAAATTCTAGACGATAAACATAGACACGGCCAGATTCATTAAAAAAAATAATTGAGGCTGGTATTAGTTTACGTTTTAAAGTGACCACACAGGATTCTTTTTATTTTAAACTAGCCTATGCTACTCGGAACGATGCAAGGATTGTAACGATACCCCATACATCTAAATCGGTTCAGGCGTTTAAAAGTTATGGTGGAATAAAGAATCTCACATACATACATACATACATACATTAACCCTGAACACATAACACTCCTTTTTTTGGGGCAGTCGTGTAATTAAAAATAGGCAACGACATCTATGGTGTCAGTCAATTACCTAATTCTTAGTCAGGAATTTTTTTATTCTTTTTTTTTTTATTGTTTCAGGTGGTGCTTCAGGCAAGGACATAGATACGAGGGTTGAGAAGTTGGAAGATAGTTCCAATTCTGACTCTGATAGCAGTAGTTCTGGATCTGGTAAGCAAGCTTTACCTACTTAAAAACTGGCTTATAGAGGCTTATAGAGGCCTACCTCCGTTTTGGAACGAGCAACTAGCTTCAACTTTCGGACTAACTGACCGACTCCTTGACAATTCAAAAGTGCCTGTAAATGATCTAAATAAATGTTTTGACTTTGACTTTGCTTATGCGCGTGTCTTCGGTTATCGCGGCGTTTTAATGTTTTTTAAAGAATTTTAATTCTTTTTCGAAATAAAAGTAGACTTTGTTATTTCTTAAAACAGAACCGGTTTTGAAATGAAATGATGTTTATTCAGTAAATTGGTTATAAATAACACTTTTACACGTCACATTTTAAACTAGATGAGTCCAGTGTTTCCTAGCCGTCTGCTCTGAGGAGAAACACCGAAACAAACTCAGAGGTCAAAGTCTCTTTTAAAGTCCATACAATTAATTGTATTGGTCTCTTTTGACAGAACTTTCACTAGCACATAGCTGAATGTGAAAGGTGTGTGTGTTTGAAAGGTCTGTCAAAGCAGTCCAGCTGTTCAGGGGATTAATCAGAACAGACAGACAGACAAAACATTTTTTTTTTGTGTAAATACCGTGTAGATATTCTTATTTATTTTATACTAGCCCGCGACTTCGTCTGCGTTAGTTTATCGCGGACACAGATGAAGTCGCGGAAAAATTACCCATGCCCTGTCATTTCAATTATAATCATGATTCGAAATGACACGTGGCGCCATCTATGTTCATAAGAACGTTATTGTGATTTCCCTCGGAAACAGTACTCTTTTTCGGGATTAAAGGTACCCTATGTTCGTTTCTGTACACCTGGCAACGTATATGCAAAATTTCAGGATGATCGGTTCAGTGGCTTAGGCGTAAAATGGTAACAAACAAACTTACTTTCGTATTTGTAATATTAGTTCGGATTAGTTAGGATTAGCCCACGACTTCGTCTGCGTAAATGTCGGACCCCCGTTTCATCCCCTTTGGGGGTGAATTTTGGAAAATCCTTTCTTAGCGGACACCTACTAACTGTAAACTACCTCCCTGCCAAATTTCATCTTTATAAGTCAAGCGGTTTTCGATATTTCGCTATGAGCGAGTGAGTGAACTTTCGCTTTTGTATATTTAGATAGATTATATTCTATGTTTACAATATCTGTTACCATTTTCCAGAGCGGCAAGCGGCGCCTTCACAAAGCACTTCTGGATCCCGAAACACGCGTAGCAGTAAGTTCATTCTTAGTTTAATTTATAATATGCCCATTACTCGCCGTCCGCAAGCCCGCGCCTACGGTGGCTCAGTCATCTCGCGACGAATTAACTAAACTTTGAATGTATCCCACAGGCAGTTCCAGCTCTGGAACCAGTACATCATCGAGCTCCGACTCCTCGAGCTCGTCCGACAGTTCTGACACAGAATCCGAATCTGGCGACGAGAAACCTAAGACTGAAGACCCCCCGCCAGTGGTCAACCATACAACCAATGAGGATGACAGGTGAGAAACACACTTATTTACTGAAAGTCAAAGTCAAAGTCAAAAGTCAAAGTCAAAACATTTATTTCAATAAGACCATTTACAGGCACTTTTGAATTGTCAAAGAGTCGGTCAGTTAAAAAGTTGAAGCTAGTTGCTCGTTCCAAAACGTAGGTAGGTCTCTATGGAGAAGAACGAGCAAGAAACTCCACGGACACTCTTTTCAATTAGGTTTTACAAAATCCTGGTTATAATTTATTCTTGTTGCTTCTACATGTAATCACAATGAAGATAAATGTAAAACAGAAGTAAAAAATACTAAAAATAAAGATGTAAGCCATAGCAGTTAAGAGATGACCAATCCTTACTGATGGCGCTCGTTCACGAGCATGACGCGTTGATCAGCACCTCATAGCTCAACTATCTTGAACCAAATGATCCAACGCACGCGTACAAGCACTCAACTGCCATTGTCGCCATTTATATAGTCACAGCTATTATAATTTCAACCTTAAATCAATACTGTAAAAGTCGAAAGTTGCTTTGCCGTTACTAATGGATGAAACCACCTTCTCCCACATCCTAACCCCGTCAAAACTGATCGTCGGCACATCCACAGGTCGTTCGGCGCTTGGTCGTACAGTGGCCCGGCTTCCGACAGCGGGTCCGACTCGGATCCGGAGCGGGCCGCGGATCCGAGGGCGCCGGCGTCACACGACGAGATCAGCGAGTCAGAAAACGAGTCTGCTGATAAGAGCTTCCAATGTCATATCTGTTCCAAGTGGTATTCTACGAGAGTTACGTTGAAGTGAGTGTATAATTCATTTAATAGTAGACGGTGGTCTTTTTAGTAATAGACCATGGTCTTTTCAATAGTAGACCATGGTCTTTTTAGTAATAGACCATGGTCTTTTTAGTAGTAGACCGAGGTCTTTTTAGTAGTAGACCATGGTCTTTTCAGTAGTAGACCGAGGTCTTTCAGTAGTAGACCATGGTCTTTTCAGTAGTAGACCAAGGTCTTTTCAGTAATAGACCATGGTCTTTTTAGTAGTAGACCATGGTCCTTGCAATAGTAGACCACGATATTTATTTGCCGACGTTAGGAGATACAATCATAGTAGCAATTATACCTGAGGAACAATCGCAATCTAATCTTAGCCATAATCTGTCAAAAATGCCTCTTTTTTTTTCACCATGGCTGTCGTTGACGCGTGAATTTTTTAATTAGTAGAATATTATCCATATGTATTCGGAAAATTACATACATAATACCCGTTATTAATGACTTAATAAATTCATAGAAGTTTTTTCTTGTAAAAACTTCAAAACTTCCTCACCTCCCACAGGATCCACCGCCGCGTCCACCAGAACCGCGGCGGCGGCAACTCGCGGTCGCGCGCACGGTCTTCTGACCGGTACGAGTGTGACTGTTGCAGTGAAACCTTTAACAGACGCGAGAAACTATGGGAACACAAGTGAGTACGAATCGTAACGGTCTACTGAGTAGACCGCGGTCTTTTGTAGGAGAAGACCGTGGTCTACTCAGTATTTTAGTGTTAGTTTAAGCTGAATCGTTTGACAAATAATATTGTTTTCTTTTTCTTAAATCTCTTTCCTCATCGGTGAGGTTCTTTACAAAGGTCAGGTGCGCAGTACTCGTAACCGGCGTGCTTGTATGACGAGATGTATGAACGTGGACGAGACGAAAATGTTATGTAAGAATCGTAGCAGGTGGCGTTTTGTGGTTTCTGCCTACCCCCATGGGAAAAGGCGTGAGTTTATGTATCTTAAATCTCTCTTTCTTTCACAGAGCGGAAGCGCACCGCGGTTCCATGACAGTTCGATGCGAAGTCTGCCGGAAGTGCTTCGAAGATGATGCTGAACTGGCTGCGCATGATCGCACACACACTGCGGACGAACGAGCCGGTATGCATCTGTTCTGCCTATCCTTCTATCTATCATAGGGAGGTTCGGTTCTCTGACTGTCCTAAATGCTGGACCGTTGTACGTCTGCCATGCAGGGATATACAGATCGACAAGCAGTATGGTAGTTTTAAGTCGATAAATAAATAAATAAATAATAATAAATAAATAAAAATAATAAGCTACAATAATTAAAAAGTTAAAAAAGCACGACTGCAAAAATTGCACATATTTGTACTTTGTTTACTCGTCAGTTTTTTTTTTACGACGTTTTTTATTAACAGTGTTATATATTTTTTAATTTACTTGTCAAATTAGACGACAAACATAGACACGACCAAAATCGGAAAAAAAAAAATGAGGTTGTTATTAATTTACGTTTTAAAGTGACACACCGGTTTCTTTTTATTTTTTACTAGCCTATGTTACTTGGAACGATGCAAGGATTGTAACGATACCCCATACCACATCTAAATCGGTTCAGGCGTTTAAAAGTTATGGTGGAATAAAGAAACTCACATACATACATACTTTAACCCTGAACACATAACACTTGTTTTTTGAGGCAGTCGTGTGACAATGGCGCCTAGAGCTCGCAGCATAGTTAAGCTATTGTAAGTTAGTTAGCTATTGGTACCGATTCTCTTGGTCACAAACATAACATAACATAACATCACGCCTGTAATCCCCGAAGGGTTAGGCAGAGGTGTACCCATCAGTACACCCACATTTCGCCAGTTATGTTTTTAGTCCCATGTAATAGGGGGCGAGCTTATTGCCATCAACCGGGCACAAATCCACACACACAAACACAAACTTGGTCACAAACTAAACTAAAATTAGACTATTTACATCTTTTTCTGTCCAATAAAACACGAACGAGACTAATGTAAATAAGAGCTGTCAAATTTAGTCAATCTGACACATCCATACAGTTATAGATGGCATCTTAAAACGTATGGATTAAAAATACGGAAATGTTCAAGGCAAAACTAATTTGACATCGCTAACTTAGTTCTTTAATGTCACCGTCCTTTCGTTTCGCTGTATGTTAGTAAGAGATGTCAATTCTCTAAATTTAGTCTAGTTTGTGAACAACGGAATCGTCACCATTGTGAATTTTTGTTATACTAAAAACAAATACACTAAATAAATAAATCCTAAAATTTTAGAACTATTTAATCTTAATTTTTCATAAAAGCACGAAAAAAATAAGATAAAAGATATTAGGTAGAACCAGTCACATACTTCAAGGGAGTATACATAGTACTTTTGTGTGTCGCGACCCACAAGTTGATGACAATGAGTGTATGGATCCCCCCCGCAGGTCGCTGCCCCACGTGCGGGCTGTCGTTCCCGCGCTACGAGCAGCTGCGGCGCCACGTGTCGTGCGCGCACGGCGCGCCGCCCGGCGCCGCCCGCCTGCCGCACGCCTGCGCCACGTGCGGCAAGCGCTTCTCGCACGCGCACTCGCTCACGCGCCACATGCACAACCACGCCAAGCAGCTCTACCGCTGCGTCGTGTGTAAGGTGAGTCATGAGCGCCACTAGGGACTGCAGCATACAATAACAGACGTGTCTATACTGAGACTACTTCGACACTGACACAAACTCTACCTCGACATTTTCAGGTCATTTACACAAGCCCTGCCTCGACACTAACACTGTCTTGACACTCCTACGGCATTGACACTGACGCTGTCTTGACACCCCCACGACATTGACACTGACGCTGTCTTGACACTCCTACGGCATTGATACTGACGCTGTCTTGACACTCCTACGGCATTGACACTGACGCTGTCTTGACACCCCCACGACATTGACACTGACGCTGTCTTGACACTCCTACGGCATTGATACTGACGCTGCCTTGACACTCCCGCGACATGGACACTGACGCTGTCTTGACACTCCCACGAAATTTACACAGACCATGGTGTCGATTCCCTTGTTCACAAACTAGACTAAATTTAGAGAATTGACATCTCTTACTAACATACAGCGAACGGAAAGGACGGTGACATTAAAGAACTAAGTTAGAGATGTCAAATTAGCTTTGCCTTAAACTTCTCCGTATTTTTAATCCATACGTTTTAAGATGTCAACTATAACTGTATGGATGTGTCAGATTGACTAAATTTGACAACTATTATTTACATTAGTGTCTTTCTTATTTTATTGGACAGAAAAAGACGGAAATAGTCTAATTTTAGTTTAATTTGTGACCAAGAGAATCGGCACCACTGTCTAGACACTCCCACGACATTGACACAAACACAACCTTGACAATTTAAGAAAAAAAAAATTTTGACGTTCAATATCTCCGTCACCAAAAGGCTCCCAGATATGGTGCAGTACAACAAAAAGATCGCAATTATGAGAAGAATATGATACTTTTAACTTCGTTTAATATGTTTTTACATCCTGTATATTTTTCAACCGACTTCAAAAAGGAGGAGGTTCTCAATTCGACGCGTATGTTTTTTTTTTATATTTGTTCTACGATTACTCCGCCAATTATGAATCGATTTGGATGATTCTTTTTTGTTTGAAAGAGTATAGTTCCGAATAGGTCCCATAAGAATATTGTCATGATCTGATGATGAACTTTGGAGATATGAAACGGAACTCCTTATAAAATCACAGCAGAACCGCCGTAACAAGAAAAATTGCTTTGTTTATACGTGTAGTCGATGACTGACTGAAGGAAGTGGGGAGGGGGTACGTCAACCCCCCTCCTACCACTTTCCAAAATTAAATATATCGTGTGAGGTATTGTTTGAAAGGGCTTTTTGTGAGGATTTCAAACATTAACACACAAGCACTAAAAAGTGAAAAGTGAAAAGCTTTTTTACAAAAAAAGATAACCGCCTTCAAAAACTACAAAATAAATAATAACTTTAGCTTGGAAGTCGGTGGCAATACCTACATAACAAAAAACAAAACCAAAGCCGCCGACTTCCAAGCTAGTTATTTTTTATTTTGTAGTTTTTTGGAAAGCACGTGTCACCGTTGGTCCTGCGCCTAATCTCTCCCCGGTTGTGTCGGATAGCCGTCATTACGAGGAACACGGATAGGTTTTTAGTCAAAGCGGAAGAAGTCATTCAATGATTTCCCATCCTGCTTTCTTCTTCTTATCGTGTGGGCAGTAAGGTCTTACGACCCCACACACCCTAGTGACAGAGTTTCTAAACCGCCTCAAGGGCCTCTGACATGGTTTGAGTGGAACAGTAAGTCCAGGTTTCCTCACGATGTTTTCCTTCACCGATGTCAGTGATGTCCAAGATAAACTAGCAACTAGCTTCAACTTTCTGACTAACTGACCGACTCCTTAACAATACAAAAGTGCCTGTAAATGGTCTAATTGAAATAAATGTTTTGACTTTGAAACTTTAGAAAGAACATATAAAAACAAGGGTATGAAACGGGGTCCGACATTTACGCAGACGAAGTCGTGAGCAAAACCTAGTTAGTTAAATAAAATCTTCTCTTTCCAGGCGTCTTTCGTGAGGGCCGATCAGCTGGCCCAGCACCTCAACAGCCACCTCGCGAACTACAAGCGTCTGAAGCCGTGAGCGAGCGAGACAACACTACGGGCGCGTGCAAGCACAGATTATACCGACACAATTATTATATTATATTAATATAGAGTTTTATTTATTAATGAGTTTTATTTAATACTACCACTACCCTAAAACTCCACAACCCAGTAACTGGATAATACGATACCCCTTGGTAAGACTGGTTGTCAGACTTTCGGGCTTCTGACGACCCGTAACGACTTGTAGATCCACGTATGACAGCCGGGACTGGCTTAAAATGCTTTCTGAAGCACAGAGGAGTCTCGGTGTGTAAAGATAGGCACCCATCCACGGACCAACCCCGGCAAGCGTAGCTTAAACTCACGCCTTTTTCCCATGGCGGTAGGCAGAAACCACAGAACGCCACCTGCTATGATCCTTACATACTCAGTTCATACATCTCGTCATACAAGCACGCCGGTTACGAGTACTGCTCACCTGACCTTTCTGAAGGGCCTCACCAATAAGGTCAGTGTAGGTCTTCCTAAGGCGACCCCTCCCGGCGTTGTCACTCACCTCTGCCATATAAATACCTTTTGTTAATCGCTTTCACTCATCTTCTCAACATGACCGAACCATTTAAGCATACATAAGAAAATTGCAAAAAGCGACATCTATTATCAATAAATAAAACTACTACAACAATTAACGCCAACACAATTTCATAGATGGCGTTGTTATCAAAAACTAATTCTAACTACGCACTGCCCGGAAGGTGTAATTAACTTTAATAAATTCTCAATTTATAGACACATAATTAGATGACTGGTCTTATATAAGATACAGTGACCTTATATAGTAAGGCTTCATTATATGCCGAGATTTGTAGCTCGCCGTCCGATCAAGGACCAAGCCCGGGTCGACGGCGCGTTCTGTTCGCGCGCGCCTCAAAGAGCTGTCAGCACAGGGACGGGGCCAACGCCTGCCGGGGTTGCGGGACGTCGTAACAGAATACCGTGGCCCCGGAACGTAAAGGGCAACAGAAGGAACAGGGTGGTTTTTTAGTCAGTAAAAGACTGACAATCCATTCCGCCCCACCCAGGGCGGAAGGAGTCATTTGATGATTTTTACCATCATAAAAAAAAGAAAAGCTGGTTATTTTTAAACTCATGTTGAATCTTTATCAACAGTATGGAGAAGAATGGGCAATAAATTGCATACTTACACATAACATCACGCCTGTAATCCCCGAAGAGTTAAGCAGAGATGTATTGTAATAGGAAGCGAGCTTATTGCCATCAACCGGGCACAAATTCAGACTCCGAGGCTGCTACTGAGATATCCCTGATGAAAAAACCCAATAACACTTTTTGCCCGACCTGAGAATCCAACCAAGACCTCATACTCAACAGTCGCGCTTGCGACCACGCGGCCAACAGACCTGTTATAAATAGAAGATATAATAATTCGGCCAATATTCGTCATGGGCCCAAAAATAAAACATAATTGTCGATATTGTTATCTATGATTCTCAGAGACCGGGAAATAACGGTTTGTCCCGGGTTTTTGTGGTTATGACGCGGCAACACTAGTTGTGGGGAAGATGATACGGTATGAGTCATCTATTAAAATGTTACTTATTATTCTAATACAATGGTGTCGATTCCCTTGTTCACAAACTAAACTAAAATTAGTGTTTCGGAAGCAAGCTTGAGTTGATTAAAAGCAGTTTAATTATTCTTTCAGAATATGAAATGAAATCAGTCCATAAACGCATTTGCAGACGGAAGTAGTACAAAGAAAAACATAGATAACAAACAGTAAGGAGAGAATGACTGACATTTCGCTGACACTGACAACGTCAAATTAGCGCAGTGGCGCCAACAATTAGTAGACTGTTTCTATCTTTTTCTGTCCAATAGAACATGAAAGAGATGAATGTAAATAAGAGCTGTCAAATTTAATCAATCTGACACATCCATACAATTATGGTTGACATCTTAAAACGTATGGATTAAAAATACGGAGAGAGAAGTTCAAGGCAAAACTAATTTGACGTCTCTAACTTAGTTCTTTAATGTCACCGTCTTTTTCTTTCGCTGTATGTTAGTAAGAGATGTCAATTCTCTCTAGTTTGTGAACAAGGGAATCGGCACCAACACCAGCCTACTGACCCACTGCAGGGCAGGCCTCTTCTCACACAGAGAAGGCACGAGCATTGATCACCACGCTTGCTCAAGGCGGAACGACGAGAACGAACGAGTCTGAATTTGGCCACTTTTTTCCACGCGGACTCGCGTTCAAAAGCTAGTATTAACAAGCAAAGGTGTTCAAGAAGCCTTTATCGCCGCAGCTCAAATATTGGACCATCGCCAATTCTGACGTATGCGCCCGCGCATACCTCCACCGCAAACTTGTCATTAATGACACCCAGTTCGTTAGGGTTTGCGCTGCTAAGTTATTGATTAATAATATAGTTTTTAAATTTATGATACTAGCTTCTGTCCACGATTTTGTCTGCGTGGATTTCAATTATACAATAAAACATAACCCACATAACAAGTGAAAGAATTTTTGTAATCGAAACTTTTGCTTTGCGCAACGCTCGGTTCAGCGCCGAGAGTTAATGTGAGTTCTTTTTTAACATTAAATTATTATTTTTTTCTGACTTACTGCCTCGTTGGTCTAGTGGTCGCAAGCGCGACTGCTGTGCATGAGGTCTTGGGTTCGATTCCCAGGTCGGGCAAAGTGTTATTGGGTTTTTCCATTAGAAATTTCTCAGTAGCAGCCTCGGAGTCTGGATTTGTGCCCGGTTGATGGCAATAGGCTCGCCCCCTATTACATGGGACTTAAACATAACTGGCGAAATGTGGGTGTACTAATGGGTACACCTCTGCCTAACCCTTCGGGGATTACAGGCGTGATGTTATGTTTATGTATGTTTTTTTCTGACTGTTAACTTTAAAACTACACATGTATATTTATATGTCTTACCATAGACAAAACATAGCGCACTGTATTACCAATAAGATCTGTATTTTTTGTTACCTATGTTTTACAAATAATAAATGATTATTGATTATTGAAAATCCAACAACTATATTAAGCCAAAAAAAATATATTAAGCCTATGTCACCCGGGGGTAGTGTAGCTTCCCAACTGTAAAACATTTTTTACTTACAAGATAAACTTAGAAAGTGAATTGATAAGTTACTTTGATAAAATTACCCATTATCGAACCCGCAACTTAGTCACAGCGAGTGTCTTAACCACTGGGCCATCACGACATTGAATATAGGACGAGGGTTCTTTTAAAATAGAGCTGTTAGATTTCAAAATTGATCCGACAGAAAGGAAGCTCCACGGTAGCCACAAAATTCAAATTTTCTTATGTTTTGCTATTTGCAAGTCAGTGCCGATTTCCTTGGTCACAAACTAAACTAAAATTAGACTATTTACATCTGTTTCTGTTCAATAAAACAAGAAAGAGACTAATGTAAATAAGAGCTGTCAAATTTAGTCAATCTGACACATCCATACAATTATAGTTGACATCTAAAAACGTATGGATTAAAAATACAGAAAAGTTTAAGGCAAAACTAATTTGACATCTCTAACTTAGTTCTTTAATGTCACGGAATGTCACCGTCCTTTCCGTTAGCTGTATGTTAGTAAGAGATGTCAATTCTCTAAATTTAGTCTAGTTTATGAACAAGGGAATCGGCACCATTAACTCCATAAGTCGGTCAATTCTGAAATCTAAAGATTTCATGAAATAGTCATTCTATCGGGTTACCTGGCCCTATGGAGTTTTATTGCTGACTTAAATGGTTATAATTCTGAATATACATACTTCTTACGCCCGCGAATCATACTTTAATCAACATTAAACCTAATACTGACTTGCAAATTGCAAAACACGTAAGAAAATTTGAATTTCACGGGTTACCTTGGAGCTATCACCGTAAAACAAATTATGTTATCACAAATGGTGCCGATTCTCTTGTTCACAAACTAGACTAAATTTAGAGAATTGACATCTCTTACTAACATACAGCGAAAGGAAAGGACGGTGACATTAAAGAACTAAGTTAGCGATGTCAAATTAGTTTTGCCTTGAACTTTTCCGTATTTTTAATCCATTCGTTTTAAGATGTCAACTATAACTGTATGGATGTGTCAGATTGACTAAATTTGATAGCTCTTATTAACATTAGTCTCTTTCTTGTTTTATTGGACAGAAAAAGATGGAAATAGTCTAATTTTAGTTTAGTTTGTGACCAAGGGAATCGGCACCACTATATTAGGAACTTTCACAACTAAGAAATTATATTTTTAAAATGGCGTGTGTTGTGGCGGGATTGTCCAAAGAAAAATTAATGAAAAAACAATTTTGATAATCCTAACTATCCTATCCTAACTAATGTGTACAGAAACGAACATAGGGTACCTTTAATCCCGAATTCCCTAAAACAAGTACTGTTTCCGAGGGAAATCACAATAACGTTCTTATGATCATAGATGGCGCCACGTGTCGTTTCGAATCATGATTTTAACTAAATAATTAAAATGACATAATAATTGAAATGACAGGACATGGGTATTTGTTTCCGCGACTTCGTCCGTGTCCACGATAACCGAAATTTACACGGACGTAGTCGCGTGCAAATGCTAGTAATATTAAAAATGTCGAACTTACCAACCCTAACGCCGTCCCGGCCGAGTGCGTTACAATACAAGTTTTAGCTCAGACGTAGTTGAACATTTATATCAACATCTTGTGTATCAAGAAACAATATTACAAACAAAATTTTAATTAAAACAAAAACTGTTTCAAATCGAAAACAAAATCAGTGTCATTGTAAAACTGCAAAGAGATTCGAATTTAGAATTTGACATTTCAAAGCGTGTGACATTTTTTTTTTAATTCTCAAAAAGTTGTGTTCATTTTCTTGTTTTTTTTTTATTATTGAAATTTTTTTTTCTTTAACGCGTTCGTGGTCGGAATTTTTATGGACGAAAAAAATATTTTAAGTTTTTGTTAAAAGTGATAAGTGATTATTTATAGACTGATAGGCTAATTGTCTATCATTAAATCAGTTTGCGTGCCGTCAGGTATGTACTTAATGGTGGGAATATAACCGCCTTTTTTATACATAATTGCCTGATTCAAATTTTTATTGTGACTTTGTTTACAAAACTGCGAATGCTTAGATGGTTCGGTCATGTTGAGAGGATGAGTGAAAGACGATTAACAAAATGTATTTATATGGCAGAGGTGAGTGGCAACGCAGGGAGAGGTCGCCCTAGGAAGACCTACACTGACCTTATTGGTGAGGTCCTTCAGAAAGGTCAGGTGCGCAGTACTCGTAACCGGCGTGCTTGTATGACGAGATGTATGAACGTGGACGAGGCGAAAGGAGTATGTAAGAATCGTAGCAGGTGGCGTTCTGTGGTTTCTGCCTACCCTCGTGGGAAAAGGCGTGAGTTTATGTGTGTTTACTAAGAGTTGTTTTGTTATCTTGTAACACTGTTTTTTGAATCTATCAAAGCGTTGTGCTATTTTTGGTAGGAGCAAATCCTATGGGTTCGCGTCACCGACATGAAAGTCTTGCCGCGACCCTGACATACTAGTTTTACCGCTTTACTGACATGCTAACGTGCCCGCGTCACTGACTTGCTAGTCTTGCAGCGTCACCAACATGCTAGAATTACCGTATCCCCGATATATGGACTAGTGTTACCGCTTTACCGCCATATTGGTTTTTCCGCGTCCCCGACTTGCTAATTTGAAAGCGTCACCGACATGACAAGGTGACGGCGTCACCGACATGTTAAAGTAACAAAAGTTTTCGCTTCTATCAGTAGTCCTCGTGATAGCCTATTTTTTGTTTTAAATAATTAGTTCTACCTACCTACTATTATGTATGTAGATTAGATAATTCTTGTTCAAGTTTATGAGCTAAACTTAAGTTAGACTATTTCTAACATTTTTCCTCAAATAAAACAAGATGGGACTTCGACTGCCTCGTTAGTCTAGTGGTCGCAAAGCGCGACTGCTGAGCATTAGGTCTTGGGTTCCCAGGTCGCGCAGTGTTATTGGGTTTTTCCATCAAGAAACAAAATCAAAGTCAAAACATTTATTTCAATTAGACCATTTACAGACACTTTTGAATTGTCAAGCAGTCGGTCAGTTAGTCAGAAAGTTGAAGCTAGTTGCTTGTTTCAAAACGTAGGTAGGCCTCTATGGAGAAGAACGAGCAAGAAACTCCACGGACACTCTTTTTAATTAGGTTTTTACAAAATCCTGGTTATAATATTCTTGTTGCTTCTACATTGTGAAAACAATGAAGTTTAGTATTTAAAACAATAATAAAATAAATTATAATATGAATCAAAATGTAAGCCATAGCAGTTAAGAGATGACCAATCCCAACTGACAGCAGTCGTTCACGAGCATGACGCATGGATCAGCACCACCTAGCTCAACCATCATGATGGGAGCCAAATGATCCAACACACGCGCCACCATCAGCGAGACATTTTATTTTATCTTTATTCCTAACTGAACTTGTTTAATTTGAGGATAAGCGTTAGAAATAGTCTAAAATTATGTTTCTTAAACATAAAATCATATTTAATAAAGTACTTAGTAGTTATGTAGTTAAGATTACATAACATAACATCACACCTGTAATCCCCGAAGGGGTATGCAGAGTACAAGTACATCGACATTTCGCCAGTTATGTTTAAGTCTCATGTAATAGGGGGCAAGCTCATGCCATCAACCGGGCACAAATCCAAACTCCGAGGCTGCTACTGAGAAATTCCAGAAGAAAAAACCCAATAACACTTTGCCAGACCAGGGAACCCAAGACCTCATGCTCAGCAGTCGCGCTTTGCGACCACTAGACCAACGAGGCAGTCGAACTGTCAAACTGTCTGTAAATCATTGCAATTGATCTAACCTCAGTATTTTGCGGTTACAAATATGAGTAAGAGAATCTTCAATAATACCTAACCTAGGCTTGAGGTCAATACATTGAATGGTAGTAATTTCATTATAATAAAATTGATGAATCATGGGTTTTACCATTCCTTACTTCCTATAACTAGAATGTCTGTCTATAATGTTTGTTTTCAAGGATTCTCAATACGAATCTTCTTTATCGTGTAGGTAGTAAGGTCTTGGCGCTTTGCACACAGAGCAACTATTGCAGCAACTGGCAACTAGCTGTTTACATATATTTCAATTGGACTGCGCACACATAGCGACTCGAGTTTCGAGTTCCGGCGATCGTCAAAAGTTTTCAGTTGCTGCAATCGATGACTAAGTTAGTTCCTAATAGAATAGCCGCAACTAGCAACTGTTAAATATTATACCGTTAACGCTGATCGCTGCGTAGATTGAGCAACTCGGCTGTGAAAGTTGCTCACAGATTGCCATAAAGTTGCGGCAACCGTAAACGTTATAGCAACTATCAACTTTTACAGGAAACTTTTAAAGTGTTGATAGTTGCCTCAACTTAAGTTGCTCCGTGTGCAAAGCGCTTTACGGCACCCTAGTGTCAGAGTTTCTAAACCGCCTCAAGGGCCTCTGACATGGTTTGAGTGGGACAGTAAGTCCCAGGTTTCCTCACGATGTTTTTCCTTCACCGAAATCCATACTAATATTGTAAATGTGAAAGTTTGTCTGTCTATTCTGAAATAAATTGTCAAACATCAACAAGTGAAAAACAATTATAGCCCGCGATCTCGTGGCGTAAACATCGGACCCCTGTTTCATACTCTTGGGATAAATTTAGGAAAATCCTTTCTAAGCGGGCGTCTACTAACTATAAACTAGGTACCTCCCTGCCAAATGTCATCTTCATACGTCAAGCGGTTTTCTATATTTCGTGATGAATGAGTGACCTGGCTTATATTTAGATAGATAATTATATATGTAAAGATTAGAAAAATACATAACAAGTCTTAATCTTCAAAATAAACATATAACATAACATCACGCCTGTAATCTCCGAAGGGTTAGGCAGAGGTGTACCCATTAGTACACCCACATTTCGCCAGTTATGTTTTTAGTCCCATGTAATAGGGGGCGAGCCTATTGCCATCAACCGGGCACAAATCCAGACTCCGAGGCTGCTACTGAGAAATTTCCAAATGGAATGGAATGGATGGAAAAACCCAATAACACTTTGCCCGACCTGGGAATCGAACCTAAGACCTCATGCACAGCAGTCGCGCTTGCGACCACTAGACGAACGAGGCAGTCTTCAAAATAAAATTTACTCAAAACAAAACTATAGGTACAAACCAACCTCTGCGAAAGAATTCATAATCATTTCCTACACATTATTGCAGTATAACCAGATTTGGTCCAGCAGTTTCGGAGTTGCGCGCGACAAACATATAAACCCGTTTTGTTTTTTTTTGGCTAACAGGTTTGTTTTTGATTAATGCTAAATACCTGTTTGTGGCTTCGAAGACTATCTTTATAAGAAACTTGATATCATTGACTTTAGATATTATATATTTTTTTACTTGTGGCTAAGTAATAACAGCCGCACAGGTCGACCCATCAGGTTAAGCTACGCTTGCCGGGGTTGGTCCGTGGATGGGTGACCATCTTAAGCCTCGACCTCGACTCGGCCTCGATCTTGGTATAGAGGGGGTAATTTGTGCATATGTTGTAGATATTTAACGTCCGCAGACGCACGCAGACGCGTCCGCCTCGAATCCGATTGTTGTCGATTTTTGTGGCACAGATCAAAGGGTTTCGGCGCGGACGTCTGGCGTCTGTCCACGTCTGGCGACGCATCAGTTTAATCGGAGTTGCGATTGAGACATTTGAGAATGCAGGCGTGCTTCTTGCGGTTTAATTCTTGTTGAAATGGTTAATAATATGAGCACCGAGGAAACTTTTAGGTTTATTAAGCTATATCAAGCTGGACACTGCTTAATATACATTTTTAAACGTGCGTGTTGCGTCTGTCGAGTATGAACCTAGACTGATCGACCTGCAGACGTGTGGACAGCTCGTGGTGATCCATCTGCGGACGCATCTCCAGACGTGTAGAGGAGGCTTTAAAGCCTCCTCTACACGTCTGCAGGTCGATCAGTCTAGGTTCATACTCGACAGACGCAACACGCACGTTTAAAAATGGATATTAAACAGTTTACAGCTTGATATAGCTCAATAAACCTAAAAGTTTCCTCGGTGCTCATATTGTTAGACATTTCAACAAGAATTAAACCGCAAGAAGCACGCGTGCACTCTCTAATGTCTCAATCGCAACTCCGATTAAACTGATGCGTCGCCAGACGTGTGGACAGACGCCGGACGTCCGCGCCGAAACCCTTTGATCCGTGTCACAAAAACCGACAACAATCGGATTCGAGGCGGACGCGTCTGCGGACGTTAAATACCTACAACAGATGCACAAATTACCCCCTCTATACATCTGCGGACGCATCTGCAGACGTGTAGAGGAGGCTTTAAGCCTCGACCCGCTCGCCCCCTATTACATGGGACTTAAACATAACTGGCGAAATGTGGGTGTGCTAATGAGTACACCTCTGCCTAACCCTTCGGGGATTACAGGCGTGATATTATGTTATGTATGTTATGTTGTAGGTATTTAACGTCCGCAGAAGCACGCAGACGCGTCCGCCTCGAACCCGGTTGTTCTCAGCAATGGGACAGTAAAATGACAACTAACCTTAAATGAACTATAGTTCACTTCATCTCAATTCATCGAGAGAGATTCTCATTAAAAGTTTCCTCAATTTTTTGCTAACATTGAGCATAAAATCTTCGCTGTCAATATTAAAGAATTATGACATCAGTTACATGAGGTTATGGGCTTATGGCACCTAGGTACCAGTTATCCTATCCTTCTCTAGATTTTTTAATTACTAAAATAAACTAAAGTACATTATTTACAAGCTTAATAATAAAAATAAAATAAAAAACAACCAGAATAAAAAAAAAAGAGAAACTAAAATTAAATGGCATCAAAAAATTCATCCGCATCGCTGTCCACTGGAAATGTGCCCAAAAGACTGGCCGCATTGCCACGTTGAATGGCAATAAATTAAATAATTAATTTTAGATTTAAATACATAGGTACACAACAGACATAATACATCACGCCTGTAATTCCAGAAGGGTTAGGCAGAGGCGTACTACCTACACATTAGTACACCCACATTTCGCCAGTTATGTTTTTAGTCCCATGTAATAGGGGGCGAGCCTATTGCCATCAACCGGGCACATTTCCAGTGGACAGCGATGCGATGAGATGAAATCCAGACTCCGAGGCTGCTACCGAGAAATTCCTGATGGAAAAACCCAATAACACTTTGCCCGACCTGGGAATCGAACCCAAGACCTCATGCACAGCAGTCGCGCTTGCGACCACTAGACCAACGAGGCAGTGAGTGCAAATATACAAAAATATTATAAGTAGATAATTGGGTGAAACAAAGAAAAAGAGAAATTCATTGAAAGTTGTGTTCAAATGTGAAGGTTTATATAAGGAAGTCCAAAGTCCAAACTTAAAGCATAGCCAAGATAAACTCTGTACTTTAAAATGTCTGTTTGTCTTGTAAACAACTGCTAAACTCATCATCTGCCTACCCTTTTCCCAACTATGTTGGGGTCGGCTTCCAGTCTAACCGTATGCAGCTGAATACCAGTATCTTACATGGAGCGACTGCCTATCTGACCTCCACAACCCAGTAACTGGGTAATACGATACCCCTTGGTAAGACTGGTTGTCAGACTTTCAAGCTTCCGACGACTCGTAACGACTGTCAAATATCCACGTATGACAGCCGGGATCAACGGCTTAACGTGCTTTCCGAGGCACGGAATGATGTCAGTAATGTCTAAGATAAACTTTAGAAAGTACATATGAATTGAAAAAAGTCACATTGGTACTTGCTCTCATGCATGAGGTTGTTTGAACCCTTCGGACAACCTCATGCATGAGAGGCGGGCGCCTTAACCGCTAGGCCATCACGACGAAATGACTGCTTAACTACTGAACCGATTTCTTACAAGACATAATTAGCGTGTAACGCTAACAGACAAGGGTCATGGGTCAATTCCCAGGTCGGGCAAAGTGTTATTGAGTTTTTCCATCAAGAATTTCTCAGTAGCAGCCTCGGAGTCTGGATCTGTGCCCGGTCAATAGACTCGCCCCCTATTACATGGGACTTAGACATAACTGGCGAAATATGGGTGTACTAATGGGTACACCTCTGCCTAACCCCTCGGGGATTACAAGCGTGATGTTATGTTAAATACTTATTTAAAAAATGCCAACGACCTTATTTTAATCTGTATGGGATATCCTCCTATGATAATAGTAAATTGACCTTTTTTAACTGTAATTTTATATTCAAATATTTATATGAATTTCATAATAAACTTCCGTTTTAATTAGATTAATTTAGTTTTATCTTAACACAGCTATTTAATACGCAGAAATCTAGGTCGGTAGTAGTGGTAGTACACACTAAACAATCCTTTTCCCATCTATGTTGGGGTCGGCTCCCAGTCTAACCGGATGCAGCTGAATACCAGTATTTTACATGGAGCGACTGCCTATCTGACCTCAACAACCCAGTAACTGGGTAATACGATACCCCTTGGTAAGACTGGTTGTCAAACTACTTAGTTTTTACTTCCCCTGTCTGTAGCCCCAAAGTATGGGCGAATGGCATTTTTATTGATAGACTATGTCCATCTCATGCGCTGCACACTTCCACCGGGAACGGGGACCTTATCAGAGGCCGGTGGGCCTTGAGGTCTCAAACCACCCGGCAACCGGCGTCCTCCCCGTCGACGCACAGAAAGGGGAGAAATACTCGTGGCTATTTTTTGAATGAATGAATGAATGTTAAATTGAATGATACATTTATTTGTCAGAATATAACATAACATAACATCACGCCTATAATCCCCGAAGGGTTAGGCAGAAGCGTACCCATTAGTACACCCACATTTCGCCAGTTATGTTTTTTTTTTTTTTAGTCCCATGTAATAGGGGGCGAGCCTATTGCCATCAACCGGGCACAAATCCAGACTCCGAGGCTGCTACTGAGAAATTCCTGATGGAAAAACCCAATAACACTTTGCCCGACCTGGGAATCGAACCCAAGACCTCATGCACAGCAGTCGCGCTTGCGACCACTAGACCAACGAGGCAGTCAACAATCAGAGTCAGTCAGAATATAGGTAGCTAATATAAGTTCATAAGATTTATGTGTTTCACTATATTCGGAGTTTCAGCCGTGCAAAAATTTACGTCTCCTCGTCGATATTTCGTATCCTATTTATTGTGTCTCTCACTTCATCTCTGATAATACAACTTAAACTGTTGTAAAGTCATACTTGTATGCTTTAATACGACTTACCGTTTGTCCATTGACAAAAAATGAAGAGCAGCCCTAGAAAAAGATTGAGAGATAGAGCTGTGCCCTAAAAAATATCATGTACATGTAAATATACGTTTCATGTAAATTACATCATTTTTTTTAGGGCACAGCTCTATACACATTTCGGCCATGTCTTTTCATCTTTATACGTCAAGCGGTTTTCGATTTTTTCGTGATGAGTTAGTGACCTTTCGCTATATTTAGATGTAGTCTGGATGGTGCGCAGTACTCGTAACCGGCGTGCTTGTATGACGAGATGTATGAACGTGGACGAGGCGAAAGGAGTATGTAAGGATCGTAGCAGGTGGCGTTCTGTGGTTTCTGCCTACCCCCATGGGAAAAAGGCGTGAGTTTATGTTTGTAGTATGGATGGATTTGAAGCTCGCTATCAATACATTCTCTCTTGGCGGCCATTGACGTCAACATACCCAATTAAACCGACCACTTGAATGTTTATAAAAACAAATAAAAATCTTCACTTTTTTCCTTCAATAAAAAGGTCCACCTTTTTGTGTAAACTTAAAAAGATTTTATGTTTGGTTTTTTTTTGTTTGAGCGCGCTAATCTCCGGAACTACTAGTCCGATTTTAATAATATACCCTACTAGCTTTTGTCCGCTGCTTCGCCCGCGTAAAGAGTAACTTTACATAAAGTAAGTTGAAGTATCCCAAAAGAACACATTAAAATAATACCCCCTATTACTGCCCCACTGCAGGGCAACGGTACCCCCTTGGTAAGACTGGTTGTCAGACTTTCGGGCTTCTGACGACCCGTAACGACTGTCAAAGATTACATATCGATCTCATCATCATCTGCCCAGCCTTTTCCCAACTATGTTGGGGCCGGTTTTCAGTCTAACCAGATGCAGCTGAATACCAGTATTTTACATGGAGCGACTGCCTATCTGACCTCCACAACCCAGTAACTGGGTAATACGATACCCCTTAGTAAGAATGGTTGTCAGACTTTCGGGCTTCTGACGACCCGTAACGACTGTCAAAGATTCACGTATTGATTTATCTGTAGGTAGTATGCAGTGGAATATTTGCATTCATGTCAGTAATGAGGCACCCGCATCGCTAAATTAAAAAATAATTTAGTCTGGGTTTATTGCGTCACTGTAAACCTAAATACCAAAATACTACCTTATCATCTAACTATACCTATATTACGATTACAGATAAAGGCTTACCAAGTTTTGACAAAAAAAAATGATATTGAGGTGGTGTAAGAATGAACGAAATTGAATGAACTTAAATAATGTACTTAACTTGGTATTAAACCATTCTTATCATTCGTTCCTTACGCAAAATCGTTCACTACCCCAACACTTTTAGTTGTAGTATGGTAACATTATTTTTCTTTGAACTGTCAAGTTACTGAATAAAATTAAAAGTCGAAATATACTACTTTTATTAAGTGTCAAAATGAGCTCATGAGGAGCTCGTGGCTAAGTAATAACAGCTGCACGGGTCGATCTATCAGGTTAAGCTACGCTTGCCGGGGTTGGTCCGTGGATGAGTGACCATCTTTACACACCGAGACTCCTCCGTGCCTCGGAAAGCACGTTAAGCTGTTGGTCCCGGCTGTCATACGTGGATCTTAAACAGTCGTTACGGGTCATCAGAAGCCCGAAATTGCGACAACCAGTCTTGCTAACGGGTATCGTATTACCCAGTTACTGGGTTGTGGAGGTCAGATAGGCAGTCGCTCCATGTAAAATACTGGTATTCAGCTGCATCCGGTTAGACTGGAAGCCGACCCCAACATAGTTGGGAAAAGGCAGGCAGATGATGATGATTATAATTTTTTTTATTGATATTCTGACGTAATTATCAATCCGTTAGTTTCCGTAAATAAACCTATTAGTAGATCATTAACCCTTAATTAAGAATCGCTAATGGTTTTATAACAAACTTGCTTTTGCCCGCGGTTTCGCTCGCGTAAACTTCGGGTAACTGATGGTAAACTCCTACGCTTCTTCTAAGTTTTTCCATACAAACTTTGGACCCCCCTTTCATG
This sequence comes from Hoplodrina ambigua, assembly GCA_949774945.1. Taxonomy (NCBI): domain Eukaryota; kingdom Metazoa; phylum Arthropoda; class Insecta; order Lepidoptera; family Noctuidae; genus Hoplodrina; species Hoplodrina ambigua. Next base: position 727,292 of record OX458994.1, on the reverse strand, counting down.
CCCTAAGAGGGTGAATTTTGGAAATTCCTTTCTTAGTGGACGTCTGCTAACTATAAACTACCTCCCTGCCAAATTTCATCTTTATACGTCAAGCGGTTTTCGATATTTCGTGATGAATGAGTGAGTGAGTGATCTTTCGCTTTTGTGTATTTAGAGATTAGAAGAAGAAGATAGATAGAAGATAATTTCATTGGAATTTTTACTTTATTAATATTATAAAAAAAACAGTATGAAAACATATGAATACGATACCCCTTGGTATGCCAAGGGCTATCGTGTTACCCAGTTACTGGGTTGTGGAGGTCAGATAGGCAGTCGCTCCATGTAAAATACTGGTGTTCAGCTGCATCCGGTTAGACTGGAAGCCGACCCCATATATATTGTCGGGAAAAGGTTAGGCAGATTTGTTTCTTGAAAAACTTAAAATAATGTGCACTATCGTGTTAAATTATGGTACCGTACCCAAAGAGGGCAAAACGAGACCCTATTGCTAAGACGCTGTGTGTCTGTCCGTCAAAGTCAAAGTCAAAACATTTATTTCAATTAGACCATTTACAGGCACTTTTGAATTGTCAAGCAGTCGGTCAGTTAGTCAGGAAGTTGAAGCTAGTTGCTCGTTCCAAAACGTAGGTCTCTATGTAGAAGAACGAGCAAGAAACTCCACGGACACTCTTTTCAATTAGGTTTTTACAAAATCCTGGTTACATTATTCTTGTTGCTTCTATGTGAAAGGCCAGGACGAACAGGCTAACGTGCTTTGCGAGGCACGGGGATGTCACACCATAAACTTTCAAGCTTTAAACTGAAAAATTCCTAATGGAAAAACACTACAAAAATTGAACCCAAGATCTCAAACATCCAATCTTTTAAAAGGTCTATTAAATGACCCGTTACATACAAATTGGGGTCAAAAAGTAACAAAACAACATCAACAATATCGAACTTTGATCTTTAAAATCAAAAGATTACGGTACAAAGTAGCTTAGCAATTAGTTTTTGCGGTTTCTCTGTGTATTTTTCTAAAAATAAAGATATTTTCCTTGTGGTTTGAAACAATAATACAATTAGCAATTTAAATTCTGATCGCGGAATGATAAATATGTACTCACTTAATTGCATAAATAGTTGCTTTTATAGTGATTCACAGCCACATGTTAGTCCGGATTAATGCGATGTTAGTAGTATTTATAATCATGGGCGTAGCCACGTTGAGACAGAGTGGGGTCCTTGCCCCACCCAGCCACGATGACGCAGAGTGGGGCATTTGCCCCACCCTGCCTGGCTCACGGGTTTCAAAAGGTAGTTTAAAAATGAATAATTACACTTAAAAAAAATATTTACAATCCAGAAATTATACTATAGTTTTGTACAATTGAATACATTATAAATGTAAAACTTTTTAAGTATTTACTAGTATTGCCCCACCCAAAATCAAAACTTGGCTACGCTGACGGTTATAATACCAGCCCATTACTGTCCCACAGCAGGACAAAGCCCTTTTCTCATACAGAAGGCACGAGCATTGATCACCACGCTTGCTCAAGGCGGTTTGGCGATTTCAGTTGGAATTGGTCATCTCATAACTGACATGGATTACATCTTTAGCACTGTTATATTTTATTTTTATTATTCTTTTACATTTTTTTTAACATATAACATTAAACAATGTTTAAATGTAATTTATAGGAAGCGTTCGAACTGGTTTCGTGTCCTTTCCCAAAGGTCAGATTCACACTTCGGCTAAGAAAGTGGCCATTTGATATGCGACGCCATTTTTATGGTAAACAACATAACATCACGCCTTTAATCCCCGAAGGGTTAGGCAGAGGTGTACCCATTAGTACACCCACATTTCGCCAGTTATGTTTTTAGTCCCATGTAATAGGGGGCGAGCCTATTGCCATCATCAACCGGACACAAATTTAAACTCCGATGCTGCTACTGAGAAATCCCTGAAGGAAAAACCCAATAACACTTTGCCTGACCTGGGAATCGAATCCAAGACCTAATGCTCAGCAGTCGCGCTATGCGACCACTAGACCAACGAGGCAGTCCAGTTCTAAAGTAATGTTATTATCATCATACCTCCTTAAATATCAATTTAGAAAAAACAGGCGTCTGCGCGACCGCAAATCGATCATATATTTATTAATAAATTAATAGACTAAAGAAAAAAATTGTTTACTTCAACGTTCGATTGTCTATGGTCAGGTTAGGGCCTCTTAATGATCGCAGCGAATAAAAAAGAAAGAACAAAATTATTGTTTATGGACACAGAAATACGTGATATAAAAAGATAGAACCTGTCTAGCCTTTTCTTAACTATGTTGGGGTCGGCTTCCAGTCTAAGCGCATGCAGCTGAATACCAGTATTTTACATGGAGCGACTGTCTATCTGACCTCCACAACCAAGTAACTGGGTAATACGATACCCCTTGGTAAGACTGGTTGTCAGATTTTCGGGCTTCTGATGATAAAGTTACATTATAGTACTTGCCTGGACTCAACCTCTCAACCATCACGATATTTTTCTTTTGGGTAGGTATAATAATGAGTGATTAATGACGCCGCTAGTCGAGCAACAAATCGCTGATTTGTTTTTGTTTCGAGAGCCGTCTCAGTACGCACACATGCGTTGTGAGTCTTGTAAATACTTTATCTTTAAATATATTATGTTTGTTTCAGACAATAATGCGATCATGGGGGGCAACTGTGCTCTCACCGTTCTGCTGGTGCTTACCGTGATAACGGTCGCCAGTGCGCAGACGCAGTACCTCGGTAAATATACTCCACACTTCATAATTTATACCAGCCTATTACTGTCCCACTGCAGGACAGCCTCTTCTCATACAGAGAAGGCACGAGCATTGATCACCACGCTTGCTCAAGGCGGATTGGCGATTTCAGACTAATTATTATTTTTTATTAAAATAAAAATAGCCTTAGTTACTCCTTATAACGTCAGCTATCTATCAATGACAGTCACGTCAAAATTGGTCGAGGCGTTTCCGAGATTAGAACAACAAGACAGACAGACCAAACATTTATTTTCATATGCATGTAGTAACAAGATATGGCTATTCAGTAGGATTTGCAGCTATCCTTTTCGCACGCGATCTTCGCAGGAGGACAGCGATAGCATCTCCAACTAAATAATTTAAAAAAAAATCCTCTTAAGGAAATTCGTTTCTTTTTTCATTTTCATAATATAACGTAACATCACACCTGTAATCCCCGAAGGATTAGGCAGAGGTGTACCGTGTGCCTATCCATTAGTACACCCACATTTCGCACGGAATATTCCTGATGGAAAATTCCAATAACACTTTGTCCGACCTCAGAATCGAGAAGACCTCATGCTCTGCAGTCGCGCTTTACAGCCACTAGACAATAAATACATAAACTCACGTCTTTCTCCCATGGGGGCAGCCAGAAACCACATAACGCCACCTGCTACGATCCTTACACACTCCTTTCGCCTCGTCCACGTTCATACATCTCGCCATACAAGCACGCCGGTTACGAGTATTGCGCACCTGACCTTTCTGAAGGACCTCACCAATAAGGTCAGTGTAGGTCTTCCTAGGGCGACCCCTCCCTGCGTTGCCACTAGACCAACGAGGCAGTTATCATTTTCTAAAACAGTATTTAAGGAAAGGTTTCTGCAACTGGATCTTGCTTAACATGTAAAAATATGTAGGTAAGTAAAAAATATATTATGATATCGCTGTTTTTATGATCATCTTTAAACATGAAAAACACGTTATTCTCAATAACAAGTCAGCGCATAAATGATTCTTTTGACATCATTAAATTAAAGGTTATTAAATCTAGTTTAAGAATATGCTAGCACTCTCCCCGCGACGTCGTTCGCGTCTCTTCTTCTTTCTTTATCGTCTGGGCAGTAAGGTCTTACGACCCCACACACCTTAGTGTCAGAGTTTCTAAACCGCCTCAAGGGCCTCAGGACGTCCTAACAGGATACCGTGGCCCCGGAGCGTAAAGGGCAACAGAAGGAACAGGGTGGTTTTTTTGTCAATAAAAGTCTGACAGTCCCTTCCGCCCCACCCAGGGCGGAAGGAGTCATTTGATGATTTGTACCACCCCAAAAAAAAACTAATTAAAAAAATACTTTTAAAAACAAGCTTTAATTTAAAAATCTACAATATTGATTATTGGACATTGTATTGTCATCAGAACTAAAGGTGTATGCAACATTTCAGCTCAATCGGATACCAACAAATGGTCGAAAAATGGTTTGCAAATTTTGAAAGGACAACTTACATACGAACAGTGCAAGCTAACTATAAGCTTGTAAAAAGGACCTCTGCAATTGCAAACACTCAAACAAACAATCAAATCTTTCCTCTTTATAACATTGTTAGTAGAGAAATACTTTGATATTTTTTATTATGTTTTTGAAAGCTATGACATCTTAAATCTATAATTATCTATTCTAATAATAACCCCTCGTTGCCTCGTTGGTCTAGTGGTCGCAAGCGCGACTGCTGTGCATGAGGCTTTGGGTTCCCAGGTCGGGCAAAGTGTTATTGAGTTTTTCCATCAGGAATTTCTCAGTAGCAGCCTCGGAGTCTGGATTTGTGCCCAGTTGATGGCAATAGGCTCGCCCCCTATTACATGGGACTAAAAACATAACTGGCGAAATGTGGGTGTACTAGTGGGTACACCTCTGCCTAACCCTTCGGGGATTACAGGCGCGATGTTACGTGTATGTATCCATTCGAAAAAATAACGAATCGTAACTTAACAGGGACGGTTCGTCATTTATAGGAACTGGAATAAATATGAAGGTTTTAAATTGTCAATTTTATAATCTACTAGCTTCTGTCCGCGACTTCGTCCGCGTAAATTTCGGTAATCGCAGACACAGACGAAGTCGCGGAGAAAATTACCCTTGTCCTGTCATTTCAATTCGAAACGACACGTGGCGCCATCTATGATCATAAGAACATTATTGTGATTTCCCTCGGAAACAGTACTTTTTTTCGGGATTAAAGGTACCCTATGTTCGTTCCTGTACACCTGGCAACGTATATGCAAAATTTCAGGATGATCGGTTCAGTGGCTTAGGCGTAAAATGGTAACAAACAAACAAACAAACTTACTTTCGCATTTATAATATTAGTTAGGATAATATTAGTTAGGACTAGGTTTAGCATGCGACTTTGTCCGCGTGAATCTAAATTCCTCATGAATCTGACTATGAATACAAAAACGTTTTTTTCCAATCAGCCTAGTAGTTCCAAAGATTAGCTCGTTTAAACAAACAAAAAAACTATTCAGCTTAATAATACTTAGTAGGTATAGATTTAAGCATGATATTTTGACATTTACGGTTATAAACTGTCGACAAGTTAACTTTTTTTTTGCAAAGACACCCATAAGGGGCCATGTTGATTTTTAAAGTATAAAAGTAGTCCAAGAGTGCGGGGGCTTAGACAAAGAAACAATTTCAAAACGATAACGAAGTTAGAAAATACTAAAATGTATGGGATTGACATAAGCCGCGTTAAGTCACGTGGTCAATCGACGAAGCGATGTTACTTTGTCTAAGGCGCCTGGGCCTTTAGACCAATGTCATCTTCATCATGCCCCGCTCACTGGTCGCTCTAAGACGATTAACACACGGCACCGCGCACCGCCGCGGTTGGCGGTGAAGCGGATCTCATGTCGCATTGGCCTCTAAGAAATCCCTTGATGCCTAACACACGTACACCGCCCGACCGCGCGGTCGTGCGGTGCAATCCGCTTTACCGCCACCGCTCTCCGCGGCAGGCAGTGCGAAAAGACTGAAGCTGTGGCAAGAAAATGTTTCTCTCTTCTTCTTCTTCATCGTGTGAGCAGTAAGGTCTTACGACTCCACACACCCTAGTGTCAGAGTTTCTAAACCGCCTCAAGGGCCTCTGACATGGTTTGAGTGGAACAGTAAGTCCAGGTTTCCTCACGATGTTTTCCTTCACCGATGTCAGTGATGTCCAAGTCTCTAGTAATTAATATAGGTCGGAAATCACCAATCTATCAAGCTAGCGTGGTGATCAATGCTCGTGCCTTCTCTGTATGAGAAGGGGCCTTTGTCCTGCAGTGGGACAGTAATATAATAAATTGTAAAAGCATTGCTCAAAATTTTGTTTTTTGGTTTGCTCTCGACTCTAGTCTAGGTCGGCTGTGACAGGGGCAAACTCTACGGTGGAGTAAGCTTACACAAAAGCCTGTATTTCTAAACCAAAATCTTATTCTGTCCCCAGACATCCTGCAAGGACTGCAACAGCTGTTCCAACCATACCCAGGAAATGATTATATAAACCAATTTAATGGGCCAACAAGACCCCCAACACACAAGCAAACGAACAGACAAGACAGTAGAAAGAAGACAGAACATCGACATCAAACGACAGACAGAAGAACCAAGAAGCCAGCACCAACAAATCATTACGATTATGTCTTCGCCACAACAGAGAAACCAACAAGAAAAACAACAAAAGCAACATCTAGTCAAAATAATTCTAGGAGCATTAACAATAAGAATGAATATAGCAACGTACTTGTAGGTGAATATTATAACCCGTACGAAAGTACAACAAAATCGAATAGAGTGAAAACAACAACCACAACAGAAGCGAATAACTTCAATTATTACAATAATGGTAATAGGGGAACGACACAAAATGTTTTTGGTAGCAGTTTCAACGTTAGGCCTGTTACTGAGAATGTTTTTGGAAGTGGGAATCATAGAGAAACGTTTGCTGCTAATAACCAAGCTAGACCAACGAATAACGGTGCTAGCCTTGTCAATATCTACCAAGGCAGCAACAGCAGACCGCAAACAGTAAATGATAGAAATCGAGGAAACAACAACAATAATAGAGAAACATTTAACACAGATTTAAACAACCAATATTCGAGTTCACAGCGACCGAATAATAACTGGAATAATGGAGTATTTATACCAGATATAACTCCAGGATTTAATAACTTTGGAAGTAATAGCGGCAACAGTAGAGAGACTTTGAATTCTAATGCCAATAATAGAGGTAGTTCGAACTCTGGTACAAATAACAGAGGTAGTACGACTTCTAGTACAAATATTAGAGGGAGTTCGGCCTCGAATACAAATCGAGGAAATGGGAATTCTAATACAAATATTAGAGGTCCTCTAAACTCTAATACAAATATTAGAGGTCCTCTAAACTCTAATGCAAACAACAGAGGAACAGCAAGTACCTATAATACAAACAGCAATTGGGGTAACCCCAACAACTTCAATCAGGGTAACACAAATCCTGGCAGTTTCTATTACCCGGATAATCCTTTAATAAATCGGCCAGGAGTTCAACCAGCACCCGTCGATTTGGGTCTGCCACCGATAACAAATAGACCCGTTACTAATAATAATAATTTTGTGGTCTATAATAGACCTTCAGAGCCTAATCCTGGAACGTTTACTGATCAACCTGATCGGGAACCTGATATACTGATCGGTCCTGATGAAGATGATATGACGGAATGGCAGAAGAGAAGATTTGAAGATACGGCTGAAAGAAGTAAGTGTTTTAGCTTTTTTGGTGATGTATGAACGTGGACGAGGCGAATGGAGTATGTAAGGATCGTAGCAGGACGCGTTCTGTGGTTTCTGTTTACGACCATGGGAAAAAGGCGTGAGTTTACGTTATGTTATGATTCTTGTAGTATTTCTGGAACTGCCCCGTGGGTCTTGGGTTCGATTCCCAGGTCAGGCAAAGTGTTATTGGGTTTTTCCATTAGAAATTTCTCAGTAGTAGCCTTGGAGTCTGGATTTGTGCCCGGTTGATGGCAATCGGCTCGCCTTCTGTTACATGGGACTTAAACATAACTGGGTACACCTCTGCCTAAACCTCCGGGGATTTCAGGCGTGATGTTATGTTATGCATGTATGACTGGAACTGCCTCGTAATACTTGAACGTCGAGCGTGAGGTCCTTGTGTTCAATTCCAAGGTCAGGCAAAGTGTTATTGAGTTTTTCCGTTAGGTTTCTCAAAATAAACTCTATCTAATTTAATTTAACGTCTCTTTTCCAGTGTGTGACTACTACAAATCGCTGACTATCAAGAAAGTGGTGGCTCTGCCCCTGATACCGTCTCCAGACCCTGTGGAAGTTAACGTGTCTGACTGCACACCCATCAATGTTCCTCTGGTCATCGGTGGTACAGTGGCCACCATTCAGGAGTTTCCACACATGGCTCTGGTGGGCTGGACCAAAGTTAGGGTAAGTCAAATTCAATGTCAAAACCTTTTTTTCAATTAGACCACTAAGGCACTATCATACGGCACCGCACACCGCCGCGGTTGGCGGTGAAGCGGATCTCATATCGCATTGGTCTCTAAGAAATCCGTTGATGCCTAACACGCGTATAGCGCGCGACCGCGCGGTTGAGCGGTGCTCGCACCTCCACCGCACCTCCGCGCTGACGTCCTCGCGGTGAGGCGGCGCCTTAAGCCGGGTACTCATTAGCGAGCTATAACCGTAACTTATGTGATACAGTAACGAGGTTCTAGTGTGTACGCGAATGAGTACGTTGTAAACGTCGGGTCGCTGCAAGCCGCACGCGTACCGCTCGCAGCAGGTTTGCGAACCACGTACACACTATGTTTTTTGGTTACAGTACATGCAACGGTTACAGTTACAGCTCGCTAATGAGTACCCAGCTTTACACACGGGGCACCGCATAACCGCGCGGATCATTGTGGGAGCGACACGTGTTGCAATTCAGACATGAAATCCTTGCCAGTGTCTGTGATAACACTGGTTAAAACCGTGTTACATCCATCCGCGCGGACAGGCGCGTTAACCGCCTAACCGCGCGGGGCACCGCTAAGAAATTCGCGCACCGCTACCGCCCTCCGCGGCGGTGCGCGGTGTCGTGTGTTAATTGCCTAAACGACACTTTAGAACGTTGTACAAGATGAAAGAGTCGAGTCTAGTTGCATTTTGAATTATAGTTGCATAGTTGACATAACATAACATCACGCCTGTAATCCCTGAAGGGTTAGGCAGAGGTGTACCCATTAGTACACCCACATTCCGCCAGTTATGTTTTTAGTCCCATGTAATAGGGGGCGATCCTATTGCCATCAACCGGGCACAAATCCAGACTCCGAGGCTGCTACTGAGAAATTCCTGATGGAAAACCCAATAACACTTTGCCCGACCTGGGAATCGAACTCAAGACCTTATGCACAGCAGTCGCGCTTGCGACCACTAGACCAACGAGGCAGTTGCATAGTTGAATTTTGGGAAAAATACCTTGCTGCCAAATTTCATCATTAATCGTCAAGCGGTTTTCGATATTCCGTTATGAGCGAGTGACCTATCGTTTTTATATAAAATGCAGGTACAATTATAAATTAAAAAAAAAAACTGCTAAATTATGTTCATATACATACAGTCTTCAAGTATTTACAAATATGGGACAATAGACAACTATCATTTTATTTCTATCTTCTACCTTACACGTTCTACGTTCTACTTATTTCTACCGAAATATCACAGATTTCGTCAAGGAGCTTTATCACGACAGACCCGTTTTAAAATGTTTTGTGATTTTTCCAGAACGCCGGCTACTCGTGGAAGTGCGGGGGCTCTCTGATCAGCGACAGGTACATACTGTCTGCTGGGCACTGCACTTATCAGGATAAGGACGCCAATGTAGTCAGGTACTGCCACTCCCTTCTCTTACTCTCTCCCTTCTTAACAAGGGCCAGATTATTCATTATGTAGAGATAAACTACTATAACATGACGCGCCCCTCCATATTACTATTTCAATGTGTGTAGACACATCTGTAAGAAAGAGTTTGTATGTAGTTGTAAGTATCCATCTTCAGTAGCAGGCCGGCAGATTTGTTGGTCAACTAATCATAACTAGCCGACCGCGCAAAACAACGCACGTGTCATTTTCATAGAGTATGTCAGTGCAGCGCCATACTAATAATAATGAGGATAATGACGCTGCTAGTCGAGCAACAAATCGCTGATTTGTTTTTGTTTCGAGAGCCGTCTCAGTACGCACACATGCGTTGTGAATCTTGTAATATGGTATGCATGTTGAGTCCATCTCTTTCTTGATCGCTTTCAAGTGACTAAAGTCAAAGTCAAATCATTTATTTCGATAAGATCTAAGGCACTAAGTTCTAAGTTTATCTTGGACATCGTTGACTTCAGTGAAAGAAAATATCGTGAGGAAATCTGGACTTTTAGATTAGTCTGAAACCGCCAATCCGTCTTGAGCAAGCGTGGTGATCAATGCTCGTGCCTTCTCTGTATGAGAAGAGGCCTGCCCTGCAGTGGGACAGTAATAGACTGGTATTATTATACACTTTTTTAGCTCAACAATCTTAAAGAGCGTATTATAACGCGATTAGAATAGGAAGATCTACACTGACCTTATTGGTGAGGTTCTTCAGAAAGGTCAGGTGCACAGTACTCGTAACCGGCGTGCTTGAATGACGAGATGTATGAACGTGGACGAGGCGAAAGGAGTATGTAAGGATCGTAGCAGGTGGCGTTCTGTGGTTTCTGCGTGCCCCTATGGGCACAAAGGCGTGAGTTTATGCATGTGTGTATGTAACGCAAATTAGTTCCTTCATCAAACTCATTACCTCATATTCATTAATCATTTTTACTGATATCAGTAACATTTTCAGTGGGCCTCCTCAAGCTGTACAACTTGGCTCCTCGTACCTGGACGACCCTGGAGCGTTAGTCGTGAAGATATCAGCTGTCATACGCCATCCGAAGTATAAGCAGAGAAGGTCGTATCATGACATTGCGTTGATCAAGATGGTAACTAAAGTCAGGTGAGTCATTTTGAGGGTTTAAGAAGTGGGAAACGGGAACTTAATACAGCCTTCTATAATAGGGTGCTAAGCGGACCCTTATTACTAAGTCCCGTATCATAGGGTGCTAAGCGGATCCTTATTACTAAGTCTCCTATCATAGGCTGCCAAGTAGGCCCTTATTACTAAATCTCCTGTCATAGGGTGCCAAGCAGGCCCTTATTACTAAGTCTCTTGTCATAGGGTGCTAAGCGGACCCTTATTACTAAGTCTCCTATCATAGGGTGCTAAGCGGACCCTTATTACTAAAGTCTCCTATCATAGGATGCCAAGTGGGACCTTAGTATTAAGCCTAAGTCCGTCTGTCTGTCACAGCATTATATCTCTTAAACCGTAATATATGGCCGCAAACGCAATAACAAATAAAAAATTAAAATCACATAACATCACGCCTGTAATCCCCGAAGGATTAGGCAGAGGCTTGCCCATTAGTACACCCACATTTCGCCAGTTATGTTTAAGTCCCATGTAATAGGGGGCGAGCCTATTGCCATCAACCGGCCACTAATCCAGACTCCGAGGCTACTGAGAAATTCCTGATGGAACAACCGAATAACACCAATAAATTAATTTGAATTTTTTTTTTAAACACTATTTGCTTGACCTCGGAATATAACAAGACAGTTGGAAATAATAACGTTTATGCTTGCAGGTTCTCTGAGGTAATCCGTCCAGCGTGTTTGGGATATCCACCACCAGAGGGCAGGAGTATCATTGCCACAGGATGGGGGAGGACGGAATTCGGTAAGTGTGAACTTTATTTTTGTAATTTAAATACCTACTCGTTATTAAAAGCTTGGGGTAGGCTTCCAGTCTACCCGGATGCAGCTGAATACCAGTATTTTACATGGAGCGACTGCCTATCTGACTTTATGGAGGTCACCCAGTAACTGAGAAATACGTTACCCCTAGGTAAGACTGGTTGTCAGACTTTCAAGATTCTGACGACTCGTAACGACTGTCAAAGATCCACGTATGACAGCCGGGACCAACAGCTTAAGGTATCCAAAACCGCTTGACGTATAAAGATGAAATTTAGCGAGGAGGTAGTATAAAGTTAGTAGACGTCAGCTACGAAATTCACCCTCTAAGGGGATAAATCGGCGACCGACATTTTTAGTTGAGAGCGGCTATAGAAATACACATTTTGCAAAAAAATCAACTCGCTATTTCATGAGATACAGTTCGCTGACGGACGGACGGACGGATTGTATTCTACGGATAGCAAATTAGCCTTTTTTTTTAGGCTAAGGTAAAATGATGTGAGAAACGTCAGTTGTAGTTCGCACATGGCGCGATAGATGTCGCCACAAGGTGGTTGATCTATACGTAAAAATAAATCACTAATTGTGTTACTAAGCGCAAAACTCGAGAACGACTAAACCAATTTGACTGAATCTTTTTTATTGTCTTCGTCATTTCCCGGGCAAGGATTTTATGAAAGATCTTTTTGGTAAATCCATCAGAAAGGTCTGAATTTGCCCCCTTGCGAAGCCGAGGCGGTTCGCTAGTGTAATAATAAATAATCTTGCTCCTTCTCTAGGCGGTGACCACTCTTTACAGCTTCGCAGCGTCTCCCTAAACGTGTGGAACATGGAGGAGTGTCGGGAGATCTGGGGGACCTCGCTGAAGCTGCCCAATGGAGTGACCCCTGATAGTCACATGTGTGCTGGCGAGAGGGGCGGCGGCAAGGATACTTGCCAGGTAAGAATCAAGAAGAGTATGTATGGAGTTTCCTGCCCATTCTTCTCCATACGAACTCAAACTTCAAAGTCTACGCAGACGAAGACGCGGGCTTAAGCTAGCATACAAATAATGCTTTAATGTACCTCTCGATAATTTATAGGAAGTGTGATGCGAACTGGTTTTGTGTCCTTACCAAAGGTCAGATTCACACTTCGGCCAAGAGAGGGGTCAGTTAATGTAAGACGCCATTTTTATGGTAAACAAGCTGACAGCCAACCTGGTAGACATTTATTCTACATTTGGTGATTGATAACTGCCTCATTTATCTAGTAGTCGCAAAACGCGACTGCTGAGCATGAGGTCTTCAGGTTCGATTCCCAGGTCGAGCAAAGTGTTATTGGGTTTTTTTCATCAGGGATTTCTCAGTAGCAGCCTCGGATTCTGGTTTTGTGCCCGGTTGACGGCAATAGGCTCGCCCCTTATCACATGGGACTAAATGAGTAGGTACACCTCTGCCTAACCCTTCCGAAGTTACAGGCGTGTTGTTCATGTTGAAATAAATAAGTATTTCTTTCACAGGGTGATTCCGGTGGTCCTGCGCAGATTCAAGATGGCTGCCTGTGGCGCGTGGTCGCCGTGACGTCGTACGGTCGCTCGTGCGGCGCGCCCGACACGCCTGCGCTGTACGCCGTCATACCGCACGCCTTTGTGGCAGCGCAGGTGTTCAGCGAGAGATCATGACAAATAAAATAAGTTATATTTAAAGATTTATTTGTGTTTTATTGAACATGACCCGTAAAAGAAAAATAATATAAGGATAAAGGCTCATTCACATGTAGGGGTAATTAGTGTACGAAATGTATACACAAAATAACAAAGTATGGCCAGTGGTTGAAGCGCGCGCCTCTTCTAAATGAGGTTGTGGTTCCCAATCCGGGCAAGTACCAACGTGACTTTATCAATTCATATGTACTTTAAAGATTATCCTGGGCGCTTTGCACACGGAGCAACTTAAGTTGAGGCAACTATCAACTCTTTAAAAGTTTCCTGTGAAAGTTGATAGTTACTATAACATTTACGGTTGCCGCAACTTCATGGCAATCTGAGCAACTTTCATAGCCGAGTTGCTCAATCTACGCAGCGATCAACGTTAACGGTATAATATTTAGCAGTTGCTAATTGCGGCTACTAAGAACTGAGTCATCGATTACAGCAACAAAACTGTTGACGATTGTCGCAACTCGTAACTCGAGTTGCTATGTGTGCGCAGTCCAATTGAAATGTATGTAAACAGCTAGTTGCCAGTTACTGCAATAGTTGCTCTGTGTGCAAAGCGCCATCGACATCACTGACATCATTCCGTGCCTCGGAAAGCATGTTAAGCCGTTGGTCCCGGCTGTCATACGTGGATCTGACAGTTACAGTCTTATCAAGGGGTATCGTATTACCCAGTTACTGGGTTGTGGAGGTCAGATAGGCAGTCGCTCCATGTAAAATGCTGGTATTTAGCTGCATTCGGTTAGACTGGAACCCAACATAGTTGGGAAATGGCTAGGGAAAATGATTTTAAAATAAAACACAAATTTGCTACAAAAATGCCATGTGTATATTACAATATAGTGTTTTAAACTTATATATTAAATCAGTTATAATATTTACAAGTGTTTACACTAATTGCTCAATATTATTTGTACATAAAATGCAATAGATAAGCAGGTGGGAGTGTGGCGACATCTGTAGCACAGCATGTGAACTACAACTGACATTGGTGTCGATTCTCTTGGTCACAAACTAAACTAAAATTTGACTATTTCCATTTTTTTCTGTCCAATAAAACAAGAAAGAGTCTAATGTAAATAAGAGCTGTTAAATTTAGTCAATCTGACACATGCATACAGTTATAGTTGACATCTTAAAACGTATGGATTAAAAATACGGAGAAGTTCAAGGCAAAACTAATTTGACATCGCTAACTTAGTTCTTTAATGTCACCGTCCTTTCCTTTCGCTGTATGTTAGTAAGAGATGTCAATTCTCTAAATTTAGTCTAGTTTGTGAACAAGGGAATCGGCACCAATGTCTACATCGCGCAATCAAAATTTTCCGCGACATTAGCATATGTACAAAATCCTGACAACAACCGTCGGGCAGTAGCCCACCAGACACAACACCAGTCTGCTCGGGGGATCCTGTCTTTACAACGGAGGATGAGAAACTTTATACACTGTTTCTCATACCTCTAGTAGCAACAAGAATAATGTAACCAGTATTTTGTAAAAACCTAATTGAAAAGAGTGTCCGTGGAGTTTCTTGCTCGTTCTTCTCCATAGAGACCTACCTACGTTTTGGAACGAGCAACTAGCTTCAACTTTCTGACTAACTGACCGACTGCTTGACAATTCAAAGGTGCCTGTAATTGGTCTAATTGAAATAAACGTTTTGATTTGACTATAACTGGCGAAATGTGTGTGCTAATGGGTACACCTCTGCCTAACCCTCCGGGGATTACAGGCGTGATGATATGTATGTTATGTATGACTTGACTAAAGGGGTAAAAAGACAACACATGCTAATTACGCATACAAAACATCACGCCTGTAATCCCCGAAGGGTTAGGCAGAGGCGTACCCATTAATACACCCACATTTCGCCAGTTATGTTGAAGTCCCATGTAATAGGGAGCGAGCCTATTGCCATCAACCGGGCACAAATCCAGACTCCAAAGCTGCTACTGAGAAATTCCTGATGGGACACCTAATAACACTTTGCCCGACCTGAGAATCCAACCCAAAGACCTCGTGCTCAGCAGTCGCGCTTTGCGACCACTAGACCAACGAGGCAGTCGAGGAATGACTAAACTTATCTTAAGTGAATGAATGACGATATTTATTATAGATAACTAATTTCTAACCGTGATTTTGTCTGCATCAATCTTCATCAATATTCCACGGAAATCGTACATTTTTCCGTGATAAAAACTAGCCTATGTACTATTCCAGACTACAATATATCTCTGTGCTAAATTTCATCGAGATCCCTTCAGCCGTTCTGGCGTGATTAACAAACATCCGCCCAAACATAGTACAATAATACGCGCCACGAAAGATGAGACTTGACAAGCGTCAGTAATGGGGAGCTTGCGCAGGTATGGATGTACGAAATAGTTATCCATAATTTGTGTATCTATTCAGGGATATTTCGATGACATTTAGATTAAAATTCTTAACAATATTTTAATGTTTATTACGAAATAATAAAGTTTGTGTGGTGTGTCAAGTCTCATCTTTCGTGGCGCGTATTGTATGATAGTAAAAAGTGGGATATTGATAAGTCAGAAAGGTGATGGCTCGCGGGCGGCGAGCTTGCATCTAACGGTTAAACAGAGCGTTTTCTAATTAACAGTATCTTTACAATAAATGCCTAGGTATATTTATATACATTTTTTTTGGATAATTATTGAAATAAGTATGTCATAATAAAGAATAAATATACAAAATAATATTACAAACTTAATAATAACATAACTTGTGGTCAAACCGAATGTCAATTTAAAGTTAATTCAAACTCAAATACAAAGCAGTAGAGCTGATAATTGCGTAGAGATAAACTACTATAACATGACGCGCCCCTCCATATTACTATTTCAATGTGTGTAGTCACATAATTATGAAAGAGTTTGTATGTAGTTGTAAGTATTCGTCTTCAGTAGCAGGCCGGCAGATTTGTTTGTCAACTAATCATAACTAGCCGACCGCGCAAGATAACGCACGTGTCATTTTCATAGAGTATGTCAGTGCAGCGCCATACTAGTAATAATGAGTGATTAATGACGCCACTAGTCAAGCAACAAATCGTTGGATTTATTTTTGTTTGAGAGCCGTCTCAGTACGAACACATGCGTTGTTGGTCTTGTAAATACTTTCACAAATACCTATAAACATGGGCGTAGCCACGGTGAGGCAGAGTGGGGCGCTAGCCCCACCTTGTCTGGCTCATGGGTGATTAATTGCTGCTTTCAAAAGGTAGTTTCATGTAGAAAGATAGGCAAAAAAAGCATAATTACACTTTAAAAAAAATGTTTTGCAATCCAGAAATTATATCAGTTTTGTAAGTACATTATTATGTAAAACATTATATGTATTGCCCCACTCAAAATCAAAACTTGGCTACACCGATGCCTACAAACGTTTTCAATTTGTGGAGGGGCGCGCCATGTTATAGTACTTTATCTTTAACAGTCACCATATATATTATACTAGCGACCCGCCCCAGCCTAGCCCGGGTGCATATTTCCGACATACTGGGTGGATTTTTAGAAAAAAATCTTACTTAAAACCCTTGTCTGAAAAATTACGAATATAACAAAAAAAGAATCAGACAAATCGATCCAGCCGTTCTTGAGTTTTGCGCTTAGCAACACATTTAGTGACTTATTTTTATTATGTATAAGATTAACAAACAAAATGTCCTCGATTAATTCTCCATTTCTCTTAACTCTCGAATATGTTGATTATCATTGCTATCATCATTGTCTTCAGATTGATTGTAGCTAGATATTCCTCTTATTATTATTTCATTCAATCCAATATCGATTGGATCACCTGAAAGCAAAAAAAAAACTAATTAAATAAAATGGCCCAGAAATTCCGCCCCTTTCATGTTTTATTGGGCAGAAAAAGATAGAAATAGTCTTATTTTAGTTTAGTTTGTGATTAAGGATGTAGTGACAAAGATAGAAAAGGGTATGCTTAGATGGTTCGGTCATGTTGAGAGGATGAGTGAAAGACGATTAACAAAAGGTATTTATATGGCAGAGGTGAGTGGCAACGCAGGGAGGGGTCGCCATAGGAAGACCTACACTGACCTTATTGGTTAGGTCACCGGCGTGCTTGTATGACGAGATGTATGAACGTGGACGAGGCTAAAGTAGTATGTAAGGATCGTAGCAGCGTTCTGTGGTTTCTGCCTACCCCCATGGGGATAAGACGTGAGTTTATGTATGTATGTATGTGTACTAAGTTAATTTACCACTGACAATTTTTTTTTCATATTTCGATTTGTTTTTTTTTCATTTTTGAAAGTTTTCGGCAAGTTGTTTGTTATCATGAGTACAATCATGTGTATAAATATCGTACACTAATTACAAGTCACCCTATATTATGTATTTCTTTATATGTATACTCACTTAGTGCATATACTTGAAAAACAACTGCATCCTCGACTTGATCTGTGTCAGGTATCGGAGACACACCGTCTGTAAAACAATTCATAATCATAATCGTTTATTCTTTTGTAAACTTAGGTTTTACATAGATGGTATTAAGCAAAAAAATAAAATAAAATATAGTAGCTATATGTTTCGCTTCATTGGCATACAAATGTTTTTTGTTGTGAGCTTAATAACTAGATTTACATGCTTAGATAATAATAAAAAATATTAAACTATAACAATAAAATAAATTTAAAATATAATTTGGAACTATTACAGTAAGGTTTTTAGTTTCATATGTATTTGTCGTTTAAAAATTCGTCTACTCTGTAATAACATTTTTCTGTTAAAAATTTCTGTTTTTTTCCATTTTTTTTTTTCTTTCTAATTTAATTTAAATTGGTGTAAGGGTCGGTTCGCATCTGACGGAAGATACGCCGCATATCGTCAGTCGCGTAACGCAGAAACAGTCAAATAGATAATAAAATATCCTACCATTCACACATAACCGATGATGCGTTAGTGCGTCGACCATACTAAAGACGATACGTTCGACGTATCATCCGTCAGATGTGAACCAACCCTAATTTGTCGGTTGTTTAATTTTATCGCTGGAGCTCGTGGCCAAGTGTTAACAGGCGCGCGGATCGATGCATCAGGATAAGCTACGCTTGCTGTGGTTGGTCTGTGGATGGGTGACCATCTTTACACACTGGGACTCCTCAGTGCCTTGGAGAGCACGTTGCGTCGTACGTGGATCTTTTACAGTCGTTACGGGTCGTCAAAAACCCGAAAGCCTGACAACCTGTCTTACCAATGGGTATCGTATTACCCAGTGGCTGTATTATTGGAGGTCAGATAGGCAGTCGCTCCGTGTAAAATACTGATATTCAGCTGCATGCGGTTAGACTGGAAGCCGACCCCAACATAGTTGGGAAAAGGATAAGCAGATTGGTTTTGTCAGATTTTTTATATTTATCTTGATCGTTTTCACATATAGATCAACAAGAATAATGTAACCAGGATTTTGTAAAACCCTAAGTGTCCGTGGAGTTTCTCGCTCGTTCTTCTCCATAGAGACCTACCTACGTTTTGAAACGAGCAACTAGCTTCAACTTTCTGACTAACTGACAGACTCCTTGACAATTCAAAAGTGCCTGTAAATAGTCTAATTGAAGTAAATATTTTGACTTAGACTTACCCCAAACGCCATGATTCCCTTTGAGTTTAAATATATGATGTTTCAACAGTACACTGTTGAAGAAAACTTCACCGCAGTAACACTGATGCGTTTTACTCTTCTCCTTCTTCTCCGGTTCATGAGCACCATAAATATGCTGTTCCATTTCAAGCTCAGAGAAACACAAAGCTCTACAAAGTATGCAAATCCTCACTTCGTTAGCCAACGGTATGCCTTTATAAGTATTATTCATACGGTTATTCAAAGACGGTAACAGTTGCTGTGGCAAAAAGAACCTTGCTACATCATTTTTAAGTCCATCTCCGTTATCAGTCTTGTGTTTCGCTAAATGATTATTGAAATAACACTCACGAGTTGTCTCGTAGTTGCAGATGTTACAACGGAACATATACGGATGAGTTTTGATATGTTCTAGCATTTGTGCGTGATTGTCACAGGTTTTCAGGCAAATCGGACAAGTTTCAACGTTTAACGCACCGTGGTACAGTAAATGAAACCACATTGATTTAGCACGGACAGTTTTCCAGCACTTCGGACAGTTGTATGCAACACTCGAGTTTTCTGGGGTCTTCTTCGTATGCCAGTGGAAAATGTGTGCGATAAGAAGCTGCTTGTTGAAGAAGAGGTGGTCACAGTGATCGCAGATGTAAATTTCTCGGTTTAAAATGGTTGCGTTTGGTGAACTGCAGAGGTGGTTCACCAATATGTGTTGTATTAGAGCTTGTTTGTTGATTTGAGCTCGTAAACATATCTGCAAAAGACATAGATTAAACTTAATTATACATACATACATAAACTCACGCTTTTTTCTTATGGGGGTAGGCAGAAACCACAGAACGCCACCTGCAACAATCCTTACATACTTCTTACGCCTCATCCACGTTCATACATCTCGGTCATACAAGCAAGCCAGCTACGAGTACTGCGCACCTAACCTTTCTGAAGAACCTCACCAATAAGGTCAGTGTAGGTCTTCCTAGGGCGACCCCTCCCTGCTTAATTAAACTTAATTATCTGTAGAATAAATGGCATAGATTTTTGCTTGCCACTTCACTCACATAACATCATGCCTATAATACCAGCCTATTACTGTCCCGACAAAACCATGTCAGAGGCCCTTGAGAAGGTTTAGAAACTCTGACACTAGGCTGTGTGGGGTCGTAAGACCTTACTGCCCACACGATAAAGAAAGGAAATGCCTGTAATCCCCAAACAGTTAGGCAGAGGTGTACTCATTAATACACCCACATTTCTCCAATCATGTTTAACCTGTAGACTGCGAGCGAACATTCGCTATGCCAAACGCGCGCACTTGCGTTTTTAGTCGAAACACAACATGTGTGTTTTCCCGCAGTCAATAAGTTAAGTCCCATGTTATAGAGGGCGAGCCCATTGTCATCAACGCTGGCACAATCCCAGACTCCGAAGCTGCTACTGAGAAATTCCTGATAGAAAAACTCAATAACACTTTGTCCAACCTGGGAATCGGAGGCCGCGGAATATAAATTAGCCTATGTCCTTTTTTAGGATTCAAAATTAACTCGATAACAAATTTTATGAAAATCAGGTCATTGGTTTAGTCGTGAAAGCGTATTAGACACACAAACACGAGTTACTTTCACATTTATAATATTAGTAAGGACTACTGTAAAGGCTTTTGAACAGGGCAGATGAATTTACCCCAAATCTTTACAACTTATGCCTTAAAGAAATAGCACAAACGCGTAGAGAAACGTAACATAAAATCTATCGATATTTTAAATGGAATTAAGAGTACACAATTAAGAGTACACACTACAAAATAAAAAAACATAAAAAAACATAACATCACGCCTGTAATCCCCGGAGGGTTAGGCAGAGGTGTACCCATTAGTACACCCACATTTCGAAAGTTATGTTTTTAGTCCCATGTAATAGGGGGCGAGCCTATCGCCATCAACCGGGTACAAATCCAGACTCCGAGGCTGCTACTGAGAAATTCCTGATGGCAAAACCCAATAACACTTTGCCCGACCTGGGAATCGAACCGAAATAGCACAAACGCGTAGAGAAAATAACTTAAAATCTATCAATATTTTAAATAGAATTAAGAGTTTCCTACACAAAATTTTTTATTAGTTTTAAAGTGTTATCCATATCTAAAGGTGGAACTTATCGTACTTGTCGTATAAAATTAAGCTAAAGTCTCTATAAGGATAGTTTTATTTTTAATATGAAAGTCAAATCGAATCGAAAAAGTCTGCGCTTGTGTTATTGCTATAATTTTACACGTACTAAGTAAGAAAATAAAGTTGAATAACTCACAGAACACATTGGAACGTTCTCATTTTTCAATGCTCTCAGTAAATCCCATTTATGTGCAGTTTTTCTATGAATATCTACGTCCAGTTGCAAGTTCCAAGGCCCCTGACCACAAATATCACAACGAAATCCGCTTTCTGCATCGTTTGGTACTTTAAGTTGCTTTTCGAAAGATAAATCTTTGGAGGAGCGAAACATATTTGTGTGATTGAAGAAGAATGCTGTTTTCTTAATTACACCATTTGTGAGATAAAACCAGTTAAAAAATAGCAAGTTTCAAGCTTTCATTTGTATCAATACAAAAATTACATTATGTCAGCTGCCAATTGTCAACTTGTTTGCGACTGACATTTTGATTGTTGTTGAAATGTTCAGATGTTAAGCATTAAAGTGAGCTAGTACTACACAGACACAGTAAGAGCAAAAGAGAAAATCGAACTAGCGCACGAATTATGCTAAAGTTTAGAGTATTTTTGTTACTGAACCGAAGTTCTGTGCGCTCGTATTCACGCAAATATTTTACCGTCAGTTAAAGTTTTCATCTTTATAATATTTTTTAGTTACTTGATTACGTTGGAAAGCAAAAATATTAAAACTCGAAGTAAATTGTTCTCTAAATCCCTAACTTTTTTAGCTCCTAAGATTAGATACATATTTTTAACAATAACAAGAAATCATTTCTATTCATTGTTTGTTGAAATAACGAAACGGGAACTATTTCAACCGCAGCGACGAGCAAGACAAGATGGCCGAAGGAAAGCGATGCAGTTCTTTTGTTCCTAAAGATATTTTGTAATTCTAAAGTGATAAAGTGCATTAAAAATGAAGGAAATTAACATAAATATAGAAGGCTATAACGTTAACGGGATATGTGTTGGTTGTTTGAACTATAATCGTCGAATGTTTTATCATCCTAATATTAAAGAATGTTTTCGGTTGCTTGCAAATATTGATGTAAGTAAGGCTTTAGCTACCATTATCTTATTAAAATACACTGAATTATAGATAAGAAGTGTTTATTAATGATACAATATTGTAGTTTAATTCAAATTTCTTGTTAAAAATCATGTAAACATAGAACAAAAATCCTTGGATCGGCCTTTGTTGACTCGTTTTTTTTTTGAAGCAGACATTTTTTTTTTTAGATAATTTACGCAATAAATTTTTGATGAAAAGTGGTATAAAATGGACAGAGATAGAGAGATTTTTATTATTTATTCAGGAGCCGGGTTAAGGATAACGCCAAAGTTTTGTATGTTGTGTTTAGTCGCGTAATTTACGTTCAATTTATTCATTTTGCGTCGCCGTGTAACACTTAATACAAACAGGACTTTTGTATGAAACAAATCAGCGTAAATTACGCGACTCACAAAGTAGGGTTATAACAAAAGCCTTAGCGGTGGCGGATGTGGCTGCGTGCTTGTTTCCGCGGACGCGGATGTTAACGGAGGTGGATGTAGAAAAAAGATCCGCTTATGCTGATTTTAAAAGCCGCACATCCGCGGACGCGGATCTTAAAATCTTTTATAAAAAGCTAAATAGGTGTAGAATTTAATTAAGGAGATAGTAATTTTTTAATTTTTCTTGAGTAAAGTTAAAATCGCCGACATTTGGGGGTCTAATCAGTAACGCAGAGGTTTGGTTTTAAATTAAAATCGCGATACCTACCAAACAATTGTTCGCTAGTACCTAACACTGTCAATAAAATCTGCGTGCTATTGCATTTGGCTAGTCGCCAGCCGCGACCATTACATCTCTGCTACATCGACATCCGCATGAAAATCCGCATTAATTATTACGGATGCGGAAGTTCCGCAATTGTCAACATTTGTAAACATTTTTGTCTGTTATGCCATTTTTTTAACAAAAGGAAATCAAATGACTTCCGCTGTGGGCGGAGAGGAAGGTAGTGTCCTGTGTCAGACTCTTACTAACTAAAACCAATCTGTGTTCCTCCTAATGCCTCTGTTTACGTTTGCATTAATAATTGCGGATGCGGAAGTTCCGCAATTGCGAATATTCGCAACATGTCTATCATGCCTATGATGTGAAAGTGTATGGTGCTGTAAAAAGACGTAGAGATAAACTATACATGGCGCGCCCCTTCATATCACATACTGTTTCAATGTGTGTAGTCATATCCATATGAAAGAGTTTCTATGTAGTTGTAAGCATTCCTCTTCAGTAGCAGGCCAGCAGATTTGTTGGTCAACTAATCATAACTAGCCGACCGCGCAAGACAACGCACGTATCATTTTCCTAGAGTAAGTCAGTGCAGCGCCATACTAGTAATAATGAGTAATCAATGACGCCGCTAGTCGAGCAACAAATCGCTGATTTGTTTTTTGTTTCGAGAGCCGTATCAGTACGCACACATGCGTTGTAAGTCTTGTAAATACTTTCACAAATACTGGTGCCGATTCCCTTGTTCACAAACTAGACTAAATTTAGAGAATTGACATCTCTTACTAACATACAGCGAAAGGAAAGGACGGTGACATTCCGTGACATCAAAGAACTAAGTTAGAGATGTCAAATTAGTTTTGATTTTGCCTTGAACTTCTCCGTATTTTTAATCCACACGTTTTAAGATGTCAACTATAACTGTATGGATGTGTCAGATGGACCAAATTTGACAGCTCTTATTTACATTAGTCTCTTTCTTATTTTATTGGATAGAAAAAGATGGAAATAGTCTAATTTTAGTTTAGTTTGTGACTAAGAGAATCGGCACCACTATCAAACGGTTTTGAATTGTGGAGCGGCGGGTGGTATTATAGTAGCTTATCTATATTCTTTGTTTCCAGGTACCAGATGGCCTGGAGGTTCAGGTGTGCTGGGAATGCATGGCTCATGTGAAATCCGCCATCAAATTCAAGGAACGCGTAACAAAATCTTACGACTTTCTCATCGCGTACTCTCAAAAGGTAAGAATTTAGACTTTACTGCATCATCACGCTTGTAATCCTCGAAGGGTTAGGCAGACGTGTACCCTGTTAGCACATCTACATTTCGCCAATTATATATAGGTGGGCGAGCCTATTGTCATCAACCAAAGTGCTCACCTGGGTGTGCGTTAGTCTCCCAGCACAAAGACACTCTCAATTCAAAGGCACTCCGTAAATTCACTGAGGTTTTCTACAGAGTCTGTAGGCATGTATAAAAATCTTCTTGTTTAAATATATTTCTGTGTTAATTTTATATATATTTTTTTTCAGCATACATTTTTGGATTCACCGAGTTATTTTGAACCTTATGCAAGCAGGAATATTGAAAGAACAGAGGTGGAATGTTACTCATGTGTGACAGAGACAGTAGACGAAGAAAAAGAATCAGATGTTAAAGATGAGAAAGAGACAGAAGATAAATTTACTTTTGGTGAGTTTTTTTATCCAAATATCCATTATTATGGTTCAGTACCTGAAAGGTGCTAATGGGACCCTATAAATAAGGATGAGGCCAAACGAGCGTAATTTTGTAAGTCGTGAGTGGCAGAGTTTCGGTCGCAGAAATTCTGAAATTCTGTTGCCAGACGAGCGCATTTTATTCAGTTACTATCCAACGTTTATAGCAGTAGTTTGAATCGTGCGTCGGCCCCCTCGCCGTCCGCAAACTGAATTTGGTCCGAATAATGCATGCATTCAAATAGGACTTTTTTTATGAAACCGAATTTCTGCTACCGAAATTCTGCGATTCACGACTCACAAAATTACGCTCGTTTCGCCCCACCCTAAGCCTCCGCTGTCCGTCCGTCTGACAGCAGGCTGTATCTCATGAAATTTTCACCATCATCATCTGCCTAGCCTTTTCCCAACTATGTTGAGGTCGGCTTACAGTCTAACCGCATGCAGCTGAGTACCAGTATTGCACATGGAGCGACTGCCTATCTGACCTCCACAACCCAGTAACTGGGTAATACAATACCCCTTGGTAAGACTGGTTGCCAGACTTTCAAGCTTCTGACGACCCGTAACGACTGACAAAGATCCATGTATGACAGCCGGGACCAACGGCTTAACGTGCTTTCCGAGGCACGGAACAACGTTAATGATGTCTAAGATAAACTTAGAAAGTACATATAAATTGAAAAAGTTACATTGGTACTTGCCCGTATTCGAACCCACAACCTCATGCAGCAGAGGCCTTAATCGCTAGGCCATTACGACAAAAAAATGTAATCTAAACACCTAAAAAACTACACATAACATCACGCCTGTAATCCCCGAAGGGTTAGGCAGAGGTGTACCCATTAGTACACCCACATTTCGCCAGTTATGTTTTTTTAGTCCCATGTAATAGGGGGCGAGCCTATTGCCATCAACCGGGCACAAATCCAGACTCTAAGGCTGCTACTGAGAAATTCCTAATGGAAAAACCCAATAACACTTTGCCCGACCTGGGAATCGAACCCAAGACCTCATGCACAGCAGTCGCGTTTGCGACCACTAGACCAACGAGGCAGTCAAAAAACCAATTATTTTTTTTTAAAAAAAACAAGCTTTTAATTTAAAATTATTACAATGTTGAGTATTAGACATTGTATTGTCATCAGAACTAAAGGTGTGTGCAACATTTCAGCTCAATCGGATAACAATAAATGGTCGAAAAATGGTTTGCATATTTAGAAAGGACAACAGCTTCTAAACCTCTTATAATAAGGTCGTTTTTCCTCCACAGAGTTAGCTATTAAGGAAGAAGAGACATTTGAAGACACATACTATGAAGATGTACCAATCATAGACAATGATGAACCGGTCATAGACAATGATGTCACCACAGACGAGGATGTGCAGCTTTCCAAACTTAAGGAGATTGAGACGGAGAAGGTGAAGAAGAAGAGGCAAAAGGAGATGAATAGGGTGAGTACCGCTTTTTTAAAGTCAAAGTCAGAGTCAAAGTCAAAGTCAAAAGTCAAAATAATATTAGGCAGTTTTGAAAAAGAAAACTAATATAGTAGTATGGAGCAAAAAATTCTAGGTTAAAATAAAATTTATTTTTATACATATTTTTTTTTTTATATTATACGTGAAGGCGATGTACAGTCAGCAAAACAGATAGGTATGCAGGTTCTTTAGTTGAAGTTTTCAAAGAAACAGATAAATTTTTTTAAAATGTAATTTAGGTAATGAACAGTTCATTAATTTAAGTTTCAGTCAAAATCATCGATCTGTTTCTAAGAAAACTTCAACTATATCTAACGACCCTGCATACTTTCTGTTTTGCTGTGTGTACCTTGAATATTATATGTTGAGGAGATATTAAATATATACATCTCTTTCTATTTACATCAAACGTACGTTTCTTGAGCGAGGAAATCGGAATATAGGAGTATACCAATGTGACGTCACATAAATGTTAAGTTAAGAACTGTCCAGTGCATATTTCGCCTCTTGTGTATCACGCTACAAGCGTCCACTGCCCGCACCAGACCAGACGGGTATTGTGTCTGATGGGCTACTGCCCGACGGTTGTTGTCGGGATTTTGTATGTATGCTGATGTCGCGGAGAACTTTGAATGCGCGATGTAGGAAAGGTCGGTTTTAGTTCGGATTTGTCGCGATAGATGACGCTACTAGTGTATTGTAGTTCTTATGGGGCGCGTTAGATGTCGCTGCATATGTATGCCGTTGCTGTATGCAATTCACGGGAGCATTCACGTGTATTGTAACATTATAGATTCAACTTTGAGCATTACATTACAATAATACCTCCCTGACTAACGAGCATTTGCGTGTAATGTAACATATAGATTCGACTTCGAGCATTACATTGGAAGTGGAGCGCATTGATGTTACAAGTTGTATCAAGATATTACACATTGTATCATTACAAGGTGCGCATTGTAATGCTCGGTTCTCCTCCTTCACTGATGTAATGCTCAAATCTGTAACGTTACATTACACGCGAATGCTCCCGGTGAGGGGAGCACCTTAAGCGTAACAAACATCCATCCTCATATACTTTCGTGTTTATAATAGTAGTAGGAAGTAAGATAACATACATACATACATAAACTCACGCCTTTTTCCCATGGGGGTAGGCAAAAAGCACAGAACGCCACCTGCTACGATCCTTACATACTACTTCGCCTCGTCCACGTTCATACATCTCGTCATACAAGCACGCCGGTTACGAGTACTGCGCACGTGACCTTTCTGAAGGACCTCACCGATAAGATCAGTGTAGGTCTTCCTAGGGCGTCCCCTCCCTGCCACTCACCTCTGCCATGTAAACTCATGACTATCCTTACATACTCCTTTCGAAATAGGATTACTTTGTTAATATTTTAATTATACGATCTATGCTCATGCTATTGGAGTTTGGAACTGGCCAGTGTGACACCTCCGTGCCTCGGAAAGCACGTTAAGCCTCTTAGGTTTTTTTCTGCTATGGAAATCCTCATGGTCTACTGTGGGAGTGATGGAGAGGCATGCCGGACTCTAAGCGGCTAAATACACCGCAGAGTTTAGTCAGTAGAAATCTGACAGACCCTTCCCCCCCCCTCCCAGGGCGGAAGGAGTCATTTGAGGATATTTACCACCTAAAAAAAAAAAGATTTCCACCTCCGCCAATGGCCGGGAGAGCGAGATTCGCATAGGCATTACTCCTCCGACAGGCCTCGACACAACGACGGTCCCTTCCCCTTGCGGTCATTCCCTGATCTCTCCCCGGTCGTGTCGCACCGTCCCATCGTACTATGAGAGTGAGGGAAGAGGGAGCGCACCTGTGTTTGAGCACACACTTGTGCACTATAACATCTCCTGCGTACTTGACTATACTCCATTAAGATTTGCCGAGACCGAAATCGGTCTGGACAAGAATACTACCACATACATACATAACATCACGCCTGTAATCCCCGAAGGATTAGGCAGAAGTGTACCCCAGCACACCCACATTTCGCCAGTTACGTTTAAGTCGCATGTAATAGGGGGTGAGCCTTGCCATCAACCGGGCACAAATTCAGACTCCGGGGCTGCTAAGAAATTCCTGATGGAATAACCCAATAACAGTTTGCCCGACCTGGGAACCGAAGACCTCACAAATAGACTAACGAATACCACTAAAATGTACTATATGTATGTTTTAGATTCCGGGCAGAGCTGGCAGACGCTCGAAAATGTCCAAGGACACTGAGGGAAAAGCCAAGTTGTATGAGGCGGCTTATGCTGAGATACTCAAGGGGAAGTCAGTAAGAAAAGTAGCGAATTTGTTTGGGATCAAATACGTTTATCTTCAAGAATACAAGAAAAAACATCTACCCACAAATTTTCCCCTAAGAACACCTTATTCTGGGAACTCTTTTTTCACCACAGACCAGGAGAATCTCCTCAAAGTATATCTAGGAAAATATGCGGAGATATATCCCGGCATTTCCATGAAAGTAGTCAGAAAATATGCTTCGGAATTAGGTCAGAAACTCGGTCTGAAACGACCTAAATCTTGGATTACCAATGAAATGGCTGGCATGGATTGGTATAAAAATTTCATGTACAAAAATAAAGATTTTGAAGACAAAATTACTAAATCTGCAGCTGAAGAGAAGGTTAAAGATTTTTATGATCGATTGTGGAGTGTTTTTGTTAAAGAAAATCTTTGCTCTGAAAGCATATATTGCATAACTGAAATTGGTGTTAATATCGAAGAGTTTAGAGACAAAATTTGGTTGATAACGACCCAGAACGGTCCGGTAGCCTTGAAGGGGTCGCAGGTACGATTTGCTTACGCAGCAAACGCCAAAGGATATGCAGTCCCTCCACTCTTTTTACTACCACAAAAAGAAGACGAAAACCCGCAAACAAAAACAGAAGTCAAAACGGAAAAAATTGACGAAGTTGAAGTCAAAACGGAATGTTTTCTAGAAATAGAAGTCGATACAGAAACTTGCTATACTTCAAACGAGACAACGTTCAATAGTCCTTCAAAAAATACCTTAGATTTACCGCATTTGACGACCGATTCCGACTTTTTGGTATTTTTAAATCACTTTAAGAAATATTCAAAAAATTCTTCAGGGCCAAAATTGCTTTTGCTGATCGAAAATCAAACTTTTCATTTGAGTATCGCGTGTATGGAGTACTGTGAAATAAACGATATCATATTACTTGTAATACCAACTTATATTAGCCAAAACATAGAACCATTAGCTGTCATTACAAATCAATTAAAAGAAATTATATCTTCGTTATACAATACTTTGGTATTAGAGACACCGGAACAGAAAAAAAGCATTGATAATATTCCTATAATGGTCTTAAAGGGCCTGCTGGAATGCTTAAAGCCAAATTACATTCAAGATGGCTTCAAAAATGCTGGAATTTTTCCTTATAATAGAGAAGTTATTATTAATAGTTCTGAAGGGAATAATTTTGAATAAAGAACTCAATACTAGTCTATTACTGTCCCAATGCAGGATAAAGGCCTCTTCTCATACAGAGAAGGCACGAGCATTGATCACCACGCTTGCTCAAGGCGGATTGGCGATTTCAGACTTGTATTTTACTACTTGATTTTTTTTACTGAATTACGCCAGAATGGCTGAATGGATTTGGATAAAATTTGACACACATAGATTATAGTCTGGAATTTGGAAACTTTTTATCCCGGAAAAATGTCCGGTTCCCGGATATCAAATTCGGCGGATGAAGACGCGGGCTAGTATTAATTACAAGTCCAGGTTTCCTCACGATGTTTTCCTTCACCAATGCCAGTGATGTCAAGATAAACTTTAGAAAGTATGATTTGATAAAGTCACATTGGTACTTGTCTGATCGACTTATTCATTTGGCAATTACGACTCTTGAAGAAGTCATAGCTTGGTTTGAAGCAGTAAGCATGGTTCGGCTGAGACAGTATGCCATATCTCCAAAGAAATATATGTAAATATATCATCACACGCAGTGACGGATCCAGGACTGTCGTTTGGGGGCTTGGCCCCGTTTTTTGCACCCAACATTTTAATTGATGACAATGGTACCTAGTACGGTAATGCTTGCAAATAGTTTAACTAGACTAATATTAAATTAAAAAGAAAGAAAAGGAAATTTTATTGACACAGACCAGGAAAAAAAAATTGGTTGAAACATTATTGTGTGCCCCACAGCTGCGCCAAACAAGCCCAGTTCAGCATAAAATGCCAGAACACTTGTGCCTGACGCTGGTTCACTTTAAAATTGGTCACAGAAGTCAGATGCTTTTGGGGGGAGGGAAGCTTGAGCCCCTTAACCCCCCCGGGATCCGCCACAGATCACACGCTATCACTTGCCACATATTTAACCGACTACGTCAAACCTGAAAGTAGGATTATGGTTTTAGTAGATTTTGTTTGTATTTATTTAGCTGTTTTCTCATATTAACTCCTAAACTGCTTGTAGTATTTAATAAGTGTTGTGTTTGTGGTTGTAAAAGATGTTTAAAATATTATATGTACTAACTAAAAAGCCTTTTTTTTATTCTATCCAAATATTACGGTTAAAACTGACTTTGTGCTTGGTCTAGTAGTCGCAAAGTGCGACTGCACAGCATGAGGTCTTGGGTTCGATTTTCAGGTCGGGAAAAGTGTTATTGGGTTTTTCCATAAAGATCTCAGGAGCAGCCTCGGAGCCTGGATTTGTGTCCTGTTGATGGCTATAGGCTCGCCCCCTATTACATGGAACTTAATCATTACTGACGAAATGTGTGTGTACTAATAGGTACACCTCTGCCTAACCCTTCGGGGATTACAGACGTGATGTTATGAATTATGGTTAAAACGGCCCACCTAAAAATGTTATACATTACTTCACGGCTGTGCCCGAGTTGTAGAGGTGTAGGTCGGTAAAAGTCACATGCAAATACTAATCTGTATTTTTGGAATAGTTTTTATATTGAGATTTTGTTGCATACAAATCTAATTTTAATTTTACTAAAAGAAATACGTCTTTTATAATGCGCACAGCAAAGGAGTGGAACTCTATGCCCTCGTCTGTAATTCCGAACGCATTCGACCCTAATCTCTACAGGTTTCTTCTGTGTAAGCTCACTCCATCGTAGACTTTGTCTCTGTTACCTCTGACCTAGTCTAGAGTCAAGAGCAAGCCCATATTAAGGATAAAAATAGTGCATAATTTCTTTTTTTTTACCCTACCCGATGCGGGGCCCAATAGTTAATCCGGCCCTGGATGCAGCAACTCTTGCAAACTCACACGAACTTAACAACCATATCTAATCGGGTACAGCCTGGTAATATGCGTCGTCGCACTTATTAAATCCATGTCCATGTGCCAAAAATGCCCAGATCACTGTTTGCAGCTTCCCTTAACTAAATTGTACTATATGTATTTTGTAGATGCCAACGAACAAACGGCCGAGAAAGACAACGCGAGGTCTGACCGATGTATCGCAGTTTGAGGCTGCATACGCGGAAATCCTCAATGGCAAATCTTTAAGGCAAGCTGCAAAACAGTATGGCATAAACCACATCACTCTCCAACGCTACAAGAAAAGACGAGTACATAGCTACTTCCCCCTTAAAGTGGGGTATGCTAGCAACAATTACATGACTAAAGACCAAGAGAGTATTCTGACAAAATATCTAGAAGATTACGCTGAAATATATCCATATCTTTGTACTAAAGTAGTCAGAAAATACGCAGCAGAATACGGTCAAAAACTCGGTATTAAAGTGCCGGATTCTTGGCTTAATAATGGCATGGCTGGAATGGATTGGTACAAGAATTTTATGCACAGAAATAAAGGCTTAGAAAGTAAGACAAAAAGGTTATCTTCAAACGAAAAACTTAGAATTTTCTATGATCGATTGTGGTTCATTTTTGTCCAATATAATTTTTGTCCGGAAAATATATATGCTATGGCGGAATTGGGTGTTAATATTGAAGACTATAGGGACAAAATTTGTTTGTTGAATACCAAGAATAGTCCTATAGCTTTGAAGGAATCGCAAGTACGGTTTACTTACGCCGCTAACGCGTCAGGGTTTGCCGTGCCCCCCCTGTTTTATATACCGCGAAAGAAAGTCAGAACGCAAGAAGTCAGAACGCAAACAGAAGTCAAAACGGAAAATTTAAGCGACGTAGAAGTCAAAACGCAAAATATTTCTGACGAAACCACGTTTAGTAATTTTTTAGAAAATGGCGTCGATTTAAAAAATCTGCCTGACTGGACTGAAGATTGTAGCTTCTTGGTTTTCCTGAAACATTTCAAGAAGTATATGAAATATGAACTCGGTCCTAAATTACTTTTGATGGTCGAAAATCAAAGTTTTCATTTAAGTATTGAGGCCATGGAATATTGTAAAGAAAATGATATTATATTATTAGAAATACCTTTATTAATGTCACAAAATATTGAGCCTTTAGCCCCAATAGTTTTTAATTTGAAAAAAACTGTTACTTCTCTATACAGCAAATTAGTTTCTGAAAAACCTGAAAAGAAAAAAAGTATATATAACATACCTACCATAGTATCAGAAGGGTTAGTCGAATCTTTAAAGCCAAGTGTCATTCAAGAAGGATTTAAAGATACAGGTATTTTTCCTTATAATAGAGATATTATTGTTATCGATTTGGAAAATTATGCTACTGAATGAGAGTCTAATTCCTAGTATGTAAATGTTTTGACTTTGACTTTGGCTTTGACTGTCAAAGTCAAAGAAAATTCTTTGACTTTGACAGTATAAATAAATATTTTACGGGTAAGTTGAAGCTAGTTGCTCATTCCAAAACGTAGGTAGGTCTCTATGGAGAAGACTGCCCTCAAAATAATCATTCTTTGCAGCTCCTACGCATTATTGGGATCCGATTCAATGACATTGGTGCCAATTCCCTTGTTCACAAACTAGACTAAATTTAGAGAATTGACATCTCTTACTAACATACAGCGGAAGGAAAGGACAGTGACATTCCGTGACATTAAAGAACTAAGTTAGAGATGTCAAATTAGTTTTGCCTTGAACTTTTCCGTATTTTTAATCCATACGTTTTAAGATGTCAACTATAACCGTATGGATGTGTCCGATTGACTAAATTTGATAACTCTTATTTACATTAGTCTTTTTCTTGTTTTATTGGACAGAAAAAGATGGAAATAGTCTAATTTTAGATTGTGACCAAGGGAATCGGCACCAATATTTGATTTTCAGTGCTATAAACAATAAGTTTTTAGCCCCAAAGCTTATAAAATATAGCATTAATATGTTTATTTTATTGATTTTATATAATTTAGTTAAGTTCATTTGAACATGGAAAGAAACTCAATTTTTCAACTATCATACAAACGCAGGGGCCCTCTGATGTATCTACTATTTAAATTCGTAAAAAAACGCAGCGGCCCCGTGATGGGTCCAGGGCCCCCAATACGTTTAAGACGGCCCTGGTCGTAAAATATAATATTTCATATCGCTACGAAGTCGTAGGCAGTAGCAGTTTCGATCTTTTTAGCAGAATTAATATGATTGTGATGTTGTGATGGCCCAGTGGTTGAGGCGCCCGCCTCTCATGCATGAGGTTGTAGGTTCGAATCCGGGCAAGTACCAATATGACTATTCATATGTACTTTCTAAAGTTTATCTTGGACATCACTGACATCGGTGAAGGAAAACATCGTGACGAAACCTGGACTTCTAATTAATATAAGTCTGAAATCGCCAATCCTCCTTGAGCAAGCGTGGTGATCAATGCTCGTGCCTTCTCTGTATGAGAAGAGGGCTTTGTCCTGCAGTGGGTCAGTAATAGGCTGGTATTATTTTATCATAATATGATTATTTTGTATTTTTATTCAAATAAATGATTGCTTGTAATAGAATGGTTTTTTTTATACATAAGATGGGTTTGCTCTCGAATCTAGTCTAGGTCAGAGACGAAGACTACGATGGAGTGAGCTTACCCAGAAGAAACCTGTTCAGCTTTGAAGAGATTGCCGTGACTGTCTCATTGGTCTAGTGGTCGCAAAGCGCGACTGCTGAACGTTGTTCCTGGGTTCGATTCCCAGGTCGGGTAAAACTAATCAGGGTTTTTCCTTTACGAATTTCTTAGTAGCCTGAAGATTGTAAGTTGGTGGCATGACACCCCCGTGCTTAAAGCACGTGTCGCCGTTGGTCCTGTGCCTCAGCTCTCCCCGGTCGTGTCGCACCGTTCCATCGCACTATGAGAGTGAGGGAAGAGGAAGTGCACCTGTGTTTGCGCACACACTTGTACACTATTGAGAATGACCGCTGTTACTGAAATTTGATTAGAAAGATAATGGTGCCGATTCTCTTGGTCACAAACTAAACTAATATTAGACTATTTCCATCTTTTTCTGTCCAATAAAACAAGAAAGAGACTAATAAATAAGAGCTGTCAAATTTAGTCAATCTGACACATCCATACAATTATAGTTGACATCTTAAAACGTATGGATTGAAAATACGGAAAAGTTCAAGGCAAAACTAATTTGACATCGCTAACTTAGTTCTTTAATGTCACCGTCCTTTCCTTCCGCTGTATGTTAGTAAGAGATGTCAATTCTCTAAATTTAGTCTAGTTTGTGAACAAGGGAATCGGCACCAATACCTATTCTAATATTCTTATATTATAATAAAGAGGTAAAGTTTGTGTGGTTGTAGGGTGTAATCTCTGGATCTACTGAACCGATTTTGAAAATTGTTTCCCAAATTGAAGCTACGTTATCACTGTGTCCTATAGGCTATATTTTATAATCAAAAAATTATGGATCCGTAAAAAACATCACGCGACCGAAGTCGCGTTGAGAGTGCTAGTAAATAAACTTCTTCTCTATCGTGTGGGCAGTAAGGCCCTACGACCCCACACACCCTAGTGTCAGAGTTTCTAAACCGCCTCAAGGGCCTCTGACATGGTTTGAGTGGAACAGTAAGTCCAGGTTTACTCACGATGTTTTCCTTCAATGATGCCAGAGATGTCCAAGATAAACTTTAGAAAGTACATATGAATTGTAAAATTCACATTGGTACTTGCCCGGATTTGCGCCTTATCCACTGGGCCATCACGATCATCTAAACAAACTTATCAATGTTATTAGAAGGCAATATATGCCTTCTAATATTTCTCCTAATAGCCCACCTTAAGGGGGTGTCATGATGTCCTCATGAACTCCCCCCCAATGGATCCCCCCTTACAGTTGGTCAAGTGAACCAACAACAGCAAAGCCAGCTTGTTCAGCAACATTTCCTTTATCTTACAGGTGACGCCAAAACGTCAGAAGACCAAGAAAGAGAAGGCTCCCGACAAGAAGAGTAGGAAGCTAAAGAATCTACCAGAAGATCTGGTAGAATTGTACACCATGAGCCAGGATGAAATGTGGGGAGTCAGGATTGAGGATCTTAATAGCAAGGAGTTTCAGAAGTTGAAGTATAGGTAAATATAAACAGGGCAGGATTGAGAAAGCAGATTTTTGATTGGGATTGGATTGGTTGTTTGTTTACTGAGGCCAGAGTTGATGGTTTCCATGCCATCATACGCAAACGTTGCGCTTCCCTCCTCCGCAGAATGCGTGGCGGTTCACACAGCATCCTGAGCGTATTGTGTGATAAATGGGACAGTCCAATGTTAGGTCATTGGATTAGACTGCACGCGATGTAGACTGTAAAGTAGAATTAGTTTTATTTATTTATATTAAATTACTAACAATAGGTTAAGATCATTGTTACTAACATTTTATGGACTTTTGGTCTGATATAAATGATTAATAATAATAATTGACCACCTTGGGGCCTGGAATCGGGCCCCTAAAATAATATCGAATAAAAAATCACTTTCTTTAATGAATTTCGAGCTTTCACTTTCCGTAATAGTTTTTGTATATCAAAGGCAAGAAGGTATGTTTTCTTACTCATTTGTTTACCTTTAATAATAATAAATATCTTGGGACAACTTCACACACGGCTATCTGATCCCAAGCTAAGCAGAGCTTGTGTTATGGTAACCAGACAACTGATATACATACTTATATAATTTATAAATACATACATACTATAGATAAATCACACCCAGACACAGAACTAACAATCATGCTCATCACACAAAGTTTGTCCTGGGTGGGAATCGAACCCACGACTTCCGGCTTTGCAGGCAGGGCCGCTAACCACTAGACCAACAACAACAACTAACTGGGTGTGATTTATCTGTAATATGTATGTATTTATAAATTACATAAGTATGTATATCAGTTGTCTGGTTACCATAACACAAGCTCTGCTTAGCTTGGGATCAGATAGCCGTGTGTGAGTTGTCCCAAGATATTTATTTATTTATTTACCGATGTCAGGGATGTCCAAGATAAACTTTAGAAAGTACATGTGAATTGAAAACGTCACATTGGTGACCAGATTTAAACCCACAACCTCATGCATGAGAGGCGGGCACCTTAACCACTGGGACATCACTATATGTTTTGGAAATCTTATTTTTTCTTTCTTTCTTTTCAAGGTGCGACGATTGTATAATTGCATTCAACACTGAAAAACTGAAACACGATCATTTAAATGGAAAGCATCAACCTGTAAGTATGTTTTTTAATACAAAAATCCAAACCAACCAAAGAAGAATATCCCAAAAAAAAATGTCGTCTAACTCCTAAACCGCAAAAAATCGTAGAACATACATGGGGGTGGTTTGGATAGCCCAAGAAGAGAGGAGTCTAAAATGTTCGTTTGGACGTCCTTAGCTGGGCCACCCTGTATATTTAATCCACGAAGGGTTAGGCAGAGGTGTACCCGTTACTGGCGAAATGTGGGTGTACATTTCGCCAGTTATTTTTAAGTCCCATATAACGACGAGCCTATTGCCATCAATCGGACACAAATCCAGACTCCGAGGAAGCTACTGGGAAATTCCTGATGGAAAAACCCAATAACACTTTACCCGAGGAAATCGAACCCAAGACGTCATGCACAGCAGTCGCGCTTTACGACCACTAGACCAGCGAAGCAGTCAACATGTAAAATTTAAAAGCAATCCTTTGACTGCCTCGTTGTTGGGTTGTTTCATTAGGAATTTCTCAGTAACAGTCTCGGAGCCTGGATTTGTGCCCGGTTGATGGCAATAGGCTCGCCCCCTATTACATGGGACTTAAACATAACTGGCGAAATGTGGGTGTATTGATGTTACATCACTGCCTAACCTTTCGGGGATTACACGCGTGATGTTATGTTATTACTGGACCAACGAGGCAGTGTTTTCCAAAATGTTATGGTTTTTTTTTCCAGAAAAGCGATGACTGTCATCAATGTCCTATATGTCAAGCCTACTTCCTAACCAAAGACAATGTGGCGGCACATAAAGCGTTGCACCAACAAGCATACAGATGCAGAGAGTGCTGGTTCACTACCTCGCTGAAACGACGCATGTTGAAACATGTCGCCACTCATGCGCCGACCGGAGACGCTCATGTCTGTCAAACTTGTGGAAGTAGCTTTAGGTAAGTGCGAAACATAAGGTTCCACACATACACCCACACATTTGTTACCTTTCTCCAGCCACAGCCACAGACACAAACACACCCCCAGGTTTATACGTGGGGGTGTGTTTGTGTCTAATATAGGTTTATGCCCATATTTATCTACCTAAGCACTCTTACCTATTCACCCATACGTTCCTACACAAACACACCTAACATACCCTCACCTAGACTTATAAACACTTCACACATCCATTTTGTAAGACTCTTTCAGACAATTACAAAGTGTTGTGTCACAGCAATAATGAATTTAATTGTAATACCTTACTATTATTATGTAGTCATGTTCTTAGCGGGTATTATATTAGATCTATAGCTAAACCGTTCAAATCTTAAGAACTGTCCAGTTCTTGTTATTATTATTTATTATTATTATATATATCCGATTTCCATTTTTTATAATCGACTACTATACTTTAGCTGTTTATTTGTTGTGTAAGTAAAAATTTATTCAGCCGCGTTGAGCGGTACAAAAGTTATGGGTGCGCGTCACTGACATCTAATGTGGCCGCGTCACCGATATGGCAAAGTTTGAAGTTCTCATGACCACACACAGCTTATAGTAAGATGAGTTTCTTTTTTTTATAGCACAAAATCGAAGTTGACATATCACCGGGGCGTGTGTCGCCAGGAGAAGCCGCAGTGCGACTGCTGTGGCAAAGTGTTTGCTAACAAAATGACACTCAAATATCATCTCAAGTAAGTCTTGCACCCACATAATATTGGTCTCTTAATAACAACAGGGTTAGGCAGAGGTGTACACATTAGTACACCCACACTTGATGGTGCGGGTGACACATGTCAGCAATTCATCTATGGATGTCAGAATCGCATAACTAAGTCAGTGACATTATTTAATTTACTAGTTATTTACTTACTTATTACTTATTCCGTATTTTACGACGATGATATTAGTGTGCAGTTAAAATATTCAATCATGATTGTAAATCGCCGTAACGTTCAAGAGTGAAAAGCAACAGTTTGACAAATGTCGCCGGCATCATCCTAGAGCGTGAGGAGTATAGTCTCTTAATAACAACAGGGTTAGGCAGAGGTGTACCCATTAGTACACCCACATTTTGCCAGCTATCTTTAAGTCCCATGCAATAGGGGGCGATCCTATTGCCATTAATCGGGCACAAATCCAGACTCCGAAGCGAGAAATTCCTGATGGAAAAACCCAATAACACTTTGCCCGACCTGAAAATTGAACATAAGACCTCATGCTCAGCAGTCGCGCTATTGCGACCACTATACCGACGAGACAGTAAGTTGAGTATTTTATATTCATTTTTTTTTTACAGAATTCTGCCACAGAATAAGCCAAAAGAGAAATTGTTTATACCATGCAAGGGATGTGATAAAGTGTTTCATTCTAAGAAGAGCTACAGGGCGCATGTGTAAGTAATAGTAATGTTAGTAAAAAATATCCGAAAATATTTAGGTTGTCTATCCGAAATATCCGAAAATATTTAGGGTTAAGTATCCGAATTACCGGAAATATTTAGGTTAATTATCCGAAATATCCGAAAATATTTAGATTGTGTATCCGAAATATCCGAAAATATTTAGATTGAGTATCCGAAATATCCGAAAATATTTAGATTAAGTATCCGAAATATCCGAAAATATTTAGATTAAGTATTCTTAATATCCGAAAATATTTAGATTAAGTATCCGAAATTTATTTTTTTAATGAAATTGATAGTGGTGCCGATTCCCTTGTTCACAAACTAGACTAAATTTAGAGAATTGACATCTCTTACTAACATACAGCGAAAAGAAAGGACGGTGACATTAAAGAACTAAGTCAGCGATGTCAAATTAGTTTTGCCTTGAACTTCTCCGTATTTTTAATCCATACGTTTTAAGATGTCAACTATAAAGGTAGCCTTTCAAACTGAGCGTCTATGGCGTCATTGGCGCCGCGGCTGTGACGCCGCGACAGTGCGACAGATAGATGTTCTATGCAAATGTATAAAATTCTAGGGAACGTCATTCCAGCGCAGCGTCACTGTCGTGGCGTCAGTGACGTCACAGTGCCGCTGTTGTAGTGCGATGTTGGTGACGCTATAGACGCTGCGTTTGTGACGCTCAGTTCGAAAGGCTACCTTAACTGTATGGATGTGTCAGATTTACTAAATTTGACAGCTCTTATTTACAATATTCTCTTTCTTATTTTATTGAAAAAGATGGAAATAGTCTAATTTTAGTTTAGTTTGTGACCGAGGGAATCGGCAGAAACTGGCGAGTAAACAAAGTACAAATATGTGCAATTTTTGCAGTTGTGTTTTTAATTTTTTTTTCTCCATTTTTTTCCCCCAAATAGCGTCATCCACGATGGACTGACCTACCCGTGTCCTATCTGCGGCAAGCTTTTCCAATGGAAACGTAACCTAGCGCGGCACTCGCGCAACCACCGCGAGCGAGAGGCTGGCAACTTGCACGAGTGTCGCGCTTGCAGCAAGACTTTCGCAAGCAGAGATTGCTACAACAATCATATGCGGCTCAGCAAGAAGCACGTGTCGCAAGACACTTACCAGTAAGTGGGATAAAATTTTCGGATATTCAAAGCTCGCGAACACTTGGAGATAAACTACTATAAAATGGCGCGCCCCTCCATATTACTATTTCAATGTGTGTTGTTACATCCTTATGAAAGAGTTTGTATGTAGTTTATTTATTTTATTGCTTTTAGGAAAACTTACAGCTAATACATTCGAGCAGTAAGAAGTAATAAGCAGGCGAAAGTCAATTACAAGTTTCCACTTATATAAAATAATGTAAATATTCGTCTTCAGTAGCAGGCAGCAGATTTGTTGGTCAACTAAACATATCTAGCCGACCGTGCAAGACAACGCACGTGTCATTTTCATAGAGTATGTCAGAGCAACGCCATACTAATAATAATGAGTAATCAATGACGCCGCTAGTCGAGCAACAAATCGCTGATTTATTTTTATTTGTAAGCCGTCTCAGCGTGCGCTGTGAGTCTTGTAAATACTTTCAAATGTTTTGAATTTTCGAGGGGCGCGTCATGTTATAGTAGTTTATATCTATTCATACTTATAATTGGTTGTTTTTACAGGCATGAATGTAATTACTGTCTAAAGAAATTCGCTTCGAAATGGTGTCTCACTGACCATATTGATTGGGATCATTTGAAGCGAATCAAATATCAGTGCAGCTTCTGTTTCAAGGTAAGGGCACCATTTACCAATCATCATCATCTGCCTAGCCTTTTCTCAACTATGTTGGGGTCGGCTTCCAGTCTAACCGGATGCAGCTGAATACCAGTATTTTACATGGAGCGACTGCCTATCTGACCTCCACAACCCTTACCACTTGGTAAGACTGGTTGTCAGACTTTCAGGCTTTCGACGACTGTCAAAGATCCACGTATGACAGTCGGGACCAACGGCTTAACGTGCTTTCCGAGGCACGGAGGAGTCTCGGTGTGTAAAGATGGTCACCCATCCACGGACAAACCCCGGCAAGCGTAGCTTAACCTGACGGATCGACCCATGCG
This sequence comes from Hoplodrina ambigua, assembly GCA_949774945.1. Classification (NCBI taxonomy): domain Eukaryota; kingdom Metazoa; phylum Arthropoda; class Insecta; order Lepidoptera; family Noctuidae; genus Hoplodrina; species Hoplodrina ambigua. The sequence goes on along the minus strand of OX458994.1, from coordinate 686,002 downwards.
TCTGTTATTACTTAGCCACGAGCTACCATTTACCAATAATTCCAAGAAATTACTTCTCTTACAAGGGTATGCTTATATGGTTCGGTCATGTTGAGAGGATGAGTGAAAGACGATTAACAAAAGGTATATATGGCAGAGGTGAGTGACAAGGCAGGGAGGGGACGCCCTAGGAAGACCTACACTGACCTTATTGGTGAGGTTCTTCAGAAAGGTCAGGTGCGCAGTACTCGTAACCGGCGTGCTTGTATGACGAGATGTATGAACGTGGACGAGGCGTAAGGAGTATGTAATGATCATAGCAGGTGGCGTTCTGTGGTTTCTGCCTACCTGCCATGGGGAAAAGGCGTGAGTTACTAGCACTGTCCCCGCGATTTGGTTCGCGTGTTTTTTGTTAAGGATCCCTAATTTTTTTTATAATAAAATGTGTTTATTATATTTTGCAGGCATTTAAAACAGCTAAAATATTAGTTGCTCATGTCAATAATATACATGAAGGGAAGAAGAAAGAGGCGGAAGGTCAACATCTGTGTGAGATCTGTGGAAAGTCATACAGGGTAAGTTAAAGTTCACGACTCTAGCTAGACCCTGGGTTCGATTGCCAGGTCGGGCAAAATGTGTTACTGGATTTTTCTATTAGGAATTTATCAGTAGCAGCTGAACAACGCGTCACTCATCCTAGTGAGGTCACGTCGTCCTTTTCACCGACATGGTAATGTAGTCACGTCACCAACATGCTTGCGTGACCGTGTCGACGACATTTTAATGTGACTACATCACTGACATGCTAATTTGATCAAGTGACCGACATGCTAATTTATCGGCGCTACCGACATGCTAACGTGGTCTACTTTTTAACGATACCTCGTCACCGACATGCTAATCGTACCACGTCACCGACTTTTATTGAAACCTCGTCACCGACATGATAATGTAACCACGTTACCGAAATTCTAGTGTGACCTCGTCACCGAAATACTAATACGACCGCTTCATCTACAGTCTAATGGCACCGCATCACCGACATGCTAACATCACCAAATCACCGACATGTCGACGTGACCACTTCTCCGACATGCTAATGCGGTCGCGTCACCAACATGCTAAAATTTTTGTCTTTTTCACTAACCGACGAATATTTTCATTGCTTAGGATTCCATCAAAGTTTCTTACAGCCGTTTTTTCCTTTACAGACTGTGAAGCGTCTAAAAGGCCATGTATGGGCGATGCATACAAAACGTTCAAGCAGCAAGATATACAAATGCAAGCTCTGTCCGGCGACGTTCATGTGGCAGACCAGCATATACAAGCATATGAAGATGATGCACGATATTAATAAGAAGACTAAGGTGAAAACACCTACACACCCCACATAAATCGCCAATTACACCCCACACATATCCCCAAATACACCCCCCAGAAATCGCCATTCACACCCTATACATATCACCGTTCACACCCCACACCTAACCCCAAACACACCTTACACAAGTCCCCATTCACACCCAACACTTATCCGCATTCACACCCCACACCTAACCCCAAACACACCTTACACAAATCCCCAATCACACCCTACATATATCCTCAATCACACCCCACACAAACTTATTCTCCACACCTAAATACTGAAGAAAATTGAAAAAAAAATTGTTTTCTTTTTTCACAGCCACCTCGCTCCGTCGCGCCTGTAAAGAAAGAAGAGCCTCATCCGGGCATCGAACTGGCGAACCGCATGCAGTACTTCCAGCAGAATACTTTTAATATAGTTCACATTCAACCTTTGCCGGTAAATCAAAATATTGTTCCTTAAAAAAAAAGTTAATACCAGCTTACATACATAACATCACGACTGTAATCCCCGAGGGGCTAGGCAGAGGTGTAGAGATAAACTACTATAACTTGGCGCGCCCCTACATATTACTATTTCAATGTGTGTAGTCACATTCTTATGAAAGAGTTTGTATGTAGTTGTAAGTATTCGTCTTCAGTAGCAGGCAGATTTGTTTGTCAACTAATCATAACTAGCCGACCGCTCAAGACGACGCACCTGTCATTTTCATAGAGTTTGTCAGTGCAGCGCCATAATAGTAATAATGAGTAATCAATGACGCCGCTAGTCGAGCAACAATTCGCTGAATTGTTTTTGTTACGGGAGCCGTCTCAGTACGCACACATGCGTTGTGAGTCTTGTAAATACTTTCAAACGTTTTGAATTGTGGAGGGAATCGCCATGTTATAGTAGTTCTCACACCCACATTTCGCCAGTTATGTATAAGTCCCATGTAATAGGGGGGAGCCTATTGCCAACCGGCTCATAATAGCTCTTCGTGTACGTTTTAACGCTTTTCACACGAATATGAACCTTATTTCAGTCAATAAATAAAACTCAAAATGGCGGACATATGCAATTTCTTTATACATATAGAAGCTACAAGCATTTCTATAGTTAAGAATTTAATTTTTTGACATTGGACTTTTGACCATGACCTTGACTTTTGACCTTGACTTTTGACCTTGACTTTTGACTTTAACCTTGACCTTGACTTTGAAAACCCCGATTACCAAACTTCCGTTTGCTGTAGCATTTTATGTTGACATAATATTCGACAAGAGTTTAAATTGAGCTTAATTCTGTCAAAACAAACTAAACCATTTATTAATTTTAAATTTATTCTAAGCATCATTTTTTAATGTATATAATGAACTGTTATTGCTTAATAATGGTGCCGATTCCCTTGTTCACAAACTACATTAAAATTAGAGAAATTGACATCTCTTACTAACATACAGCGAAAGGAAAGGACGGTGACATTAAAGAACTAAGTTAGCGATGTCGAATTAGTTTTGCCTTGAACTTCTCCGTATTTTTAATCCATACGTTTTAAGATGTCAACTATAACTGTATGGATGTGTCAGATTGACTAAATTTGACAGCTCTTATTTACATTAGTCTCTTTCTTATTTTATTGGACAGAAAAAGATAGAAATAGTCTAATTTTAGTTTAGTTTGTGATTGAGGATGTAGTGACAAAGATAGAAATGGGTATGCTTAGATGGTTCGGTCATGTTGAGAGGATGAGTGAAAGACGATTAACAAAAGGTATTTATATGGCAGAGGTGAGTGGCAACGCAGGGAGGGGTCGCCCTAGGAAGACCTACACTGACCTTATTGGTGAGGTTCTTCAGAAAGGTCAGGTGCGCAGTACTCGTAACCGGCGTGCTTGTATGACGAGATGTATGAACGTGGACGAGGCGAAAGGAGTATGTAAGGATTGTAGCAGGTGGCGTTCTGTGGTTTCTGCCTACCCCCATGAGAAAAAGGCGTGAGTTTATGTATGTATGTGACCAAGGGAATTTGCATAAATAAAGATAATCATTTTCAGTATTGTGGCTTGGTTCTTTTTGATAGAATTAAGCATAATTGTACAATAGTAAGTAGCGTGATAATTAAAAAATATGTATTAAATGAATTGCCATAATAACTATGTATTTATAAGCAATAATTTTAATTAGTAATATTTTATACAAAGATAAAATAAAATCAATTTACAAAGATTTTTTTGTTGTTTTATTATTACCTAGCTTTGACTGCCTCGTTGGTCTGGTGGTCGCAAGCGCGACTGCTGTGCATGAGGTCTTGGGTTCGATTCTCACATCGGGCAAAGTGTTATTGGGTTTTTCCATCAGGAATTTCTCAGTAGCAGCCGCGGAGTCTGGATTTGTGTCCGGTTTATAGCAATAGGCTCGCCCCCTATTACATGGGACTAAAAACATAACTGGCGAAATGTGGGTGTACTGATGGGTACACCTCTGCCTAACCCTTCGGGGATTACAGGCGTGATGATGTTATTACCTAGCTTCTGCTAGCGGGTATGTCCGTAAATCTCGGTTATTAGCATCTAATATTGTTTCTCCATACAGACTTTGTACCCTTATTTCATAACCTTGGGGTTTTTTTTTTTTTGAGTTTAAAAAAATCGTCATATGACTCCTTCCGCCCTGGGTGGGGCGGAAGGGACTGTCAGATTTTTACTGACTAAAAAACCACCCTGTTCCTTCTGTTGCCCTTTACGTTCCGGGGCCACGGTATCCTGTTAAGAGGTCCCGCAACCCTGCCTTCCTACGTCTAAACCGCTAAACTGATCATCCTGAAATTTTGCAAATATTATGTACGTTGTCAGGTATACAGAAAAAAAAGCACTAGGGTGTCGGAAAATCAAAGAGTACCTGTTCGAACAAAAATTACTTCACTCATTATTATCTAAAAGCAGAATTGATTGGTAAATTCTAAATTAATGCGAGCAAAGACGCGGGCGAAAGCTAGTGAAAAAATAAATGCAATATTTCTTATTCTTTATTTTTGACGTTCGACAATAATATATCTTCTCTTCTTCTTCTTCTTATCCCCGAGAGAAGGGAGGGGAAGCATTGGTTGGTACGTAGTAGATGCCTTGTGCTCTGAAATTACAAAAAATAACTTTTCTTTATGGTCGTTTTTTACTGGAGGTAACTTAACATCACGCCTGTAATCCCCGAAGGGTTAGGCAGAGGTGTACCCATTAGTACACCCACATTTCGCCAGTTATGTTTAAGTCTTGTAATAGGGGGTGAGCCTATTGCTATCAAAAATTTCTGATGGGAAAACCAACAACACTTTGCCCGAACTGGAAATCGAACCCAAACCTCAGGCTCAGCAGTCGCGCTTTAAGACCACTAGACGAGGATCCCAGTTCCATTAGCACCAACTCTACGGCGATTAACACACGGCACCGCGCTACGCCGCGGAGGGCGGTGACGGTAAAGCGGATTGCAACGCTCGACCGCGCGGTCGGGCGGTGTACGTGTGTTAGACATCAACGGATTTCTTAGAGGCCAATGCGACATGAGATCCGCTTCACCGCCAACCGCGGCGGTGCGCGGTGCCCTGTGTTAATAAAAAAAAGATGCTCCATATCTCAAGAATGTTTAATTATACTGTTGTAGAGAACAGCTGATTTTGGCGGCCATTTTATAATAATAATAATAATAAATAAATATCTTGGGACAACTCACACACGGCTATCTGATCCCAAGCTAAGCAGAGCTTGTGTTATGGTAACCAGACAACTGATATACATACTTATATAATTTATAAATACATACTTATTATAGATAAATCACACCCAGACACAGAACTAACAATCATGCTCATCACACAAAGTTTGTCCTGGGTGGGAATGGAAACCACGAACTCCAGCTTAGCAGTCAGGGCCGCTAACCACTAGACCAACAGGCCCGTCAAAAAAAAAAATTCTTACTCAAATTTAGGTGCCAAGCCCCCCATAGGGAGTGTTTCTTCGAGAGTACAGTTTTCATTTAAAGCGGCTTGTAGATCTTCACATCTCCACCCAGTGAAGCCACCTGTACGTAGAGATTCAGCTAAATAGTGGTAGCACCTGGAAAAGGATATATGACTTGTATGTTACATACATACATAAACTTACGACTTATTCCCATGGGGGTAGGCAGAAACAGAACAGAACGCCACCTGCCACGATCCTTACATACTCCTTTCGCCTCGTCCACGTTCATACATCTCGTCATACAAGCACGCCGGTTACGAGTACTGCGCACCTGACCTTTCTGAAGAACCTCACCAATAAGGTCAGTGTAGGTCTTCCTAGGGCGACCCCTCCCCGCGTTGCCACTCACCTCTGCCATATAAATACCTTTTGTCAATCGTCTTTCACTCATCCACTCAACATGACCGAACCATCTAAGCATACCCTTTTCTATCTTTATCACTGCATCCTCTTTTAATCCGCAACGGTCCCGTATAATATTTATTACGAAATAATAAAAAAATTGTGGTGTGTCAAGTCTCATCTTTCGTGGCGCGTATTGTACGATCCGGTTTCGCGACCAAAATATCCTACTTATCCTACTTGGGCCTTACCTGTCATGGTCACAGCCTCCATTTCCACAGCCAGGCATTCTCACCCCCCCATTGGGGTAGAAGTCCACAAGTCCCAGCGGGTCCAGGTGTCCAGCTTCACCAACATTGGTGTGAATGACTTCTGTGTAAGTTCCATCATTAGCTCTGAACTTTTGCTCGTGGTTGACCCATCCTGGTCCAGCTGGGTCAAGACCTGGGGGACACAGCAAGTTGGATGGTTAAGAAAAAAAGGCGGAGAGATTTTGAGAAGGAGGAGGAAAGAAGGAGCTCGTGGCTAAGTAATAACAGCCGCACGGGTCGATTCGTCAGGTTAAGCTACTATTGCTCCTCGCGAGACGACATCCGGCAACCGTAGGCGCGGGCTTACGGACGGCGGGTGATTTGTAGCTCGCCGTCTGATCAAGGACCAGGCTCGGGTCGACAGCGCGTTTTGTTCCATGCGCGCCTCTAAGAACTGTCAGCACAGGTACGGGGCCCCAAGAGGGCCTGCCAGGGTTGCGGGACATCTTAACAGGATACTGTAAAGGGCAACAGAAGGAACAGGGTGTTTTTTAGTCAGTAAAAGTCTAACAGTCCCTTCCGTCCCACCCAGGGCGGAAACCACTCATTTGATGATTAATACCACCAAAAAAAAAAGCTACGCTTGCTGGGGTTAGTCCGTGGATGAGATCATCTTTGCACATAGAGACTCCTCCGTGCCTCGGAAAGCACGTTAAGCTGTTGGTTTCGGCTGTCATACGTGGATCTTTGACAGTCGTTAGTGGCCGTCAGAAGTCTTAAAGACACTAGTCTTACCAAGGGGTATCGTATTACCCAGTTTCTAGGTTGTAGAGGTCAGATAGGCAGTGGCTCCATGTAAAATACTGGTATTCAGCTGCAGTTAGACTGGAAGCCGACCTCAACAAAGTTAGAAAAAGGCTAGGCAGATTTATGTTACTTACTGGAAATATAATCTGCTACTCCACCGAGGTTTCTGCCGACGACGCCAACCTGCTGACCCCCGAGGCTGAAGCCAGCGAGATAGTACTTTGTAGGGTCGGCTCCAGTTACGCTGTTCAGCCAAGTTATGAACCTGGCTACTCCTTCCCCTGAGAATAAAAGATTTTACTTACTTCTTGCTTCTGCCAAGCGCTTTGCCCGCGAAAAGTCAAAGTCAAAACATTTATTTCAATTAGACCATTTACAGGCACTTTTGAATTGTCAAGGAGTCGGTCAGTTAGTCAGAAAGTTGAAGCTAGTTGCTTGTTCTAAACGGAGGTAGGCCTCTATGGAGAAGAACGAGCAAGAAACTCCACGGCACTCTTTTAAATTAGGTTTTTAAATTCTGGTTACAATACTCTCGTTGATTTTACATGTGAGAAGTAAGTTATCGTAAATTAACATAACACCACGCCTGTAATCCCCGAAGGGTTGGGCAGAGATGTACTCAATTGTACACCCACATTTCGCCTATCATTGACTGCCTTGTTGGTCTAGTTACGCAAAGCGCGACTGCTGAGCACTATCTTGGGTTCGATTCTCAGGTCAGGCAGTGTTATAGGGTTTTTCCATCAGGGATTTCACAGTAGCAGCCTCGGAGTCTGGATTTGTGCCCGGTTAATGGCAATAGGCTCGCCCCCTAGGCCCTATTACATGGGACTTAAACATAACTGGCGTAATGTGGATACAGCTCTGCTTAATCCGTAAAGCATGTTGAACTACTATCCCAAGGGAACACATTACCGGGATAAAAAGTATCCTATGTGTTAATCCAGGAAATGGTCTATCTATGTGCCAAGTTTCATCCAAATCTGTTCAACGGTTTACGCGTAATTGAGTAACAAACATCTAAATATCTTTACAAATTTTTACATTATAATATTAGTACGTAAACCTGAATAAACTCTTTCACCAAGAGCTGGTTACCTGAAGTAACTGTGTTTCTGATAGCCGCTAAATAGTTGAGAGTGCAGGCGCCTGCGCACCAGTCCACAGAGATCACATTAATGTCTTCTGCCGCCAGAAAAGCTGAGAAAGTAGACAAAAAGATTTTACTACCTAAGTTTTCAATGTTAAAATTCTGTGTTTATTTTAGTGCTGATTTTACAATAGTCAAATAACTTTTAACCAGAGAATAAATATGACAGTTTGACATATTATTTTCTATACAAAAGCTGTCAAATCGCCATATTTATCTCTCTAAGAGTTTTCTGTCGTTTGGAAAATTAGCTCTTAGCGTAATTAAATTGAAATTCTTTCTTAAAAATTGATATTTTTTTTAAAACAACTTTTGTTGCGTGCAAACGAGAACCGCAACACGCAACGTAGCAAAACTTGTAGTTTTTGTGGTTTACCTTTTTGTGGTTCCAATGATACCTCGTACATCTAAATCGATTCAGCCGTTTAGAAGTTACGGTGGACTAGAGAAACTCACATACAAACACGAACCACTCTATTTTGGACAGTCGCATAAAAAAATGGTTTCTTACCAGAACTGAGAACAGCATTAAAGTTATCAGTAGCGCGTCCCCCCCATCCGTGGATGAGAATAGCAGTTCTTTGGCTCGCGTTGAAGTTTGAAGACAGCACCAGATCTTCATTGCCAGGTAACAGCACTTGACTTACCGAGGGGTTTCTCCTGCGAAAAAAAAGAAAATTGTTAATCCAAAGTCAGAGTCAAGGTCAAGGTCAAAATCAAAATCATAGACAAAGTCAATATCAACGTCATTGAAAGTCAAGGTCAAGGTCAGAGTCAAGGTCAAAGTCAAAGTTAAAGCCAATTTATTTAAGTTAATCAACCCTGTAAAACACACTTTTGAACGAATTTCTTTTTCTATTATATTTATTACTAGTACTCATCCCGCGACTACGTTCGCGTGATTTTTCTTACAGATCCCTAACTTTTTTAATATAATAAACATATAGCCTATGTCACCCGGTGATAGTATAGCTTCCCAACAGTGAAAGTTTTTTTCAAATCGGTTCAGTAGTTTCAGAACCAATGCAAACAAACAAAGAAACAATCAAATCTTTCCTCTTACACATACATACATACATAAAATCACGCCTTTTTCCCATGGGGGTAGGCAGAAACCACAGAACGCCACCTGCTACGATACTTACATACTCCTTTCGCCTCGTCCACGTTCATACATCTCGTCATACAAGCACGACGGTTACGGCTTTCCTGTTATTAGTTTATTATCCTACAGCAGCTCTGTAAGAAAATTTGTATTTCTTGATATTTCTTACCTCGTGAAGAGATGGTACACATTCTCCGTGTCAGGGTTATATCTCGCCGCCTCAGCGACGTCGCCGACAGTCTCCCACAGGTCCACCAGGTGGAGCTGGCCGGCCGAGTCCTGCGCGTACTGGTAACGCAACCCTGGGTCCAGCTTCCTGATGACTGGCTGGTGAGGGAGAGCTAGAATGAAGAAGGTTTTGAGCCAAATATCAAGGGGTACCGTATTACCCAGTTTCTGGGTTGTGGAGGTCAGATAGGCAGTCGCTCCATGTAAAATACTGGGATTCAGCTGCATGCGGTTAGACTGGAAGCCGACCCCAACATAGTCGGGAAAAGGCTAGGCAGATGATGCATAACATAACATCACGCCTGTAATCCCCGAAGGGTTAGGCAGAGGTGAACCCACGATCTCCCGCTTAGCAGTCAGGGCCGCTAACCACTAGACGAACAGGCTCGTTAATGCTTCGTAAGATGGCAATGCTTAGCCTCTGACCAAGGTAATAACAAGCCCTTGGGTCACGGGAAATGCCAACCAACCAACTAAGAGTTCACTCTTTTCTGCAGAAGTAACTGCAAGTGAGAAATTTTAAAAAATATTACCTGTAACCACAGCTAATCCGATTACAAGAAGAGCTACGTGTCTCTCCATTTTGTTTCACTGATTAACTAATTATTAAATAATCATATTCATTTATATAATCATACTTATCTTGTGTACGTATTTACGATAAAATAATACAATAAATACGTGGATTATTTTTATCCTAAACCTCGCTATGTTTACATGGCTGCAAGAATATAAAATAGTATGAAACAAAGTTGCTTCCCGCCGTCCGTACGCTCAGATCTTTTAAACTACGCAACGGATTTTAATGCGGTCTTCATCAATAGATAGAGTGATTCAAGAGGAAGGTTTATGTATCTACATTGCACCCGAGCGAAGCCGGGGCGCGTCGCTAGTACACAATATAGAACAAAGTCGCTTCCCGCCGTCTGTACGCTCAGATCTTTTAAACTACGCAACGGATTTTAATGCGGTTTTCATCAATAGATAGAGTGATTCAAGAGGAAGGTTTATGTATCTACATTGCACCCGTGCGAAGCCGGGGCGCGTCGCTAGTACACAATATAGAACAAAGTCGCTTCCCGCCGTCTGTATGCTTAGATCTTTTAAACTACGCAACGGATTTTAATGCGGTCTTCATCAATAGATAGAGTGATTCAAGAGGAAGGTTTATGTATCTAAATTGTACCCGTGCGAATTCTGGGCTGGTCGCTAGATAAATATATTGAGTGTGACATACATTTTCTGAACATAATTTTGTATGACACCATCAATTTTGTCTGACAATCTTAAACTGTGACGATAATTATCTGACAACTTAATTGTTTACCTATTTATTGATTTTTTAAAGCAACTAAAAATATATTTTTTATGTTAATTAGGAGTGTTAACATTTTAAACTCACTTTCAAGTCTTTATTACACGACTGCCCCAAAAAAAGGAGTGTTATGTGTTCAGGGTTAATGTATGTATGTGAGTTTCTTTATTCCACCATAACTTTTAAACGCCTGAACGGATTTAGATGTATGGGGTATCGTTACAATCCTTGCATCATTCCGAGTAACATAGGCTAGTAAAAAATAAAAAGAATCCAGTGTGGTCATTTTACAACGTAAATGAATACTAGCCTCAATTTATTTTTTTAATGAATTTGCTCGTGTCTATGTTTATCGTCTAGAATTTGACACGTAGATTTAAAAAATATATAACACTATATATAAAAAAAAACGTCGTTATAAAAACTGACGAGTAAACAAAGTACAAATACTTATGTGTAATTTTTGTTGTCGTGTTTTTTAATTGTCTAATTTCATTGGCTTGTTTTTGGAAATGTATGAACCGATTTTGATGAAACTTCCTACACATAAGCAGAATACATAGGTCTTAAAAGTTAGTTGAAAACATTTTCTAAATGTCTTATTTATAAAAAGATAATTGGAAATCTCTGTTTCTATGGAAAACTCAGTCTAATTTAACTGTTAACACAATTTCTTGATAATGTTCTCAAATAACTTTTTAGACCTATGTATCCTGCTTATGTGAAGGAAGTTTCATCAAAATCTGTTCATTCATTTCCAAAAATAAGCACTTGTAAGTTTATATAAAATTCCGTGAAGCGTAAACGCACATAAGCGAGAAAATAGTCTTATGTTAATCTTGTAGACCATTTTTTTTAGGTGTTAAAAATCATCAAATGAGTCCTTCCGCCCTGTAGGCTTACTCTTGAACAAAATCGAGAATGAGATTGGAATCGACTGCATGTTTGACTACAGCGATTGACATGAGGTTGCCATACTAATGAAAACGTAAATTACCAAATTTTAAAATATTAAATAACTCGTTAATTCTATAAATAAATGTCTTCTTATATTTATTGGAATTGAAACTGGATCGGATGTACATGTAATGTCGATTCCAATCTCATTCTCGATTTTGTTCAAGAGTAAGCCTACTGGTTGGGGCGGAAGGGACTGTCAGACTTTTACTGACTAAAAAACCACCCGGTTCCTTCTGTTGCCCTTTACGTTCCGGGGCCACGGTATCCTGTTAAGACGTCCCGCAACCCAATCTTGTAGACCTTTAAATACAGTCGAAATTACTATCACTTCGAGAAAATTCATCATTTTCCGAATGAATTGTTATCATGTACAAAACATGTGTCATAAATTATAAATTGATAACAGTATCATTGTTTTTTATGATTATCAATATAGGCCGCAATAGTTGGGGGGCGGCTGATAAAATTATTGTGACGTTATCATTAAGCTTTAAGTGGGGACGTACCGGTCGAGCCGCCTGCGCATACGACAGTACAACGGTCGTTAGGATATGAAAACCTGATTACATACATCACATAAGTACATAAACTCAAAATAAAAATGTCGTGATGGCCTAGCGGTTAAAGCGCCCGCCTCTCATCGAATCCGTGCAAGTATCAATGTGACTTTTTCAATTCATATGTACTTTCAAAGGTTTATCTTAGACATTACTGACATTCCGTGCCACGGAAAGCACGTTAAGCTGTTGGTCCCGGCTGTCATACGTGGATCTTTGACAGTCGTTACGAGTCGTCAGAAGCTTGAGAATCTGACTACCAGTCTTACCGTTCCGGGGCCACGGTATCCTGTTAAGACGTCCCGCAACCCCGGCAGGCGGCTTCCCCCCCTCAGATCGAGCCCTGCTCATACTCAGCAGTCGCGCATTGCGGCCACTAGACCAACGATGCAGAATTTTAAAATTGTTAATTAATCAGGTCCTTCAGAAAGGTCAGGTGCGCAGTACTCGTAACCGGCGTGCTTGTATGACGAGATGTATGAACGTGGACGAGGCGAAAGGAGTATGTAAGGATCGTGGCAGGTGGCGTTCTGTGGTTTCTGCCTACCCCCATGGGAAAAAGGCGTGAGTTTATGTATGTATGTAAATAGCTTATCAATTGAGTTAGCAATTAAATGACGTCAAATTCAAAGTTTAAGATTTTCATACAAAATTTATGAGGGAATTCATTCTGACAGCTCATAAAAAATATGTCACAAACATTATATCCAACTCGCCCCGGCTTCGCTCGGGTGCAATGTAGATATCAAGTCAAAGTCAAAGTAACATAACATAATATCACACCTGTAACCCCGAAGGGTTAGGCAGAGGTGTACCCATTAGTACACCCACATTTCGCCAGTTATGTTTTTAGTCCAATGTAATAGGGGGCGAGCCTATTGCCATCAACCGGGCACACTTCCAGACTCCGAGGCTGCTACTGAGAAATTCCTGATGGAAAAACCCAATAACACTTTGCCCGACCTGGGAATCGAACCCAAGACTTCATGCAACCACATGCGACCACTAGATCAACGAGGCAGTCAAAGTCAAATCATTTATTTCAATTAGACGATTATAAGGCACTTTTGACTGTCAAATACAAAAAAAAAGGAATTGAATCTAGTTGCCCCTTCCAAAAGGTAGTTTTGTATGGAGAAGAATCATACATAATGACACTTGAATGCAATGTACAAGTACTAAATCTTCTTTCTTCTTTATCGTGTGGGCAGTAAGGTCTTACGACCACACACACCCTAGTGTCAGAGTTTCTAAATCGCCTCAGGGGCCTCTGACATGGTTTAAGTGGAACAGTAAGTCCAGGTGATGTCCAAGATAAAAACGACTAATTCATAACTGGCGAAATGTGGGTGTACTAATGGGTACACTTTTGCCTAATCCTTCTGGGATTACAGGCGTGATGTTATGATGTTATGTACCAGATTGAAATAAGAATTGAAAGGTTAAAATATTTTTAAATATAGGTACATAGTATAAACCTTCCTCTTGAATCACTCTATCTATTGATGAAGACCGCATTAAAATCCGTTGCGTAGTTTAAAAGATCTAAGCGTACAGACGGCGGGAAGCGACTTTGTTTTTACTATGTAGAGATATTCTAGCGGTCAAGCAAACATAACGAGGTTTAGGATAAAAATAATCCACGTATTTATTATAGTATTTAATTTATTATACGTGCATAAGATAAGTATGATTATATAAATGAAAATCATTATTAAATAATTAGTTTGCCCGTGAACCAAAATGGAGAAACACGTTGCTCTTCTAGTAATTGTATTGGCTGTAGTTGCTGGTAATTATTTTCATATTTTATTTATTTATTAATCAATCTGCCTAGCCTTTTCTCAACTATGTTGGGGTCGGCTTCCAGTCTAATCGGATGCAGCTGAATCCCAGTATTTTACATGGAGCGACTGCCTCGTTGGTCTAGTGGTCGCAAGCGCGACTGCTGTGCATGAGGTCTTGGGTTCGATTCCCTGGTCGGGCAAAGTGTTATTGGGTTTTTCCATCAGGAATTTCTCAGTAGCAGCCTCGGAGTCTGGATTTGTGCCTGGTTGATGGCAATAGACTCGCCCCCTATTACATGGGACTAAAAACATAATTGGCGAAATGTGGGTGTACTAATGGGTCGCTAAACCTTCGGGGATTACAGGCGTGATGTTATGTTTATGTACATGGAGCGACTGCCTATCTGACCTCCACAACCCAGTAACTGGGTAATACGATACCCCGATGATATTTGGCTCAAAACCGTCTTCATTCCAGCTCTCCCTCACCAGCCAGTCATCAGGAAGCTGGACCCAGGGTTGCGTTACCAGTACGCGCAGGACTCTGCCGGCCAGCTCCACCTGGTGGACCTGTGGGAGACTGTCGGCGACGTCGCTGAGGCGGCGAGATACAACCCTGATACGGAGAATGTGTACCATCTGTTCACGAGGTAAGAATATACACGAAATTCAAGTCCTGTTGGTCTAGTGGTCGCAAGCGCGACTGCTGTGCATCAGGTCTTGGGTTCGATTCCCAGGTCGGGCAAAACTGGCGAAATGTGGGTGTACTAATGGGCACACCTCTGCCTAACCCTTCGGGAATTACAGGCTTAATGTTATGTTATGTTACAGTGACAGTGGAACGGGTTTTATGGTTATGTAAACAAAATAGCCAAAAAAAAATGTGAGAGCGCTACACCTCTGCCTAACCATTCGGGGATTATAGGCGTGATGTTATGTTCCAAAAATTAAGTGCGTCTAAAAGTGTCTTTTAAAAAACGTTGAAAAAGTGTCGTATAATGGGTTAAGACTTAAATAATTTGACTTTGACTCTACAATTTAGACATTGACTACGACTTTTGACTTTGACCTGACCTTGACTCTGACTTTGACTTTGACCTTGACTCTGACTTAGACGGTTATTTTTTTTGTTTTATCGTCGTTATCGCCCGCGAAATTTTGCAAACATTTTTTCTTTTCTTTCGCAGGCGTAACCCCTCGCTAAGCCAAGTGCTGGTATTTGGCAATGCAGATCTCGTGCAGTCTTCGAACTTCAACCCAAGCCATAGGACTGCCATCCTCATACACGGGTGGGGCAGCCGCCCCAATGATAACTTCAACGCCGTTGTCAGTTCTGGTAAGATCATACACTCTTTAATGCGATTGTCCAAAAACAGGAGTGTTATTTTTAAAGTCAAAGTCAAATCATTTATTTCAATTAGGCCACTATAAAGCACATTTGAACGTCATTACATCATTTACAAGTTTTTATTTAGCTTGCACTGTCCGTAAGTAAGTTGTCCTTTCAAAATCTGCAAACCATTTTTCGACCATTTGTTGGTATCCGATTGAGCTGAAATTTTACACCTTTAGTTCTGATGACAATACAATGGGGTGCCGATTCCCTTGTTCACAAACTAGACTAAATTTAGAGAATTGACATCCCTGACTAACATACAGCGAACGGAAAGGACGGTGACATTAAAGAACTAAGTTAGCGATGTCAAATTAGTTTTGCCTTGAACTTTTCCGTATTTTTAATCCATACGTTTTAAGATGTCAACTATAATTGTATGGATGTGTCAGATTGACTAAATTTGACAGCTCTTATTTACATTAGTCACTTTCATGTTTTATTGGACAGAAAAAGATGGCAATAGTCTAATATTAGTTTAGTTTGTGACCAAGGGAATCGGCACCATTGTCCAATACTCAATATTGTAATCATTTCAATATGGCCGCCGCTGCAAGATGGCGGATAACGTAATTTTTCTCAATCCCCGTGCGCTGCAGTGGGACAATAATATGCGAGTTTAATAACTGACGGGCCTGTTGGTCTAGTGGTTAGCGGCCCTGACTGCTAAGCCGGAGGTCGTGGGTTCGATTCCCACCCAGGACAAACTTTGTGTGATGAGCATGATTGTTAGTCCTGTGTCTGGGTGTGATTTATCTATAATATGTATGTATTTATAAATTATATAAGTATGTATATCAGTTGTCTGGTTACCATAACACAAGCTCTGCTTAGCTTGGGATCAGGTAGCCGTGTGTGAGTTGTCCCAAGATATTTATTTATTATTTATTTATTTTATTTATTTAACTTCTAAACGGCTGAACCGATTTAGATGTACGAGGTATCGTTAGAAACACAAAAAAGGCAATACAAATTATTGAACCGAACGTCAACCGCAACACGCAACCGCAACACGCAACGCAGCAAAAGTAGTGTTAAAAAATACCCAAATTTTCGAGTCGGTTAAGAATTAAGATTTTTTGTTTATTTTCTCAGCTTTACTGGCGGCAGAAGACATGAATGTGATCTCTGTAGGCTGGTGCGCAGGCGCATGCACCATCAACTATTTAGCAGCTATCAGGAACGCGATTACTTCAGGTAAGCATCGCTATCTGACGCTGTACGGCTCAACTTACATTAACGTTCAACTTACTTTAAGGAAAGTCACTTTTTGTACATAAAACATAACATCACGCCTGCAATCCCCGAAGGGTTAGGCAGAGGTGTACCCATTAGTACACCCACATTTCGCCAGTTATGTTTTTAGTCCCATGTAATAGGGGGCGAGCCTATTGCCATCAACCGGGCACAAATCCTGACTCCGAGGCTACTACTGAGAAATTCCTGATGGAAAAGCCCAATAACACTTTGCCCGACCTGGGAATCGAACCCAAGACCTCATGCACAGCAGTCGCGCTTGCGACCACTAGACCAACGAGGCAATCACTTTTTATAGTAATGATTAAAATCTTTTATTCTCAGGGGCAGGAGTAGCCAGGTTTATAACTTGGCTCAACAGTGTGACTGGAGCCGACCCTTCTAGGTACTACCTCGCTGGCCACAGCCTCGGAGGTCAGCAGGTTGGTGTCGTCGGCAGGAATCTTGGTGGAGAGGTAGATTATATTATTGGTAAGTACAATGAGCATCTTTATGCAAAGATCACAGTAGGTAACCGTCGTCGTCGCGAGGCGACATCTGGCCACCGTAGGCGCGGGCTTGCGGACGGCGAGTGATGTGTAGCTCGCCGTTCGATCAAGGACCAGTAGGCTTACTCTTGAACAAAATCGAGAATGAGATTGGAATCCCTTCGTAAATGAAATGAATATGTAAACCCTTCGGGAATTACAGGAGTGATGTTATGTGTCTAAATTTTACATTAACCAACCAACTTCTGCCTTCTCCAGGTCTAGATCCTGCTGGTCCAGGATGGGAGAATCATGAGCAGAGGTTCCACCCAGCTGATGGAAAGTACACGGAAGTAATTCACACCAATGTTGGAGGACTGGGTTTCCTGGAGCCGCTGGCACTTGTTGACTTCTACCCCAATGGGGGGACGAGTATGCCAGGCTGTTTGACTGGATTATGTGACCACGACAGGTAGGGTTTCGGTTTTAAAGACCTTTTTTTCTTACTAGCACTGTTCGTCTAATTTTTCTTACGGATCCCTAATGTTTTGTAAATATAATATAGGCTATGTAACAAGGGGATAGTCTAGCTTCCCAACAGTGAAAGAATTTTTCAAATCGGTTCAGGAGTTTCGGAGCCTATCGATGCAAACAAACAAACAAATCTTTTTTCTTTCTAATATTAGTGTTAAAGATTAAAAAAAAACTTTTTAAAAACAAGCTTTTTGTTCTTATGTTACCTAGCTTTGCCATTTTCGACTCTTCAAGCCCTTTCATTTGATACCCATATCAAAAGGATTGAGAAAAATATGTAATCCGCCATCTTGAAGCAGCGGCCATATTGAAATTATTACAATATTGAGTATTGGACATTGTATTGTCATCAGAACTAAAGGTGTATGCAAAATTTCAGTTCAATCGGATACCAACAAATGGTCGAAAAATGGTTTGCAAATTTTGAACGAACAATACAAGCTAAATAGAAGCTTGTATTAGGGATGTGTGCCTTCTTTGGTGGATGTATGAGTGGGTTATCGCTGTCATTCCTTGGTGCTTGGCACCCGGGGCGGAGCGCCCCCTCCGCCTCTTCCTTTACGCCGCTACTAAAGACTTAGTTTCTTGCTTAACATACAAGTCATATTTTTGTTCCCAGATGCTACCATTACTTGGCAGAATCTATACTAACCGGTGGATTAACAGGGCGGAGATGTGAAAATCTACAAGCTGCTCGAAGCGGAAACTGTACTCTTGATGAAACACTCCCATTGGGGGGCTTGAAACCTAAATTCGGGTAAGAAAATGGCCGCCAAAATCAGCTGTTAACTACAAAAGCGCAATTGTACAAACGGTCTGTTGAGTAGTAATCTCACAAAGCTGATTGACATTTTAACGTAAAAACAAAATGGCGCTGGAACTGTCAAAACTAACAATTAGGCAGTTATTGGTGCCGATTCCCTTGTTCACAAACTAGACTAAATTTAGAGAATTGACATCTCTTACTAACATACAGCGAAAGGAAAGGACGGTGACATTAAAGAACTAAGTTAGCGATGTCAAATTAGTTTTGCCTTGAACTTTTCCGTATTTTTAATCCATACGTTTTAAGATGTCAACTATAATTGTATGGATGCGTCAGATTGACTAAATTTGACAGCTCTTATTTACATTAGTTTCTTTCTTGTTTTATTGGACAGAAAAAGATGGAAATAGTCTAATTTTAGTTTACTTTGTGACCAAGAGAATCGGTACCATTTACACCATTAACCAATAATTCTAAGACAAAAGTCAAAGTCAAAACATTTATTTCAATTAGACCATTTACAGGCACTTTTGAATTGTCAAGCAGTCGGTCAGTTAGTCAGAAAGTTGAAGCTAGTTGCTCGTTCCAAAACGGTTCAAAACTTCTCTTAAAAAGTACTTTATTTTTAACCGGATTAATCTTCAATTTGTAGCTAGATTTGTATTTGCTTTGAAATCAATAAATAATTAGTCAATTGAGTCGGCAAATAACTGTCGTCACAGAATGCTTATGCCATACTTAACAAAATTACGTTTTGACAGTTCAGTCGATTCCGTAGTAAAAAATTGTTTGTATTAATAAATATTTTCACCTCCAGCAACTATGGTCATAAAATTTAAAGTTTTTTTTTGTATTTTCAGAGCACAGGGTATCTACTACGTACCAACCAATGCTTCCCCTCCCTTCTCTCAGGGATAAGAAGAAGAAGAAGAAGAGAAGATCTTGTCAAACGTTAAAAATAAAGAATAAGAAGTAATGCGTCTTTTTTCTATTTTTTTACCTAATGGTCTCATAGGCTTTTAATATTTTTCTTTCATTGATTAATTTTCACAGTAAAACTTTTGTATCTACAGGGTGGCCCAGCTAAGGACGTCCAAACGAAATTTTGAGACTCCTCTCTTCTTGGGCTATCCAACCACCCCCATGTATGTTCTACGATTTTTTGCAGTTTAGGAGCTTTTTAATATTTTTTTGGGATATTCTTCTTTACATCAAATTTTGTATATTTTCTCTTTTTGTGTCGCATTTTTTGGAAATATTGTTATTGATAATTAATCCTGAAAGTATGATCTTCGATCGATAAAAACAACTGTCTGTCTTATTGTCACCCGAAATTACAAAAACTTAGTTCAAAGGCAAAAATGTTGTTTTGTAAATTTCGTTGCAGATTTTCGGCTTTTAAAGAAAAATCACAATAAGACCCAAAAAAACTTTAAAGTAATTTCAAAAATGTAACTATAGGTTAGAAAACTTTGAAAAATGTTCTGTATAAGTGAAAATAAATAAAACAATAAAATTAAAATAATAAAGATGTTACCAGAATAAAAAAAAGAGACACCAAAACTAAATGGCATCAAAAAATTCATCCGCATCGTCGTCCACTGGAAATGTGCCCAAAAGACTGGCCGCATTGCCACGTTGGATGGCATTTACCTTGGCAATGCTTAACCTCTTGCCAAGGTAATAACCAGCCCTTGGGTCACGGGAAATGTCAACCAACCGTTTGGCCAACTCCTTGAAAAGGCCATGGGCACACGGACCCCACGACCCGAGGGTTTCCACCCCAAACGGCTCGAAAATATAGTTGTTGATTTATTTTTACATATACTGAAAGAATATTTCAGTTTTAAATTCTAGGTATAATTTTATATGTACACGCGCCACGAAAGATGAGACTTGACAAGCGTCAGTAATAGAGAGCTTGCGCAGGTATGGATGCACGAAATAGTTATACATAATTTGTGTATCTAGTCAGGGATTTTTTTTTTTACCGATGGGAAATCATCGAATGACTTCCCCCGCCCTGGGCGGGGCGGGAGGGAGTGTCAGACTTTTACTGACTAAAACCCATCCATGTTCCTTCTTGTGCCCTTTCCGTTCCGGGGGCGCGGTATCTCTTTCGAACAACCCGCAGCCCCGGCAGGCATCGGCCCTTAGTGGCCCCTCCAATTGTTTGCTGACATCTCTTTGAGGCGCGCGTGGAACACGAACGCGCTGTCGACACGGTCTGTCGTTATTCAACGAACGGACGGTGAGCTACCCATTGCTCACCGCCCACAGACCCGCGTCTACGGTGGCCGGGAGTCGTCACGCGGCTCCCGACGCCCGGAGCGTCTCCCGCGGCGGCTGGGGCGTGAGGTGGTTCTTTCCCTCACGCGGCCCGCCTCCTCCTTCGCTAGCATTACTGCTTCGCAGAAGGAGGCAACTGCATCCCATTCCCTCTCGCTCCGGACCATGGCTTGCACCAGGGCCGAACGCGAGAGTTCGCCGCCGCCAATAGCCGCCACGACGACGTCGCGGTGCTCCGCCCAAGCGGGGCACACCGCCACGGTATGCTCCACCGTGTCCTCGGGGCGATCCTCACAGTGGTGACACCCGGGCGTTTCCTCCCGCCCGATGATGTGCAGGAACCTCCCGAAGCATCCGTGTCCGGTGAGGACCTGCGTCAGGCGGAAGGTGAGGGCGCCGTGGCGCCGCTCAAGCCACTCCTCAAAGAGGGGACTTACCGCCTCGATAGAGGCGTGCCCTTAGTCAGGGATATTTCGATGATATTTGGATTAAAATTCTTAACAATTATCCTAACTAGCTTTTGCCCGCGGCTACGTCCACGTGGAACACTTGCATACAAACTTCCACCCCGTTTTCACCGCCTTAGGGGGTGATTTCCGGGATAAAAACTATTCTATGTCCTTCACCGGGTCTTAAACTAACTCTATACAAAATTTGACTTAAATCGGTTCAGCGGTTTAAGCGTGAAGAGGTAACAGACAGACAGACAGACACACTTTGGCATTTATAATATTATAATATGGATTTGTTACGAAATAATAAAGTTTGTGTGGTGTGTCAGATAACATGGCAGGTGCAAAAAATTGTCCATGAGAGAAAAATCAAAAAAGAGATTTAAAATCATTGGAAACAAATAAATATATAAAAATAAATTTGGATAAATTTAAACGTACACAAGTACTAAATAACTAAAATTCATGTATAAATGACTATACATAAACTCACATATACCATATGTAATATAGGTACCTACATATAGGTATATATCATATATTACAAAAACACATACTCATAAATATATATCCTATAATAAGAATAGAAAGAACTTTTATTTTAATTATTTTAATTGTAAATTTTAATTGTAATAAATCCGCAACTTCCGCTTGAAAACATCGACTGGAGGCTGTATATCAAGAGGATGGGCATTCCAAAGAAGTATGGCCTGAATATGAAAAGAGGAATGAATGAAATCAGAAGAATGAGAAGGACAGTTGAGTAGTAGATTATTAGAAGAACTCTTAGCGTGAGTAGAACAATTATATAAAATATATAAAAAATATTGAAAATGGGACAAGAAGGAGAAGAGGGAGAGTTGAGAAGGTAAAAAAGAGTAGTTAACGCTCGCAAATTCCTTCTCTGACGAATGTGCAGCCACTTTAGCTCTGCCCTGAAGCCAGATACGTGATCATACTTTCGTAAATTAAAAATATACCGAATGCAATTGTTTTGCATCCTATCCAGCTTATCTAACCAGACCGCATTCAAGTCAAAGTGGCACACCTAACCATAGTCGATTACAGGGAAGATTAAAGTCTGCACAAGCATTGTTTTCGTCTTTACAGGCAAAAAATCCTCGTAAAAGATTACAAATACTGTAAAGGATTAAATTCTCTACATCTTTTGCGCAAAAAAAAATATATATCGTGAACCATTTTCGATTTATAGGGTACTAGCTTTTGCCCGCGACTTTGTCCGCGTAAATTTCGGTTATTGCGCACACAGACGAAGTCGCGGAAAAAAATACCCATGTCCTGTCATTTCAATTTAACACGTGGCGCCATCTGTGATCATAATAACGTTATTGTGATTTTTCTCGGGAACAGTACTTTTTTTCAAGTTTAAAGGTACCCTATGTTCGTTCCTGTACACCTGGCAACGTATATTCAAAATTTCAGGATGATTGGTTCAGTGGCTTACGCGTAAAATGGTAACAAACAAACAAACAAACTTACTTTCGCATTTATAATATTAGTTAGGATAGTTAGGAAGTTAGGATTATTGATGAAAGGAATTTTATTAACTAAATTACGTTATAATGATTAATTTTTCAATAATTCTGTATCGGGTGCGCTGGGAGGAATACCCCGTATTGAAGACTGCATTAAAATCTGTTGCGTAGTTTAAAAGATCTAAGCGTACAGACGGCGGGAAGCGACTTTGTACTTGACTATGTACAGATATTCTTGCAGTTAAGTAAAAACAACAAGCTTTATAGGATAACAATAATCCACGTATTTATTATAGTATTTAATTTATCATACGTACAAAAGATAAGTATGATTATAAAAATGAAAATCATTATTATATAGTTAGTTAATCAGTGAATCAAAATGGAGAGACACGTAGCTTATCTAGTACTTGGATTAGCTGTGGTTGCAGGTAATTTTTATTTTCATTTCTCACTTGCTTGTAATTCTGTTGAAAGGGTGAATTCTTAGTCATTTGGGTGACAGTTCCCGTGACCTAAGGGCTGGTTATTCGGGGTTGCGGGACGTCTTAACTGGATACCGTGACCCCGGAACGTAAAGGGCAATAGAAGGAACAGGGTGGTTTTTTAGTCAGTAAACGTCTGACAGTCCCTTCCGCCCCACCCAGGGCGGAAGGAGTCATTTGATGATTTTTACCACCTAATAAAAGGGCTGGTTATTACCTTGGCCAAAGGTTAAGCATTGTCATCCAACGTGGCAATGCGGCCAGTCTTTTGCGCACGTTTCAAGTAGACGGCGATGCGATAGAATTTTTTGATGCCATTTAGTTTTAGATTCTTTTTTTTTATTATGATTGATTTTTATTTGGTTATCTTATTTATTAAGTCTGTAAATGTATCATTCTAGTCTAAATACTTATACAAAAGCGAAAGATCACTCACGAACTCATCACGAAATATCAAAAACTCTTGGCGTAATGTTTAAATACGCAAGTCCAAAGTTGCTTGGACTATCACCGTTCGGAATAAACTAATAAAAATATATATTTAAAAACAAGCTTTAATTTGAAATGATTACAATATTGAGTATTGGACATTGTATTGTCATCAGAACTAAAGGTGTATGCAAAATTTCAGCTCAATCGGATACCAACAAATGGTCGAAAAATGGTTTGCAAATTTTGAAAGGACAACTTACATACGGACAGTGCAAGCTAAATAAAAGCTTGTAAAAATTAAATTTGGTAGAGTACTTAGTTTATAGTTAGTAGACGTAGACGTCCGCTTGGAAAGGATTTTTTAAATTCACCCCTTGTGGGATTGAAACGGGTGTCTAAAGTGTGTTTGGAGAAACATAGAAGTAAACTAATTAATATTATTCCATACGTTCTATGATGGTGCGGATGACACATGTCAGCAATTCATCTATGGATGTCAGAATCACATAACTTGGTCAGTGACATTATTTAATTTACTAGTTATTTACTTACTTATTACTGATTGCGTATTTTACGACTATGATATTAGTGTGCAGTTAAAATATTCAATCGTGATTGTAAATCGCCGTAACGTTCAAGAGTGAAAAGCAACAGTTTGACAAATGTCACCGGCACCATCCTGGAGCGTGAGGAATACCTACCTGAAATTAACGCGAGCGAAGCCGCGGGCGAAAGCTAATACCTACCTACAATTTTAAAATCTTGATTTCAGCTCTCCCTCACCAGCCAGTCATCAGGAAGCTGGACCCAGGGTTGCGTTACCAGTACGCGCAGGACTCTGCCGGCCAGCTCCACCTGGTGGACCTGTGGGAGACTGTCGGCGACGTCGCTGAGGCGGCGAGATACAACGCTGACACGCACAATGCGTACCATCTGTTCACGAGGTGAGAATATACCCGAAATTCAAATTTTTTTACAATTTGTAGTTTGTCATTAGGCTGCTATATGATAATCAATAAATAGAAAAAGGAAATCGTTCAAAACTGTGTGTTTTAATGGTCTGATTGACTTAAATAATTTGACTTTGACTTTAGAGTCAGAGGACTCTGACATTGACTTCGACCTTGACTTTGACTCTGACATTGACATTAACTATATTAAGTATTTTTTGTTTGTTTCATTATTTTATTCATTATCGCCTGTGTAGTTTTGGTAACATTTTGTGACTTTGACCTTGACCTTGAAATTGATTTTGACTTTGACTTTGAATGTTTGGATTTTAATTTTTCTTTTCTTTCGCAGGAGGAACCCCTCGGTAAGTCAAGTGCTGTTACCTGGCAATGAAGATCTGTTGCGGTCTTCCAACTTCAATCCAAACCTAAGAACTGCTGTCCTCATACACGGATGGTTGGGACTCGCTACTGATAACTTCAATGCTGATCTCAGTGCTGGTAAGAAACACTTTTTAACCCCCCACGAAAAAACGACGGGCTGTTAGGCGCTTTACGCAGCGATCAGCGTTAACGGCACCATTAAAGAACTAAGTTAGCGATGTCAAATTAGTTTTGCCTTGAACTTCTCCGTATTTTTAATCCTTAAGTTTTAAGATGTCAACTATAACTGTATGGATGTTTCAGATTGACTAAATTTGACAGCTCTTATATACATTAGTCTCTTTCTTGTTTTATTGGACAGAAAAAGATGGAAATAGTCTAATTTTAGTTTTGTTTGTGACCAAGGGAATCGGCACCAGTTTAGTTTCTTTAGTTCACTATTACTTTTAAACGGCTGAACCTATTTAGTTACAAATGGGGTATTGTTAGAACCAGAAAATAGGCTTTATAGAAATACTAGCTTTTGCCCTCGACTTCGTCCGCGTGAATTTCGGTTAAAATCATTCGAAACGACACGTGGCGCCATCTATGATCAAAAGAAAGTTATTGTGATTTCTCTCGGGAACAGCAGTTTTTTCGTTATGAAAGGTACCCTATGTTCGTTCCTGTACACCTGGCAACGTATATGCAAAATTCCAGGATTATCGGTTCAGTGGCTTAGGCGTAAAATGGTAACAAACAAACTTACTTTCGCATTTATAATATTAAGTTAGGAAGTTAGGATTACACTTGGAAAAATAACCTAAGAAGTCTTTTTGTTTATTTTCTCAGCTTTTCTGACGGCTGAAGACATGAATGTGATCTCTGTTGACTGGTGCGAAGGCGCCTGCACTCTCAACTATTTAGCAGCTATCAGAAACGCAGTTACTTCAGGTAAGCTTTACAGGTCTTCGTCTTTCTTCTTTCTTTCTTCTTCTTCTTTATCGTGTAGGCAGTAAGGTCTTACGACCCGACACACCCTAGTGTCAGAGTTTCTAAACCGCCTCAAGGGCCTCTGACATGGTTTAAGTGGAGCAGTAAGTTCAGGTTTCCTCACGATGTTTTCCTTCACCGATGCCAGTGATGTCCAAGATAAACTTTAGAAAGTACAAAGTGCTCTTCGTGAAAGAGTTTATTAAGGAACTTCATATCACTTGTCAAAGTAAATTTATTACAATTAGACCATTTACAGGCACTTTTGAATTGTCAAGGAGTCGGTTAGTTAGTCAGAAAGTTGAAGCTAGTTGCTCGTTCCAAAACATAGGTAGGTCTTTATGGAGAAGAACGAGCAAATAGTTCAACTTTCTTTACGAAAGGTTCCTTGTTACACGAGCGAAGGCGAGGGCAGAAGGAAGTGTGTAAACATAATTTCTATTCTTATTATAAAATATGTATGTATTTATGAGTATGTCCCCTATTACATGGGACTAAAAACATAACTGGCGAAATGTGGGTGTACTAATGGGTACACCTCTGCCTAACTCTTCGGGGATTACAGGCGTGATGTTATGTTATGTTATGAGTATGTATACACTAGCTTTCGCCCGCGGCTTCGCTCGCAAATTAAGTTTAAAATTCGATCATTTTCGAAACGACACGCTAAGAAGATTATTCGAAAGACATGTGGCGCCATCTATCATCATAAGTACGTTATTGTGATTTATCACGGGAACAGTACTTTTTTTCGGGATGAAAGGTACCCTATGTTCGTTCCTGTACACCTGGCAATGTATATGCAAAATTTTAGGATGATCAGTTCAGTGGCTTAGGCGTAAAATGGTAACAAACAAACAAACTTACTTTCGCATTTATAATATTAGTTAGGATTAGGATTATATATATTATATATGGTATATATGAGATTATGTACTTGTGTACGATTAAACTTGTTTAGATATTTGTTTTTAATGATTTTAAAATTTCTTATCTGATTATTTCCTCATGTACAATTTTTTGCACCTGATTTGTTATCTCTTCACCACCTTTGGTTGACTGGTAGAGAATGCCTAAGGCATTAAGTCCGCCTTTGTACCTTTTTGTTGCATAAAGTTTAAATAAATAAATAAATAAGTGTAAATTATATTTTTTTTTAAATTTCTCAGGGGAAGGAGTAGCCAGGTTCATCACTTGGCTGAACAGCGTCACCGGAGCCGACCCTACAAAGTACCATATCGTTGGCTTCAGCCTCGGAGGTCAGCAGGCTGGCGTTGTCGGCAGAAACCTCGGTGGAGTGGCAGATTATATTACTAGTAAGTAGCATAATCGGCAGAGGTGAGTGGCAACGCCGGGAGGGGTCGCCCTAGAAAGACCTACACTGACCTTATTGGTGAGGTCCTTCAGAAAGGTCAGGTGCGCAGTACTCGTAACCGGCGTGCTTGTATGACGAGATGTATGAACGTAGATGAGGCGAAAGGAGTATGTAAGGATCGTAGCAGGTGGCGTTCTGTAGTTTCTGCCTACCCCCATGGGAAAAAGGCGTGAGTTTATGTATGTATGTATGTAGCATAATCTGGCTAGCGTTTTCCCAACTATGTTGGGACCGGGGAGAGATCAGGCGCAGGACCAACGGAGACACGTGCGTTCAGAGGCACTGGAGTGTCACACCACCTTCTTCTAAACTCCAGGCTGCTACTGAGAAATGCGTAATGGAAAAACCCAATGGCACTTTTTGCCTGAACTGGGAATTAAAATTGGTCTTCTTCTTCTTCTTCTTTATCGTGTGGGTAGTAAGTTCTTACGACCCCACACACCCTAGTGTCAGAGTTTCTAAACCGCCTCAAGGGCCTCTGACATGGTTTGAGTGGAACAGTAAGTCCAGGTTTCCTCACGATGTTTTCCTTCACCGATGCCAGTGATGTCCAAGATAAACTTTAGAAAGTACATATGAATTGAAAACGTCACATTGGTAACATAACATAACATCACGCCTGTAATCCCCGAAGGGTTAGGCAGAGGTGTACCCATTAGTACACCCAAATTTAGCCAGTTATGTTTTTAGTCCCATGTAATAGAGGGCGAGCCTATTGCCATCAAACGGGCACAAATCCAGACTCCAAGGCTGCTACTGAGATATTCCTGATGGAAAAACCCAATAACACTTTGCCCAACCTAGGAATCCAACCCAAAGACCTCATGCACAGCAGTCGCGCTTACGACCACTAGACCAACGAGGCAGTTCGGGCAGTACTTTCCCGGATTTAAACCCACAACCTCATGCATGACGACGACGAGCGCCTTAACCACTGGGCCATCATACTTTGGGCTTTAAAAGCGGTGTGAAGAGTACATAAATCTTGACCCAAATCTTACATTAACCAACCAACGCTGTCTTCCCCAGGTCTAGACCCTGCTGGACCAGGATGGACCAATCACGAGCAAAGGTTCAACCCTACTGATGCAATCTACACAGAAGTTATTCACACCAATGTTGGAGGATTAGGTTTCCTGGAGCCGCTGGGACTTGTAGACTTCTACCCCAATGGGGGGGTGGGCATGCCAGGCTGTGCAAGTGGAGGCTGTGACCACGAGAGGTACGGCTTTGGTTTAAAGAGCTTTAATTTAATACATACATACATAAACTCACGCCTGTAATCCCCGAAGGGTTAGGCAGAGGTGTACCCATTAGTACACCCACATTTCGCCAGTTATGTTTAAGTCCCATGTAATAGGGGGCGAGCCTATTGCCATCAACCGGGCACAAATCCAGACTCCAAGGCTGCTACTGAGAAATTCCTGATGGAAAAACCCAATAACACTTTGCCCGACCTGGGAATCGAACCCAAGACCTCATGAACAGCAGTCGCGCTTGCGACCACTAGACCAACAAGGCAGTCTTTAATTTAATAATACCAGACTATCACTGTCCTACTGCAAAGCAGCCTTTTCCCATACAGAGAAGGCACGAGCATTGATCACCACGCTTGCTCAAGACGGATTGGCGATTTCGGACTTATATTAATTACAAGTCCAGGTTTCCTCACGATGTTTTCCTTCACCGATGTCGGTGATGTCGTTATGTCAAGATATGCTCGTTCTTCTCCATAGATACCTACCACCGTTTTGGAACGAGCAACTAGTTTCAGCTTTCTGACTAACTGACCGACTCCTTGACAATTCAAAAGTGCCTGTAAATGGTCTAATTGAAATAAATATTTTGACTTTTGACGTTTGATAAACTTAAAAAGTGATGGGGCCGTAAAGTTCTCGAATGGAGACCACGCACCGGCAAGCGCAGCGTAGGACGTCCACCCACAAGGTGGACAGACGATCTGATACAGACCGCAGGATCTCGCTGGATGCAAGCCGCTTCCAACCGGTCCTATTGGAAATCTGTAGGGGAAGCCTATGTTCAGCAGTGGACGTCCTACAACTGTTGATGAACTTGGAAAGTACATATTTATTGAATATGTAAGGGTACTGAGAATCCCCATATTCTCATGATACCAACTAGACTATTACGATATTTTGACATACAAGTCATATTTTTGTTTCCAGATGCTACTACTATTTAGCAGAATCTCTACGTAGAGGTGGCTTCACAGGGCGGAGATGTGAGGATCTACAAGCCGCTTTAAGTGGAAACTGTAGTCTTGGAGAAACACTCCCTATGGGGGGCGTGGCACCTAAATTCGGGTAAGAAAATGGCCGCCAAAATCAGCTGTTAACCTCAAAAGTGCAAGTGTACAGTAGCGGTCAAAATCACACAAAGCAATAGATTGACACTTTGGTTTTTACGACCTTCCGACGCCGTGTGTGTTTTTTGAGGTGTTCGTAGATACTATGTTAATACGTGATGACTTTACACACAGATGTAGGTGCGGCCTGTACCGCGTGTTCACAGCGATTTAAACCTTAGCTTGCTTCTGCACTTATGACCGCTTACTGTACATTCAAAAGATATGGAGCAACTTTTTTACTGTTTTCAGAGTTGTCCAAAAAACATTCTAATAATGTATCATTCAAATCACACTTCTACATAAATTTACATTAGGTACAGACAATTGATAAAATCACATAACATCACGCCTGTAATCTCCTAAGGGTTAGGTTAGGTTAGGTTAGGTTAGAGATGTACCCAGTACACACATTTCCTCATTAAGTTTTAATCCCATGTAATAGGGGGCGAGCCTATTGCCATCAACCGGGCACAAAATCAGATTACGAGGCTGCTACTGAGAAATTACTGATGGAAAAACCCAATAACACTTGACAATTGAGAAAATAGGTACTGAATATTAATTGTTTCGTTAAACGTAAAAACAAAATGGCGCTGAAACTGTCAAAACCAACAATATGGAGTAGATAGTATCATTAAACAATAATTATTATTCTAAGACCTAATATAAAAATGTGTTTTAGTTTTTAACGCAGTAAACTGTAATTTCAGATTTTTAGTTAGGTACCTACCTACTTTGAAATCAATAAATAGTTTTAGTCAATTGAGTCGGCAAATAAGTGACGTCACATTTCGATATTGCCATAAATGTTTATATTTAAAGTATTTTCACCTCCAATAAAAACAGCCATAAAATTACAAGTTATTTTTTTTGTATTTACAGAGCACAGGGTATCTACTACGTATCAACCAATGCTTCCCCTCCCTTCTCTCAGGGATAAGAAGAAGAAGAAGAAGAAGAGAAGAGAAGATATCGTCAAACGTTATTAATAAAGAATAAGAAATATTGCTTTTTTTTTTGTTTTCGGTTTGAACCTATGAGGTTGTCGGCTGTTTAACCGGGCTATCCTGTGGTGCCTTAAAGAAAATTAAGGCCTCCAGCCAGGGCTTACAAACTTATAAACTAAGCGACCACACGCTAAGGGCACCCCCTGTGGAGTACGAGCCTCGGCTTAGGGCGTCGCTGCGGAAAGGCAGCAAAGGGACAGGCTTTTTTTTTTTTAGGTGGTAAAAATCATCAAATGAGTCCTTGCGCCCTGGGTGTGGCGGAAGGTACTGTCAGACTTTTACTGACTAAAAACCACCCTGTTCCTTTTGCTGCCCTTTACGTTCCGGGGCCACGGTATCCTGTTACGACGTCCCGCAACCCCGGCAGGCGTTGGCCCCTTCCCTGTGCTGACAGCTCTTTGAGGCGCGCGCAAACAGAACGTGCCGTCGACCCGGGCTTGGTCCTTGTTCGGACGGGGAGCTACCCGTTACAAAGGGACAGGCTGGATCGAATTATTTTACCTAGCTGTCCCAAAAGAGTCTTCATATATTCTTGCATCTTTCTAAGAAAACACATCAAGCAATAAAAATAAAGATATGTAGGTACCTACAAAATAAAACAATTGCAATTGTCAAAATGGTGGACATTTGACTGATTTCATACATAAACATCACGCCTGTAATCCCCGAAGGGTTAGGCAGGGGTGTTATGTTCCCAATTAGTACACCCACATTTCGCCAGAGTCCTATGTAATAAGAGGCGAGTCTATTGCCATCAACCGGGCACAAATCCAGACTCCGAGGCTGCTACTGAGAAATTCCTGATGGTAAAACCCAATAACACTTTACCCGACCTGGGAATCAATCAGGCAGAAGTCAGTAACTTAATAAAAATCATTTCCGCGCCAGACACTTGCGCGAGTCCCTTTGCGCGCCAAGACACATGCGCGAATGGACTTTTGCGCGCCTAGACCTTTCCGCGAACAGACACTTGCGCGAATGGACATTTCCGCGCCAAGACACTTCCGCGAGTCCCTTTGCGCGCTGGCCACTTGCGCGAAAGACACTTCCGCGACAGACATATGCGCGCCTATACTTGCGCGATAGATACTTCCGCGAAATATGCGCGAAGTATATTTTTATAAAGGACAATGGGCAAAATTCTTGAATTAGGGTTCTGTTACTTTTTTTACAAAATATGCGTCATGGGTGTCGTGTCCATGGTTTTCGAGGGTGCTGATGACGAAAATGAGGTCTAAAAGAAAATCCAAGATGGCGGCCGGAAAAATTTCCAAGATATCTTTCATGGGTGTCGTGTCCATGGTTTTCGGGGGTGATAATGACGAAAACGAGGTCTAAAAGAAAATCCAAGATGGCGGCCGGAAAAATTTCCAAGATATGCTTCATGCGTGTCGTGTCCATGGTTTTCGGGGGTGCTGATGACGAAAATGAGGTCTAAAAGAAAATCCAAGATGGCGGCCGGAAAAATTTCCAAGATATGCTTCATGGGTGTCGTGTCCATGGTTTTCGGGGGTGCTAATGACGAAAATGGTGTCAAAATGAAAATCCAAGATGGCGGCCGGAAAATTTTCCAAGATATGCTTCATGGGTGTCGTGTCCATGGTTTTCGGGGGTGCTGATGACCTGCTGATGGCAAGCCGGCCGATCACCGGGCAGGAGGCAAGGCCTGCGCCCCACCCGCCAAGGCCAGCGGTAGAGGTAGGCCCTCCGCTGCCGCCGCCACTGTCGCCGCCGTCGCCGCCGCTAGGGCGATTCCGCCCTCGAGGAGGGCCCTGGAGGGGGATGTAATGGAGGGCTAGTCACGGCCCCATTGCGCCTCCTCCAGGCCAATATCAACCACTGCGCCGCCGCTCAGGATCTCTTGGTCCAGAGCATGGCGCAGTGGCTGATCAACATCGCGGTGGTCGCCGAGCCGTACTTTGTCCAACCCAGGGATGACTGGGTGGCGGACCTCGACGGCTCGGTGGTCATAATCGCGTCGGCTGCCGCCGGTACCCCGTCTCTCGAGAGCGTCAAGAGAGGACGGGGCTGTGTGGCAGCACGGTTCCACGTCTCCCTTAGGGAGCTAGGAGTCGTCGTCGCCGGGTTCGGTTCCCTCCCTGTGTTGGTCCTCGGGGACTTCAATGCCAAGAACGTGGCTTGGGGTTCCCGGTACACGGACCATGCACGGGGCAAGATGGTGGAGGACTGGGCTCTGGAGACAGGCCTGGTCATCCTGAACCGGGGTTCTGTCCCCACGTGTGTACGGATGCGGGGCGAGTCGGTGGTGGACATCTCGTTCGCCAGCCTCGCTCTGTCGCCACGTGTCGTTGACTGGCGCGTAGAGGAGGGGGTGGAGACATATTCCGACCACCGGTACATCCGGTTCGACGTCTCCGCCCAGATCCCAGATACGCCGGTCCGACAGACCCCGAGTGGTCCGCGATGGGCGCTGAAGCAGCCGGACCGGGAGCTCTTCCTGGAAGCCTCGTTCGTGCAGGCCTGGGTGTCGTCACCAGACAGGCCTGCCGACGTCAACGACGAGGCGGAGTGGTTCCAGGAGGCCATGTCCGTGATCTGCGACATGGCAATGCCCCGGGCCCGGCCAGGAAGCGCCCGGCGTCAGGTGTACTGGTGGTCGCGCGAGATAACGGCACTACGCGAGGCGTGCGTTGATGCGCGACGCCTGTACGCCAGGCACCACCGGTGCCGCAACCGACCTCCGAATGCGGCAGCCATTGAGGCGGAGCTGTACGAGGGGTACAGGGCGGCGAAGACCGCCCTCCGAGATGGGATGCTGCGGGCTAGGAATCTATCCCGCAGGGAGATGCTGGAGGCTCTGGACAGGGACGTCAGGCGACAGGGCGTCGGCGCCCTGTTTCCTTCTCGGGGGGAACATTGGATACGACTGGGTGCTGCGCGCCGACCTCCCTGACGACATGCTCGTCCTGGCACAGGGAGAGTCGCACCAGGCGGCGGCCGACCTAGCGACGCGAGGGGTTGCGACAGTCGTCGAAAGAATCCGGCAATTGGGACTCGAGGTGGCATTGCACAAATCCGAGGCCATGTGCTTTCATGGTCTTCGAAACGCGCCTGCACTGCGGAGTGAGCTCCGGTGCGATCTCATGGCGGGATGGGAGATGCGACTGTCGCAACCCAAGTTCGGGCACGCCGCAATCGCGGCGATAAGACCCCTCTTTGAGGTGTGGCTGGAGAGGCGCTACGGCGTCCTCACCTACCACCTGACGCAGGTCCTCACCGGACACGGTTGTTTCGGGAGGTTCCTGTGTCGGATAGGGCGGGAGGAAACGCCCGGGTGTCACCACTGTGTGGATCGCCCGGAGGACACGGTGGAGCATACGGTGCAGGACTGCTCCGCTTGGGCAGAGCACCGCCGTGCCCTCACGGAGGTGATAGGCGGCGGCAACCTCTCGCGTCCGGACCTGGTTCAGGCCATGCTCCGGGGCGAGAGGGAATGGGATGCAGTCACCTCCTTCTGCGAAGAGCTGTCAGCACAGGGACGGGGCCCCCAACGGAGCCAACGCCTGCCGGGGTTGCAGGGCAACAGAAGGAACAGGGTGGGTTTTTAGTCAGTAAAAGTCTGACAGTCCTTCGTCAGTCGGAGTCATTTGATGATTTTTACCACCTCAAAAAAAAAAAAAAGCATTGCTGACATCACACTCTTGGTTATTTTCCATCTTCTTCAAATAAAACACTTTTTACAAGGACGACAGTATAAATATTTCGTTGCGGGACCCAAGACAGTAAATCGTTTCTCTGGGACTCGTCGACCTTCACTGCCTCGACGCTTTTCTGGTGGCCTCCACTGTTGATTCTGGCTTTCAGGAGTTGCAGTGGGTGGGAACAGTGTGGCGGGCTTGTCCCGAAAAAAAAAAAAAAAAAACAAAAAAGTATAAATATGACTCACAGAGATGTGTTCCGTCCGACGGCTCGTGCGCAACTGAGCCGCTCTGTGGCTGTCGCCTGTATTTATAGACACTAACCACGTGCTCGGCGCACGTGTTTGAGTTTTTAGGTTAGGATTCTAACTTTGTAAATAAATGATTATTTTTACAATCTTTTGGAGTAAATAAACTGATAATTAATTGAACCATACAATTATAATTAATTAATCATCTTCAAAAAAAAAAAACAAAAAAAAAAACAAAAAAAGTATAAAATAATATGACTCGCAGAGATGTGTTCCGTCCGAGGGCTCGTGCGCAACTGAGCCGCTCTGTGGCTGTCGCCTGTATTTATAGACACTAACCACGTGCTCGGCGCACGTGTTTGAGTTTTTAGGTTAGGATTCTAACTTTGTAAATAAATGATTATTTTTACAATCTTTTGGAGTAAATAAACTGATAATTAATTGAACCATACAATTATAATTAATTAATCATCTTCAAAAAAAAAAAACCAAAAAAAAAAAAACAAAAAAAGTATAAATATGACTCACAGAGATGTGTTCCGTCCGACGGCTCGTGCGCAACTGAGCCGCTCTGTGGCTGTCGCCTGTATTTATAGACACTAACCACGTGCTCGGCGCACGTGTTTGAGTTTTTAGGTTAGGATTCTAACTTTGTAAATAAATGATTATTTTTACAATCTTTTGGAGTAAATAAACTGATAATTAATTGAACCATACAATTATAATTAATTAATCATCTTCAAAAAAAAAAAAACCAAAAAAAAAAAAAACAAAAAAAAAACAAAAAAAGTATAAATATGACTCACAGAGATGTGTTCCGTCCGACGGCTCGTGCGAATTACGTTAGCTGCGATCGGAGGATTTAAAAAAAACCAAAAATGATTTAACTAAATTTATTTTAAAGTAAAAGAATTACATTGATTATATTAAATCTAAAATTAG
Organism: Hoplodrina ambigua; assembly: GCA_949774945.1. Classification (NCBI taxonomy): domain Eukaryota; kingdom Metazoa; phylum Arthropoda; class Insecta; order Lepidoptera; family Noctuidae; genus Hoplodrina; species Hoplodrina ambigua. The sequence continues at coordinate 650,679 of OX458994.1, read as the reverse complement.
CCTACGTGCCTATTCGAAGTATGAATATGGAATGGAATTTTACAGTTTTACAATAATTGAGTAATCTAGGTCTGTGCGACAGAAAGTGCTATCTCAGCTCGCCGTTTCCGTCGTTCGTTTAATTGCAGCGTATGTTTCTACAATAAAATTATTGAGTGCTGAGTTGGCGATTCCCCTTATGCAGCTGCGTGTAACATCTCCACCCGCAGATCAGAAACTATTTTAGAACTTTGAGAGAAAATGTTTCTGGGACTTTTCCTCTGGGCGCGCGATCCTCTTCTCTTATTTCAGATTCTTCGTAAGTATGTCCCTTGGTGTTGGAAGTTTCGCAGCGTTTGCAAAACCATTTATTGCGATAGCCCAGTATAGCAATGATAAGTGCGCCTGCACCTAATAATGCAATGTAGAAGGGTATGGTCGTATGATATATGACATCTGATTGCAGTTGGTTAAGCTGTATCGGCTGACTCGTCATGACATGGTTCTGGATACTGTGTAGTCCTCTTAAGTCGATTGAACTGAGATGAACTTGAGTTAAGGCAGCATGCGGTGTGTCCACGTCGTTGTAGGGAATGTTCATTAGTTTCAAAGGCTGCCCTTGTATTACATTGTTGTCATTGATTATAGTTAGTTCCTTTGTACGGAGATAACAATTGATAGGTATAGTGGCGAGGTAGCTTCCCTGTAGCGTATTGAAGTCTTCTCTCCCACAGACTGATTGCACTTGCGTTGGATTTGGGAATGATATGACGTAATGCTGGTCATCTAGTTTTTCCATCGCTTCTTTTTCCAAAAATACTGTTTTAAATTGGCAGGAACTCTTGAGTGCTTGGTTCATGATAAGTTCTTGTATGCAGTCAGTTTTTGTTCGTATTTGATGGGTTATTTCCTTTTCACAGAGATACCAGTTATTAAACTTCGAGCATTCTGCTTCTATGTACACGAAAGAGTTTCCATTAGTTGCTATAAAGGGATAGGTAGGGATAAGGGCTTGACGATTTTTATTGGGTACTATAGATAACTTATATAAATCATAAATGATTTTGGAAATTATAGGAAATCTGAAAACTATAACTATTTGTTTTTCATTGAAATATGATCCGGGCCTGATAATGTCGTAGTATTCTCTGAGCTCTAGACTTAGTATTTCATCCTTACTGTATATTTGTTCTAACCTATTTACCATAGACCTAAGTGTTTCTATATCTATCATAGAATGAACAGTGCTTGACGCATGTATAAACGCTAACATATTCTCTATTCTAACTAATTCTAATCTTAAATCTTCTACATTTTCACTTATAATAGAAATGAGTTGACCAAACTTTGCATAAGTAATTAAACTGCCTGTGGTAAGAGTGTTATTTAACAGTAACTCTAAGGTGCTATTGATTTTACTCTGGTTTTCGACTAACTGTAGTAAAACGTTATTATGCTTAGCCATCCATTCTTTACTGAGACTAATGTGGTTATTGAATTCGTTAACTAACTTATTATTGTTAATTTGTAGATTTTTGATAGCGTTTTCATAATTTAAGGCATCTGTGTAATCTAGATTTCCGGTTATGCTTTTAACTACCGATCCGAGACCGTCTATTAGACCTCTCTTTACACGACCGGGCTCTAAAGATTTTAGCTGATTAGATACTTTGCCAATTTTGTTAGTAAGATAACTAATTTGGAACTCAAACAGTGTATAAGTGTCATTACTAAGCAGACTTTTGTATTCTGATATCTGATACTGTAGTGTTGTAATTTGATTTTCAATGTCCCTTAGATTCACGTACTGAAGAAATGTATGATGATGAGTCGTCATTCTCGTCGATCCAAGTTTATAAGGTAGTAAGCCGGGTCCATTGGCCAAGCTTTCAAGTTTTATCTCCGACGCGGTCGTCTCGCGAAGTACCAGCAATAATAGAATCCTGCAACAAGTTAGGTTCCTTAGGGCCTCTTTTTAATCTATTTTTGGCTACAGGGCCACGTTTTTTGGATGTGTAAACGTGTATGGGTAAATCGGCCAGAATGGTATCTTGGGTATATCGCGGTGCTGTTTTTTGGCGACTTGCAGAAGGGTTCTTAATGAATACCTGTTGTTGAGGAACGTATTCTATTTCAGGTTCGCGGTTCTTATTTCTATTTTCTATCAATGCAGTACGATTTAATAAAGAAGTTTCGTTTATGATATTATAAACTTCCTTCATTTGTGCCCTATGGTTGTGAACGTACTGTTGTAATGCTTGTTGCGTAAAATCGATGTCTAGAATGTCGCGGGGGTCAAAGTGACCAGTTAATAAATCGAATGGTCTGCATCTAGTAAAGCTATGTATTGAAGAATTATAACCAATTATAGCATAAGGCATAAGATTTACGATGGGCTCCTCTTTGTGCTTTAGTTTTAATATTCTTATATGTTCAAGGAGAGTTGAGTGGAACCTTTCTATGTTACCGTTATCGTTAGGCGAATGCGGTAAAACTCTATGATGGTTTATCTTATGAAGGCGTGTGAATTCTAAGAAAAGTTAGTTGGTAAATTCTGTTCCGTTATCAGTTACTATAGTTAAGGGAACTCCGTGGTGGGTGCAATATTGTAATAATGATTGAAGTATGCTAATGCCCGTACCATCTCGGAGATGGTATGCTTGTCCGTATTTAGTAAAAACATCTATAAATGTCACATACTTTTCATTATGAACAGTGAATAAATCCATGTGAACTATCTCGAATGGTTTTGTTGCCGGGGGTACAATATTAAACTGGGGTCTAACAGGTCTCCGGTCATATTTAGCTTGCCCACAAATAATGCATTCATTAATGAATTTAGTTATTTGATCCTTCATTTTGGGCCAGTAATACTTTCTTGAAAGGGCTAAATAACATTCAGTAATTCCTCGGTGATTAGTTTTGCCATCATGGTAGTGTTGAATTATCTCCTGCTGACGTAGATAATCTTTAACGTTTTCTAATTCTATCTTAGCTAGTACTAAGTTCATAGATGAACTCTTAAACTTTTCTTGTATGACTGGTATGATGGTATACATGGCGAGAGGTGGATTTATTAAGATACCGGTTTTTACTTTCGGGTTCACATACTCTTTGAGGGCATTAACTACATCTTGTTCTAATTTAGATGATGATATTTGGATTGCTATACGCGTGTGGGTATCAAATGGTTTAGTAATTACTGGTTTTCGTTTAACATCTTCCACTACAGTGAGGCATAATTGTCTATGAAATCTGTTAAGAGGTTCGTCTGTGATTGGGACTTCTAATATAGGATTTTCGAGGCTGGTGTGAACGGTTGCAGTGGATGAATTCGTGGATGGCGGGTTTTCTGATGGGTTAGGCATCAATGAACATAATTCGTCTATTATGGTGTTAATTTCCTCATTGTGAATCTCCACCCGAGATAAGGCATCAGCGTTTGTATTTGATTTGCCTTTCTTATAGATAACGGTGAAATCGTATTCACTAAGTTTCAGCCTCCATCTAGTTAATCGCGAATTGGGTTCTTTAAGGTTCATCATCCACTGTAGAGGTTTATGATCCGTCAGTACTTTAAATTTACGACCAAACAGGTAAGGTCTAAAATACTTGGTGGCCCAAACTATAGCAAGAAGTTCCTTTTCTATGGTGCTATAGTTAAGTTCACTTTCATTTAGGGTTCGGGATGCAAAACACACAGGTTTGTCGGAACCTACAGGTCCTTGAGATAGAACGGCACCAATTGCAACGTTCGAAGCATCTGTCGTCAATATGAACTCCTTATTAAAATCGGGATACTGTAGTATGGGGTCATTTGTTAAGAGAGTTTTGCACTTTTCAAAACTGTTAATGTAGTCGGAGTCTAATATCACTTTTCTACCTTTTTTCAAACATGCTGTGAGAGGTTTCGTAATTTTTGCAAAATCCGGGATAAATTTACGATAGTAACCTACAAGGCCTAAAAATTGCTTAATTTCTTTTGGAGTTTTTGGAATGGGGTATTTTTCTATGGCTGTAATTTTATCTGGATTGGGTTCTATTCCTTCACTACTTATAATGTGTCCAAGATAACCAGTTTCATGCTTTAAGAACTCGGATTTATCCATTTGGATCTTAAAGTTCGATTCCCTAAGTCTATTGAAAACTTTCTCGAGATTCGTCATATGCTCTTGTAGTGACGTGGAAAAAACGATGATGTCATCAAGGTAGACCAGGCATATGTCATTCTGGAGACCTCTGAGGACATTGTCCATCACTCTTTGAAATGTGGATGGTGAATTCTTAAGTCCCATGGGCATTCGAAGAAACTCGAAATGTCCATGCTCGACATTGAAAGCTGTTTTTTGAATATCCTGAGGGTCCATTTCCACCTGGTAGAAGCCGCTAGCCAGGTCTAGAGTGGTGAAGTACTGGCACCTACCTAGTTTGTCAAGAACATCGCTAATGTTCGGAATGGGATATTTGTCGTTGATAGTTTTTTCATTGAGTTTCCTGAAGTCGACTACTAAACGCCATTTTTGTTTGCCTGAGGCATCCATTTTCTTGGGGACCACCCAAATGGGTGAACTCCATGCTGAGTCTGAAGGCTTTATTATTCCCTGATCTAACATTTTTGAAATCTGTTCCCTAACCTCCTGGCGATGGATGAATGGGTATCTATAACTTTTTGTATAAACCGGGACTTCATCTGTAGTCTTAATGCGATGTTTTATTTGATTAGTAAAAGTTAGTGCTTCGCCTTCGATGTAGAACACGTCAGCATATTTCGAGCAAAGAGCTATAAGGTTGACTTTTTCTTCCTCGTTTAAATGATCTGTTCGTAATCGCGCCGTAACCTCTTGAACTCGCTTGGTACAATGTTCGGTACGCATGCACTCGATATTAAATAAACTCGCGTGCACTGGTCGGTCAAGTGATACTACAATATCATTCGGGCTCGTATTTTCTATTTCCAAGTAGCCGCGATTATTGTCCACGATAGTAAGGCACTCGCGTACAGTACAATTACATATAGTCTGTTCACTTACTAATGCCGCACCGTTTGGAGTGTCGATCGGTATTCTAACTAATTTTGAAGATTGAGCAGGTATGATGTCTTCATACAAGTTAACATTATAGGAATTATACATACGGATGGGATTGGATGATGTGCGCGTTATTAACCTCTGATCTTTTAGGTCTATCTTAGACTCCCATTTAGTTAGCAAATCTAAACCAATTAAACCATCGAAATAATCATGAAAACGGTATATAAATAACTTGATAAACTCTGGATCGTTAAATTCTGCAAAGCAAGGTAAATTTATAGAATAATTATTTCTACTAACCGCGTGTACATTGGTAACTTCAAACGGGTCATAATTTAAGGGAAAATTTGGGAAATATTTTTCTACAGCCTCCGGGCTTATAAAAGATTGATTCGCGCCAGTATCAATTAGTAATTTTAGAGGTGGTTCTGCTATTAGTATATACGGCAATTGACGCTGAGTTTGGAGATTTAATTCTATTTTAACTTTTTTGATTTCTGATCCTCCTGAAAATCCTGACTTGGACCTGCCTGAGGTTCAGACGAATCTGCCATATTCCCTTGAACACTTAAATCGCTTAAAGTCGGATCATAGTTGCACTCTAATGCAGCGAACGGACTATAATCGTAGTAAGTATTATCGTAATTAAAACAGACCGGCTCGTAATAGTACTCCGTCGGGTAATATGAGCTATCGTATGACGCGCACTCATTCATGTTCATCTCTCGATGTTTAAAATAATTAGTTGGTGGCGGATTGCCTGAATTTTGCCAATTATGACCAGATAACATGGGTCTAGGAGTAAAAGGTTGTACTCCACTCATAGGTTTAGGACCTTGATTTTGATTTTGCGCCGGATTGTTTCTAGGGGGCAAACGGAACATGTTACTTTGAGCGTTATAAGTTTGAGGTACCGCACGGAATATTTGCTGTGTACGATTAGGCATGCGATTTTGTGACTGCTGATTAATAAGTTGGGATTAAATCTAAACGGTTGTGGCGGTGGTAGTTGGTTGGGTCTAATTCCTATGGGATTGGGCCAGTTAGGAATTGGTACTGCGAAATTATTATTACGTGGAGGGACTGGATTGGTATTTGTATGAGGTATTGCAGGGTTAGAATTTTTTTGCGCAGTGGATTTTGAGACCTCACTACGTTCCTGTAAATACATAACGTTAAGTTCTTCCTGTACATATTCAAGGGCTTTTTCGATGGTATTGGGACGCATGCACCGTATGCGGGACCCTAATGGTTCCTTTAATCCTTTAACAAAAGCCTGCATAGTAACTTTTTTGTACAGTGTACGTTTCGCTTCAACTGTGGTAGAAATTTGTTCGTGTAATGTTACATACGTCATCATCGTACTAAACAAAGTTTGGCATTCCTCATAAAATTCCTGAGGTGTTTTATTTCCCTGCGTAGCTAAAGAAAGGTCTCTATACAAAGCCGTTTCATCCCGTTGATCGGAAAAGTTATTGATTAAGGCCGTTCTAATCCCTAGCCAACTTTCAGGTATGCCGTTGGAATTGATGGTACAAGCGGCAGAGCCTTTTATTTTATTTAAGATGCCATTTAATAAGCATAAGTTGTTTAACTCGCTACCTGGGGCATTACTAACGTACTGAGTCACTATTTGATCGCATATTCTAACAAACCTAGTCAATACATTTGGGTTCCCATCGAACTCCGGGACCATACGAAGGGTCTTGAAAATTGTATCGGGGTCGTGGGCCATATTTAAACTATTTATACTACTATTTAAATTATCTTCTCTATCACTATTTAAATCTCTACTGTTATCTATAGCACTCCAGCGAGCCGTACGTGATGAGGGCTCCTGGGAGTTAGAATTTTTCGGGTGAAAAATCTTGGAAGTTGGGTGGTACTAGGACTAAATAGGAAGCAACACAGGAACAATTCAAGTGTACTTACAAAAATTTCATCTCTGGTTCTCTTGTGAATCGAAGTCTGGATTCTCCTTCCGGAACTGCAGCTGGACCGTAGATTCGGATATTCGGCGCCGGGGCTCGATAGCCACCCAGGCGATTCGCGTACGCGGATGTCGATATTAGAGATCCCTAAGCTCGCGAACCGGCCCGCGAATATCCTACCGACTGCGCCAATTACGTTAGCTGCGATCGGAGGATTTAAAAAAAACCAAAAATGATTTAACTAAATTTATTTTAAAGTAAAAGAATTACATTGATTATATTAAATCTAAAATTAGCCTACGTGCCTATTCGAAGTATGAATATGGAATGGAATTTTACAGTTTTACAATAATTGAGTAATCTAGGTCTGTGCGACAGAAAGTGCTATCTCAGCTCGCCGTTTCCGTCGTTCGTTTAATTGCAGCGTATGTTTCTACAATAAAATTATTGAGTGCTGAGTTGGCGATTCCCCTTATGCAGCTGCGTGTAACATGCGCAACTGAGCCGCTCTGTGGCTGTCGCCTGTATTTATAGACACTAACCACGTGCTCGGCGCACGTGTTTGAGTTTTTAGGTTAGGATTCTAACTTTGTAAATAAATGATTATTTTTACAATCTTTTGGAGTAAATAAACTGATAATTAATTGAACCATACAATTATAATTAATTAATCATCTTCAAAAAAAAAAAACAAAAAAAAAAAACAAAAAAAGTATAAAATAATATGACTCACAGAGATGTGTTCCGTCCGACGGCTCGTGCGCAACTGAGCCGCTCTGTGGCTGTCGCCTGTATTTATAGACACTAACCACGTGCTCGGCGCACGTGTTTGAGTTTTTAGGTTAGGATTCTAACTTTGTAAATAAATGATTATTTTTACAATCTTTTGGAGTAAATAAACTGATAATTAATTGAACCATACAATTATAATTAATTAATCATCAATAATAATTAATTAACCCTCAAAATAAATAACATTAACATAATTTGTGTTTTTAAACAATTAATTCGTGATCATAATTGTAATCAACTCTTAATCTAATGATTCGTTGATGTAGCTGCATCTTATATAGTTGACGAGGTTCTTTAAATAATGCACTTGCGCCGATACACATGATTACCATAATTTTGTTTTGAGCTCTATCTAGTAACGAAGATTTTGTATAAGTTGGTAATTACAATATTTGTTAAGTTACATGTTAAGACATTTTGTATATTGGTATTGTATTGACTGCCTCGTGGGTCTAGTGGTCGCAAGCGCGACTGCTGTGCATGAGGTCTTGGGTTCGATTCCCAGGTCGGGCAAAGTGTTATTGGGTTTTTCCATCACGAATTTCTCAGTAGCAGCCTCGGAGTCTGGATTTGTGCCCGGTTGATGGCAATAGGCTCGCCCCCTATTACATGGGACTAACAAAACATAACTGGCGAAATGTGGGTGTACTAATGGGAACACCTCTGCCTAACCCTTCGGGGATTACAGGTGTGATGTTATGTGTTATGTTATGTATATTGGTACTGATGGTTAGTAATTAATATGGCATATTTAATTACTTTTTTAAATATTGTGGGTTGACTTTGTTTGGCAAATCTAAGTTCCATTAAAAGGTTTTCGCCTTTATTTAATTAGGAACATAATAAACAGCTGTGTTTATATTAACAATAATAAATCTGGGATCTGGTACACTTGCGCGAAAGACATTTCCGCGCCAGACACTTGCGCGAGTCCCTTTGCGCGCCAAGACACATGCGCGAATGGACTTTTGCGCGCCTAGACCTTTCCGCGAACAGACACTTGCGCGAATGGACATTTCCGCGCCAAGACACTTCCGCGAGTCCCTTTGCGCGCTGGCCACTTGCGCGAAAGACACTTCCGCGACAGACATATGCGCGCCTATACTTGCGCGATAGATACTTCCGCGAAATATGCGCGAAGTATATTTTTATAAAGGACAATGGGCAAAATTCTTGAATTAGGGTTCCGTTACTTTTTTTACAAAATATGCGTCATGGGTGTCGTGTCCATGGTTTTCGAGGGTGCTGATGACGAAAATGAGGTCTAAAAGAAATTCCAAGATGGCGGCCGGAAAAATTTCCAAGATATGCTTCATGGGTGTCGTGTCCATGGTTTTCGGGGGTGCTGATGACGAAAATGAGGTCTAAAAGAAAATCCAAGATGGCGGCCGGAAAAATTTCCAAGATATGCTTCATGGGTGTCGTGTCCATGGTTTTCGGGGGTGCTAATGACGAAAATGGTGTCAAAATGAAAATCCAAGATGGCGGCAGGAAAATTTTCCAAGATATGCTTCATGGGTGTCGTGTCCATGGTTTTCGGGGGTGCTGATGACGAAAATGAGGTCTAAAAGAAAATCCAAGATGGCGGCCGGAAAAATTTCCAAGATATGCTTCATGGGTGTCGTGTCCATGGTTTTCGGGGGTGCTAATGACGAAAATGGTGTCAAAATGAAAATCCAAGATGGCGGCCGGAAAATTTTCCAAGATATGCTTCATGGGTGTCGTGTCCATGGTTTTCGGGGGTGCTGATGACGAAAATGAGGTCAAAATGAAAATCCAAGATGATTTGGATTGGATTTTCTTTTAGACTTCATTTTCGTCATCAGCACCCTCGAAAACCATGGACACGACACCCATGACGCATATTTTGTAAAAAAAGTAACGGAACCCTAATTCAAGAATTTTGCCCATTGTCCTTTATAAAAATATACTTCGCGCATATTTCGCGGAAGTATCTATCGCGCAAGTATAGGCGCGCATATGTCTATCGCGGAAGTGTCTTTCGCGCAAGTGGCCAGCGCGCAAAGGGAGTCGCGGAAGTGTCTAGGCGCGCAAACGTCCATTCGCGCATGTGTCTTGGCGCGCAAAGGGACTCGCGCAAATGTCTGGCGCGGAAATGTCTTTCGCGCATATGTCCTGATACCCAAAAAAAGCACTTTGTTTACTCGTCAGTTTTTTTACGACGTTTTTTATTTACAGTGTTATATATTTTTTAGATCTACTTGTCAAATTCTAGACGATTAACATAGACACGACCAGATTCATTAAAAATAATAATTGAGGCTGGTATTAATTAACGTTTTAAAGTGACCACACATGATTCTTTTTATTTTTAACTAGCCTATGTTACTTGGAACGATGCAAGGATTGTAACGATACCCATACATCTAAATCGGTTCAGGCGTTTAAAAGTTATGGTGGAATAAAGAATCTCACATACATACATACATACATTAACCCTGAACACATAACACTCTTTTTTCGGGACAGTCGTGTAAAAACTATAATAGTACTTATATAATTAGTAATGTAAACATTAAATAGTAATTTCACAGTTTAATTGTCATTATAATAACTTCAGTAGTTAATAGTTAAAAAGATTGACACTTTGATAGCATATTGATAATTTAGTTTTGCTTTGCTATTTTAAAATGGTTCGTCGCTGCAATATAGGTTTTATGCGTAAGTAAAATAAACAAAGATTTTTTTATCATGTTCGTTCTATTTTTTTTCTAGGCTTTATTTTAAGGAGCTCGTGGCTAAAGTAATAACAGCCGCATGGGTCGATCCGTCAGGTTAAGCTACGCTTGCCGGGGTTGGTCCGTGGATGGGTGACCATCTTTACATACCGAGACTCCTCCGTGCCTCGGAAAGCACGTTAAGCCGTTGGCGGGACCAACGGCTTAACGTGCTTTCCGAGGCACGGAGGAGTCTCGGTATGTAAAGATGTGTCATACGTGGATCTTTGACAGTCGTTACGGGTCGTCAGAAGCCCGAAAGTCTGACAACCAGTCTTACCTACTAGGGGTATCATATTACCCAGTTACTGGGTTGTGGAGGTCAGATAGGCAGTCGCTCCATGTAAAATACTGGTATTCAACTGCATCCGGTTAGACTGGAAGCCGACCCCAACATAGTTGGGAAAAGGCTAGGCAGATGAGATGATGATGTTCTATTTTTTTCTAGGCATTAGGAATCTTAAAGACACCATTTTTGAAAAAAAATTGGTATGTAAAATTTTCAATATAAAATATTGTTATATCCGGAATACGACATACCTTTCCCATTTGAAGGTCCTAAGTCCGTGATAGTATGAAGGGGCAACTTATGCTTTTATTGTTATCAATGTTGTGTTTTTAATGTCGTGATGGCCCAGTGGTTAAAGCGCCCGCCTCTCATGCATGAGGTTGTGGGTTCAAATCCGGGCAAGTACCAATGTGAATTTTTCAATTCATATGTATTTTCTAAAGTTTATCTTGGACATCACTGGCATCGGTGAAGGAAAACATCGTGAGGAAACCTGGACTTACTGTTCCACTCAAACCATGTCAGAGGCACTTGAGGCGGTTTAGAAATTCTGACACTAGTGTGTATGGGGAAGAAGACCACTAGAGCAGGAGTTCCCAAACTTATTTTGTCTACTGTCCACTTTGAGAATAAATTATTTTATAGTAAATCTTTTATCTCTTATTAGGCCTGTAGCGCCCACAAGGGGGCGTTATCGTCCACGCTGGGAAAGTCGTTCTTAACATAACATCATCATAACATAACATCACGCCTGTAATCCCCGAAGGGTTAGGCAGAGGTGTACCCATTAGTACACCCACATTTCGCCAGTTATGTTTTTAGTCCCATGTAATAGGGGGCGAGCCTATTGCCATTAACCGGGCACAAATCCAGACTCCGAGGCTGCTACTGAGAAATTCCTGATGGAAAAACCCAATAACGCTTTGCCCGACCTGGGAATCGAACCCAAGACCTCATGCACAGCAGTCGCGCTTGCGACCACTAGACCAACGAGGCAGTTAGTTTCGTTCTTCTGTCATTGATTTTTTTTCTTCTTTAATTTTATGTTTCCAGTGATCATAATAATATTTACAATCCTGTCTTCATTCACTGAAGCAATGAGAAGGAAGTTTACAAATTACGGATATGTAAATCCGCCAGCGCAAATGATTTACAGTGACGTCATCAACATCTGGATACCGCAGAACGTCCCAAGATTACGTTTAAAAGAAAAAGTGTTCAATATGAATGTAAAACAAAGAGCTAGAACTAAAATGAGAAGATACTGTTGAGTTGCTTTTGTTTTATTTAACTGTCCTTGGCGCGTGGCGGATAAAGCCTTCAAGTCAGGCGGGGTCATATACCAGGGGTCGCGGGACGTCTTAACAGGATACCGTGGCCCCGGAAGGTAAAGGGCAACATAAGGAACAGGGTGGTTTTTTAGTCAATAAAAGTCTGACAGTCCCTTCCGCATGGACCACCTTTACCACCTTAAAAAAAGTATTTTTGTTTGTTTTATCTTCATTGTCACCTGTGACGTTTTGGTAACATTTATTGACATTGGCTTTAACTTTGACCTTGACCTTAACTTGTGGTTTTTTAGTCAGTAAAAGTCTGAAAGTCCCGTCTACCCCACCCAGGGCGGAAGAAGTCATTTGATGATTTACCATCCTTAATAAAAGGTATAACTCTAAGACTTAGACGTCGTGAATATGCCAAAAATAAAGGTTCTGAAAATAAAAAGAAAAATATACAAAAAATGACATCATTTATTTACAATACAGTAACACATTTTACAAGAGGAAAAAAATACTTACGTCTAATTAAATAAATCAAAAATACTTAGTACTAAAATTCTTAATTTTTTATAAAGGTTCGACAAGACTGCAAAATATGGATATAAAATTTGTATTTTAACCTTTTGACCGCCAGTCAAGTATAGATGACAAACTAAAATGTCAGCACGTTATGTCATGACTACATGACAGATTTTAAATACTTAAAAAAGCTCATAAAAATCATTTTTTTTTTAATTGCTAATTATGTTTCTTGAATAATCATCCTACTTGTTTCAAACTAATGCCATTATTATAAAGTTTCTCGTAGCTTGGCGCCATGGGGACGTTTTTGCATTTTTGACATGGCGGTCAAAATATTAATTACTTATAAACATAACATAACATCGCGCCTGTAATCCCCAAAGGGTTAGGCAGAGGTGTACCCATTAGTACACCTACATTTCGCCAGTTATGTTTACGTCCCATGTAATAGGGGGCGAGCCTATTGCCATCAACCGGGCACAAATCCAGACTCTGAAGCTGCTACTGAGAAATTCCTGATGGAAAAACCCAATAACACTTTGCCCGACCTGGGAATCGAACCCAAGACCTTATGCTCAGCAGTCGCGCTTTGCGACCACTAGACCAACGAGGCAGTCAAAATATTATGTTGACATGGCGGTCAAAATATTAATTACTTATAAACATAATATAACATCACGCCTGTAATCCCCGAAAGGTTAGGCAGAGGTGTACCCATTAGTACACTCACATTTCGCCAGTTATATTTGTGTTTGTTTGTTTTTGTTGTGTTTTGTGTTGAATAATTACTTATATCTTTATATTTTTAAATAGTTCATTTGCTTGACTACCTACGTATGAGGTAACGAATAATGATTAGCTGTCAAAAAAAAAATGCAATGACACTGTCAAAACACAAGGACAAAATCTATACTTAACATTATAAAGCTGCAGTGTTTGTTTGAACCGCTAATCTCTGGAATTACTGGTCCGATTTGAATGAATCTTTCAGTGTTAGATAGAGTAGTTATCGAGGAAGGCTATAGGCTATATAACATCACGCTACGACCTACGAGAGCGGAGCAGTAACCAAAGACGCGGGTGTAACCGCGGCCGACAGCTAGTGATTTATAATTTCAATCAACAACTGATACTTAAAATGGCTGACCTGTCACATTTGACACCACCATCAATACTTTTTATGACCTGTCAAAACGCGATTCTTCCAATATGTATGGCTATATCGAACTGTGACGTCACTTAGTTGCCAAGTCAATTGACTAACTATTAATTGATTTTAAAATCACAAAAAATCTAATTTTACAGTAAATTTAAAATTAATTGGGTTTTCAGGACTGAAATAAAGCGTTTTTTTAAGAAGTTACGTCTTGGAGTTATTGTTTAATTGAGTCAACTGCCCAATTACCATAGATAAAATACCAACTGCCATAGATATATAAAAAAAGTTCTCGTGTTTCGTCAATATACATAATATAACATCACGCCTGTCTGTTTGACGGGCCTGTTGGTCTAGTGGTTAGCGGCCCTGACTGCTAAGCCGGAGGTCGTGGGTTCGATTCCCACCCAGGACAAACTTTGTGTGATGAGCATGATTGTTAGTTCTGCGTCTGGGTGTGATTTATCTATAATATGTATGTATTTATAAATTATATAAGTATGTATATCAGTTGTCTGGTTACCATAACACAAGCTCTGCTTAGCTTGGGATCAGATCAGCCGTGTGTGAGTTGTCCCAAGATATTTTTTATTTCACGCCTGTAATCCCCCAAGGGTTAGGCAGAGGTTTACCTATTAGTACACCTACATTTCGCCAGTTATGTTTTTAGTTTTTCTTCGCCTGAAACACAGGAATTCCTAGTTCAGGCATAGATTATTTCTGAACTTGACATAGATTTAAGAAAAATTGTATTTAACGTATACCTTATGTTTTTTGAATAAAATTTATTATTATTATTATTATTTATTTTATTATTAGTCCCATCATCAAATAAAAAAAAAATCAAATCAATATAATAAATTATACATAACATAACATAACATAACATCACGCCTGTAATCCCCGAACGGTTAGGCAGAGGTGCACTCATTAGTACACCCACATTTCGCCAGTTATGTTTTTAGTCAAACAGAGAGCCTAATAAATTATATTGATAATTAAATTGTATAATTGAGTCCTTCCGGGCAGGACCGGGAGAGATGCGGGCGGTGGGTGCTTGTAGCGTTATACACAAGTGGCGAAATTTGCACTGGACAGTTTTTAAGATATATGACGTCACAATGGCATATATTATTTACTAGCTACTGTCCACGACTTCGCTCGCGTTAAAAGTAACTTTCCGTAAAGTAAGTTGAACTATTATCACAAAGGAACACAATACCGGGATAAAAAGTATCCTATGTGTTAATGCAGGAAATGGTCTATCTATGTGACAAGTTTCATCCAAATCTGTTCAACGGTTTACGCGTGATTGAGTTACAAACATCTAAACATCTTCACACACTTTCACATTTATAATATTAGTATGATTTTCCGTAGGCGACGACTCAATTAAGCAATTTTGCTTTAAATGTTTGACTGAAATTGATATAATATAAAAGACACGTTTATAAGCAGTGATATTAAAATTAATAAAATAAATAATTGGCACAAGTATGCATAGTGGAAGGGTCATTTAGTCTTAATGGAGAAAATTAAAATGATTAAAAACACGGTAAAGTTCAAGGCAAAACTAATTTGACATCTCAAACTTAGTTCTAAAACGTCACCGTCCTTTTCTTTCGCTGTATTTTAGTAAGAGATGCCAGATTCTCTAGTTTTAGTTTAGTTTGTGAACAAGGTAATCGGCTCAAATAATTATTTAGATTTTATAGTAATTTCGTTTTCATACTTTTTTATTATAATAAGCTCATATAATACTCGAGACTTCTCATGATTTGTCGGTTTGTGTGACTGAAAATGTTGCAATGTTCTCCTGCGTCTGAACGCATTCAAAGACAATTTGTCTGTAAACCAAAAAGCTTTTTCGACCGTTTATCGTTAATGATTAAACTTTAAATAAGAGTAGAGATAAACTACTATAACATGACGCATTTAAAAGTATTTACAAGACTCACAACGCATGTGTGCGTAATGAGACGGCTCTCAAAACAAAAACAAATCAGCGATTTGTTGCTGGACTAGCGGCGTAATTAATCACTCATTATTACTAGTATGGCGCTGCACTGACGTACTCTATGAAAATGGCACGTGCGTTGTCTTGCGCGGTCGGCTGGTTATGATTAGTTACCAACAAATCTGCCGGCCGGACTGAAGACGAATACTTACAACTACATACAAACTCTTTCATAAGGATGTGACTATACACATTGAAATAGTAATATGGAGGGGCGCGTCCTGTTATTGTAGTTAATCTCTAATTAGTATAACGGTTGCTGCTGCAGGATTATAATGTCAAATTGAAGAGCTTCTGATAACGCAAGGAGCATATTATCATTTCTAGCTAAGGTCTCCGCCACGAGAAGCTATAAATTTTGTAAACACACATTCAGGGGATCGCAACCCTTGGATCAAATACTGCGTCAGCGTGAACTTCAAAATGACGGCCCAAATGTTTACGTTCCATGCGTCAGACGCGTTCTAGTACCACAAAACATTAGACAACAGCGCTTTATATCGCTATAACATAACCCGACCAAGTGAAATATTGCTCGTTAGTTTCGTATTACACGTGTGTTACTTTGAGTTGATCGAATTTGGTATTATTTGTTGTCGATTGTATTGTCGCTACTTTACTTAGCAGAATTTCTTTATTTACATAATTTATAGCTTCTCGTGGCGGAGACTGTAGGTTTAGGGGGTGAACGGACCACAGGCATCGGCGTAGCCATGTTTTGATTTTAGGTGGGGCTATACTGATAAATACATTGAAAGTTTTACATGGTATAATTTCTGGATTGTAAATCATTTTGAGTGTAATTATACATTTTCTTGCCTATCTTTCTATATGAAATACATGAGAAAGTCAGGGTGGGGCAAGCGCCCCACTATGTCTCACGGTGGCTACGCCCATGACCACAGGTTAAGAAACCCTGTTTTAAACACTTAAAAATCTAGATTTTTTAATCTCATATTATACCAACATCTGTGGTAGTACTCACAAGTCTAGACTGGACTTTGTCAATAGCCTGATAAACGTCTATTTTTGGGTCTAGACCCAGACCTAACGTTTTATACTCATGTATAGTCAAACTCTCTATCCTAAAGTCAGTATTGTGATGTAAGTTAACATGTTCTTTCAAAGAATCGATTAAAAATTGAAAGTCACATATTTTACACTGAATATAAGTCTTTGGATCCAAAGTTTCATGTTTGAGAGTATGTTCAAGACAAGTTGCTTGATCTATGAAGCAAACGTTACAATCGGAACACTTAAAGTAACATAATTTGTCATTCTCACTGATATTGTCATTAAACTCACTGATTGTGTCACAAATATCACTGACCTTGACATCACTGAGTTCTTTTTTATTATTCGCACTGATTTCAACGTTGTCATCATTAATTTTAGCTGTTTCAACATGTATTTCAATGGTATCGTTTTGACTTTCAACAGTATCGTTTTGACTTTCGACGGTATCATTTTGACTTTCAAAGGTATCATTTTGACTTTCAACAGTTTCATTTTGACTTTCAACTGTATCATTTTGACTTTCAACTGTAACATTTTGACTTTCAACGGTATCATTTTGACTTTCACCGGTATCATTATGGACATCAACAGTATCGTCAGCTTCAACGGAATTATCAAGAATTTTAGAAGAATTTTGAGCTTTTAACTTGATGATCTTTTGTAAAATACATTTTTCTTTGAAAGATGTTTCTGTAATTATTTCAAAGTCCTCTCTCTTCAAACCCATGTGGTCGTGATGAACGTATTTATGACGCGGAAGTGTGTGTTTGGAAAATTCATAGTCACAAATTTCACATTTGTAATTTTCTAATGTATCTTGTGATCTGTGGTTTCTGACGTGGTACAAGAAAGAAGGCTCTTTCATAAAATTTTGATCGCAGCCCACGCATTGAAATAATTTATGACTGTAACCTTTGACGTCGATTCTAGATTTGACTTTAGTTGATAACGCCATTGGGTCAGTCACTGAGTCATTGAGTTTGTCAAGGTCAGTGTCACTGACTTCCGTGATATTTGCTGTATGTTCTGATATTTCATCGGGTACTATAATTTCGGTGGTTTCATCAAAATCTTTGGATGTAGACGGTTTGTTTATGGTATTTCTAGTACTCATTCTTTCAGTTAATCTCTTTCCAACATCGGTCAAACTTGTCTTTGATTTTTTAACTGCAGTTTCTTCTTCAGGATCGTCACCTTTCCTCTTTCTAGGCGATGGTTTTTTAGAATCAGTGTTGCCATCGTTCTTACGATTTTTGCCATTTAAAAAATAGTAACCACCAGTGATCGGATCTATGACCTTAATTTTGTAATTGTCGTTTAGGAAATTGTGGAATTTTACATGTTTTTGATAAGAACAATTGGTGAATCTTAACCCACAAATATCGCAGGTTGTCGGAGGTTTCTTAAGAGCATGGTTAACCTCAAAATAGTGATACCTAAAAGAGTTTCGTTGCAAATAGGTAATATCACACTGCCCACATCTATGAACAGTCGTTTGACTAACATTTTTCCTTACGACATTAATTTTATTCAAGTAAGTAACGTCTTTATTGGAACACAGATGCTTAGGAAAGCACTTTTTGCTGAATGTCAATCTACAATCTGGACAATGGAAGCCGGACTTCGGTTCACAATTGACTGTATGGCCATTGTAATAGAACATATTCGTGAACAAATTTCCGCAGTTTGGGCACTTGAAAAGATTAACTTTTTGTATTTTCTCTATGACTATTTTAGTTTCTTTGTGATGGTGGTTTATGAGGTGTGTTACTAAGACATCTGTTGGGAATACTAACTTGCATTTGCTGCACGTTTCCTTCGAAACATCCAAACGAGGACTACATTCATCCAAATGCTTTTCAACAGTCTTCATTGACGTAAAATGCAATCCACATTTGCATTCAAAAATTTTCGCAATAACCGTCTTTTTCGGTGAAATTTTCGCAACCACGTCTTTTTTTGGTGATATTTTCGCAATAACGTCCTTTTTCGGGGAAATTTTCGCAACAACGTCTTTTTTCGGTGAAACTTTCGCACTAACCTCTTTCTTGGAGATTTTCTTCGCTGCTCCCTCTTCGCAATTGAAATAGACGACAAAAAAACTGTCTCTTGTTAACGACGGTTTCTTCTTATGAGCTTCCATGTGTAAATGGACTTTTTTCACACTGAAATATTGGTCGCAAATTGAGCACAAGCTTTTCGCTTTATCGGGCACACATCGATGTCGACGAATACTGCCTTGTAACGTCACACAAGTACCACACTTAGCACATTTATACAACTTATGCGTCGCTTTAACGTTATCCGAAAGCAACAATTCGCGTAATTTCGACAAGGGAACATCTTTCATCGAATTTCTAGACTTCGATTCGATGAAACTCAAATGGTTATTGAATCCTTTATCACAGTCGTTGTTGAACGACACTATAGTTTGACGTTTCGGTGAGGTTTCGTGAGAGCTCATGTGTGTTAAAAATTGTTTTAAAGACTTGAATACTTCGTGGCATGTGCTGCAGACGAGTTTGTTGTTTCGAGCACATTTTGATCGAATATGCTGTTTTATATTTGTGCCGTCGACGAAATTGTTGCAGTTTAAGCAAAAATATTTTGTGTCGTCTGTCGTGGCACTTATTTCGATTTGCATTTTTACGCTCCTTGTGTACCTGAAAAAAGAAAGAGATTTAGATTGAGATTTGTTTATATACCAACATTTAAAGGGTGTCCCGATCGCTAGTGGTCGCATAGCGCGACTGCTGAGCATGAAATCTTAGGTTGGATTCCCAGGGCGGGCAAAGTGTTATTGGGTTTCCGGCAGGAATTTATCAGAAGCAGCCTCGGAGTCTGGATTTGTGCCTGGTTGATGGCAATAGGCTCGCCCCCTATTACATGGGACTTAAACATAACTGGCGAAATGTGGTAATACCAATGGGTACACCTCTGCCTACCCACGCCTTCCCGTGGCGGTAATCAGAAACCGTAAAGCGCCACTTGCCGTGGTGGCGCTCTATGGATTCTATGGGGCGCGCTATGTTATAGTAGTTTATCTCTATGTAAAACATAACTCACCTATAAATACTTTTCGACAAAATCTGCTGTCTATGCTCCTTCGGCAGGTCTTTGAACAGCATCAGCCATTCCTTCTTGAATAAATCTTCATAATTATACTTTAAAATCTTGAACGATTCTCGTTCAATAGTCTCATTATTTGAATGCAATTTTTCGTGCAACAAAAATTCTTTTTCCGCTATCCTTAAATCACAAACCAGACACTGTTTAGGTAGATCACTTATGATATAGTTCAAGTGACCTTGGGAATGCGTGACCGCAGAGTCATAGGTCAAGGTTACGAGGTCACAAGACGCACACATGTACATAATATTCCACATATTATCAATTGAGTTATACTTCTTCATTAATTCGGGCAAAAGCTTGTCAACGGAATGGAAAATTTTGTGTATTTTATATGCTTGTATGTTGAATTTCTTCGAACAAATCTTGCATGTGATGTATTTTTCTGTTTTGCAGTTGTGTAGCATTAAGCTTCGACGGCAAATGAAGTGTTTTGCACATTTTTTACATTGATGAAACTCTGACATTGGTGGATCAATGGATTTTCCTGTAGCGAGGCTGTAAATTTTTATGTCTTTCAATGAAAAAGACCGTTTTTGATGCAATATTAAGTGACTTTCATAGCTTTTATGTGTGAAACATAATCCACATTTCTGACAAAATTTCTTTGATGTTATGTTCTTGCAAGAACCGTCGGTATGGCCTTTGTAATTAAGTATATATTGGCAACAACCGCAAATATCACAGTAGTAAAGTGTTATTTCGTTGTCCGTTTGCAAATCGCTTGAATTCTTCTTTTCACGATATTTCTTAATTCTCTCTTTGAGCCGTTGTGCTTTCATTTCTACGATACGACTGTCGGATATCATTTTCATATTATTTTGGTCGTAAAACTCAATGATTATAAAATCTTTTTTTGATAATTTCTTTGTAGAATGCTTTAGTCTGTGCCCTTTGTAGCGAGACGTGGCTATGTTGACGTCGCAGTCGGGGCAGTAAATTGATTTCTTTTCAGATTTTTTGCATTTTTGGTAGTGAGCCCAGAATCCTAGTTCATCGAAGCAGGCTTGGCATTTCGGACACTTGCAGAGAACTCTTTCGTATATGCTTTTGTTCATTGTATAAATCTTCAACTTATCATTGTAATTGTGCTGCAATTCGTGTATTTTAACATCTTTAGAACGTATTTTTCGCTTACAGACAGCGCACTTAACAAAACTTAACACCTTTTCACAACACTTCGCATGTTGCAACGCACTGAAGCACGACAGAAAAGCAATTTGACACACATTGCATTGAAATAAGGTGCTTTTTGGCACTAAAGACGATTGTGCGAAAAACTTCCCATCCCGCGACAACTTACTCTTCAATTTAGACTTTATTCCTTCATCATTAAAATCTTTTTCTTCCGACACAACCTTAAATTTTTTAGGATTAATTTTCGATATAACTTGTGTAGTATTTTTAATTTTTTTCGGCCAAACCAAGTGTGTAGCAAAGTTCTCTGGCTCCTTATTTTCTTCCTTGATTTGCGAGAAGTTATTTAATGGTAGAAGCTCATACAAATGCTTTATCAAAGAAGTATCATCGGGGAACGTCTTTGAACAATGATTGCAATATTTAGATGTCACAGTACTCTTCCTTGCTGTATTCCTCTGTGGCATTTCCATGGCAACTAAGTAGGAATGGCTGATCATTTTATGAGCATCCAAAGCATTTACTGTTGGGAACAGAATCTCACAGGAATTGCAGAAACACGGACTGGTTTTAAGTCTTTCTTCCCAATTTTCAAGGTAGACTATCGGATGGGAATGTAAAGCTTCTTGATACAGTTCATCTGGGTCCGCTGGTGGCTTGGAACCTGGAAAATTTAGGCTAGAATTTAGGGCTGTGTGAATATTGAAAGTTGCTCAAACTGGATCGGGGAATTCAGACTTTTATCTAAATATATAAAAGCGATAGGTTACACACTCACTCATCACGAAATATCGAAAACCGCTTGATGAATAAAGATAAAATTTAGCAAGGAGGTAGATTATAATGAATAATGAATGGACGAAGATTTTGTCGGTATGTCAGAAGTACTGTGAGGTGAATTTATGAAAGGGAAGAAGTTATTTTGTTCTGTTTTTAAATGTATATTTGTGTTTTCTTTTTTATATTTTTACTTTTATCTGTCTTCTGTGTCTTTAATTATTTTAATTGGTTATTTAACCGTTTTAATTAAAGTAAAATAAATAAAATATAGTTAGTAGACAGAATAGTAGTTAGTAGAGTAAGGATTATCGAAAATTCACCCCCTAAGGGAAAGGCATACAAACTTTGGACCCCCATTGTCCAAAGTTTGTACCTATGCAGAAATCAACTTTGATGCGGGCAGTACTTGTAATACATACATAAACACACGCCTTTTTCCCATGTGGGTAGGCAGAAACCACAGCCTCGTCCACGTTGATACATCTCGTCGTACAAGCACGCCGATTACGAGTACTGCGCACCTGACCTTTCTGAAGGACCTCACCAATAAGGTCAGTGTAGGTCTTCCTAGGGCGACTCCTCCCGGCGTTGCCACTCACATCTGCCTTACAAATACCTTTTGTTAACCGCCTTTCACTCATCCTCTCAACATGACCGAACTATCTAAGCCGTCAATTTTTGTCACTACATCCTCTATCCCCAATCCGCCTTGAGCAAGCGTGGTGATCAATGCTCGTGCCTTCTCTGTATGAGAAGAGGCCTTTGTCCTGCAGTGGGACAGTAATAGGCTAATTAAAATCTTACCCAAAATGATTTCATTATTATAAAAGTATGTTCCGTTTTCCTCCTCAAAGTCTTCGTTTTCTTGTAAATCTTCTGTCGTAGTTTCAAAACTGTACTCATATTGATACAGCATTTCTTGTGGTTCATCTGTAGGCTCGTCATATTGTTCTGGAAAATAAAATAAGAATTATCTGCCACAGGGGGTTTTAAAGTGGGGGGGTACGTCGTCCAAGAGGGTCGCAGAGATTAATGTGGGAGGTTAGCCGCTGAAGGGGGGCGTAACACCAGTGTGATGGGATGAAAGTCAAAACATATTATTTCAACTAGACCATTTACAGGCACTTTTGATTTATCAAGGAGTCGGTCAGTTAGTCAGAAAGTTGAAGCTAGTTGCTCGATCCAAAACAGAGGTAGGCCTCTATGGAGAAGAACGAGCAAGAAACTCCACGGACACTCAATATCGGCGGGCGCACGGCGTTTCGTTCCAAGCGTGAAGAGTCGCGACATCGCGGCAACGCTCGTCGCCTTAAAACTCCCGCGTGATCCGGTTCGAGGACACTTTTCAATTAGGTTCTTACAAAATCTTGTAGGCTTACTCTTGAACAAAATCGAGAATAAGATTGGAATCGACATTACATGTACAGCCGATGCAGTTTCAATTCCAATAAATATAAGAAGACATTTATTTATATAATTAACGAGTTATTTAATATTTTAAAATTGGTAATTTACGTTTTCATTTGTATGGCAACCTCATGTCAATCGCTGTAGTCAAACATGCAGTCGATTCCAATCTCATTCTTGATTTTGTTCAAGAGTAAGCCTACTGGTTACAATATTCTTGTTGAAAACAATACAGGTGAATATAAAAACAATAACACTTTGCCCGACCTGGGAATCGAACCCAAGTCCTCATGCACAGCAGTCGCCCAGTGTTATTGGGTTTTTCCATCAGGAATTTCTCAGTAGCAGCCTCGGAGTCTGGATATGTGCCCGGTTGATGGCAATAGGCTCGCCCCCTATTACATGGGACTTAAAAACATAACTGGCGAAATGTGGGTGTACTAATGGGTACACCTCTGCCTAACCCTTCGGGGATTACAGGCGTGATGTGTTATGTTTATGTTTATGTTATGTTATAAAAACAATAAAAAAGTAATAAAGAAAAATTCATGGCAGTCCAAATGACAGCCCCCGATCACGAACATGACGCGTGGATCAGCATCATTTACGACACACGGGAACCGCGCAGTATCCAAAGACTTAACACGGGTGAAAATAAAACACGCGGACGAAGTCGCGGGCGCAGCTAGTTATGATTATGAAAGTGGCCACTTATAATAATAAATAGATAAGTGCTATTGGGTTTCTCCATCAGGAATTTCTCAATAGCAGCTTCGGAGTCTGGATTTGTGTCCGGTTGATGGCAAGAGGCAAGAGGCTCACCCCCTATTACATGGGACTTAAACATAACTGACAAAATGTGGGTGTATTGAGTATACCTCTGCCTATCCCTTTGGGGATTACAGGCGTGATTTTATGTTGTTGTGGCCACTTACAGAAGTCTATAAAGAAGATACTAACCGTTAACAATATCCTCTTCGTCAGGTATTTCGATCTTGACACAGGAGAGGTCGGGGAAGATACACTTGATCCTCGGGTCTTCCATGACATCATGCTCCTCGATGTCAATGTCATCGTCCATGGTTGCTGGGTATCTGGAAAGACAATGTATTTAAATCATTTTTTTTTTCTCAGAAAATCTGCTGCTCCGGTTGGCTGTGCCTCTACGATAGAGTGGTATACGTAGAGGAGGAGGAGGGACGCACAGCACTTCAATTATGATGCCACCTAGCGGATCGGCAGTTTGCGCATAACCTAACTAGCACAACTAATAAATTGTTGCTGTGATCAGATTCCAACAAAATTTTGAACGTTTTTACTAAACATCACTTCTGTAATCTCTGAAGGGTTAGGCAGAGGTGTACCATTAGTACACCTACCGTAGGAGATGAGACGTGTCAGCATTGTCTGTAGGATGACAAAGCATCTGCAAGGCCTCTGGTATTACAGATGACTATCAGTGATGGTGTCCAACAAACCCCAGTTGGGCTGTAGGCTTGTTTGGGAGGTATTCCATGAAGCACACCCAAACGAAGCACATCCAGACGAAGCCCACCTAAAGTATTCCACCACACCCGGCTACTTCTAAATATTTAAATAAATATTTTCTCCTATCGACTTTTTTATTTCTTAGTCCCCGCACTATAAATAATATATAAATATCTTGGGACAACTCATCACTATGCAAGTGATATTCGTAGGTGTGCTTCGTGGAATAGGAAATTAATTATTTTTAATTTTTATTTGAAGCCCACTTACGGGTGTGTAAGTGGAATACTTTAGGTGGGCCTAATCTGGGTGTGCTTCGTTTGGGTGTGCTTCATGGAACACCTCTTGTTTGGTATTCAATAATCTTCTCTTGTTTCGTATTTCGTGCATATATTTCTTAATACTGATTACTTGGTTTGTTAAAGAAATTATACTTGTAAAAGTCTAAGGGACTACGCACATTTATTAAGCTCCATTCAGCTTTTGTCCATAGAAAACGCCGATTTCGTATGAGACGCGTACACGTCCGTTCAGCTTTCCGCGTCTGAACGCATGCGATACAAAATTGTTGTTTTCTATAAAATAAATATAAATATCTTGGGACAACTCACACACGGCTATCTGATCCCAAGCTAAGCAGAGCTTGTGTAATGGTAACCAGACAACTGATATACATACTTATATAATTTATAAATACATACATATTATAGATAAATCACACCCAGACACAGAACTAACAATCATGCTCATCACACAATGTTTGTCCTGGGTGGGAATCGAACCCACGACCTCCGGCTTAGCAGTCAGGGCCGCTAACTTCAAATTCTATGGACAAAAGCTGAATGGAGCTGAATAAGTGTGCGTAGTTCCTAAGTGTTATTGGGTTTTTCCATCAGGAGTTTCTCAGTAGCAGGCTCGGAGTCTGGATTTGTGCCCGGTTGATGGCAATCTCGCCAATATTAAATGAGACTTAAACAAAACTGGCCAAATGTGGGTGTACCTCCTTCAACCTAACCCGGATTACAGGCGTATTGTTGTGTTGTAAGTCTGTATGTTTAATAAATCATAACCCCTGAATGGCTGAATGAAATTTAGTGAAATTTTGGCATTTATCTATGTAATTATTATAATAACCAGAAATGTTTTCCTTCACCAAAGTCAGTGATCTCCATAGATAACCTTAGAAAGTACATATGAATTTAATAAGTGACTCGTGTCTTAGTCCGGTTTTGAACCTACATTTTCATGGACTAGAGAGAGGTGTCTTAACCACTGGGCCATTACGACATTATGAAATAAACATAGAGCTTAATAAATAAGGTACAATTTATAAAAAGGGGAGAGTTCTTATGGCACTAAAAAATTCGTCTGCACCGCTATTAATTGGACAAGGATGGCAAAAAAATGACCGTTTTAAGTCATAGTAATTAAGATTACTAATTGAAACTATGTCTTGTTTATTCTATTACGTATTTCATATAAAAATATTGTATTTACGACTTGGCGAACAAAAATATTTATAACAAAAAAAAAACAACATTATCATTAGTTTATCGCACAGTTTAACTAGAAATTAATCAATCAGGCGGATTAAAATAATAAATGCCGTTTTAAACACGCTATTTAAGGCAAAAGCCGTTAAATTAAATTTAACATAATTGTAAAATTACGTGGAATTTAGGTTACCTCAAGCGATGTTCAGCATTAATCAAATCACATGTTAATATGAAATAACTGGTAATAACACAAATAAGCAATTGTTTGATAATATTTTGTGATTATTATAAAATAATAATAACCTAGAATACTTCAGTTTACAGACTGAAAATAGGAAAAAAATATTATTTGTGACTTTTTTCTTAGTGTTGCCACTACTGATTATTAAAGATTTTACAGATTATACTTACCCCGATTTATGATTAAGTAATCTAAATAAATGACCCAAAAATATTTATCATTTCATAAATTGTCATTTCTTTTTAGAAGAATACTAAAGTTTGTTTTGATGAATAAATCAGATTAGTAGTGCAAAAACAGCCGCCGCCTCCGTCTAAAGGACTTTTATTATTGTTTCTTTCTTCGTCAGTCATATTATTTTGTTTTGTATGCATACCGCGAAAAGATTTTACAAAAATGTGGAATAAAAATCCTTTGGATGGGAAAATGTTAAAAAACTGGCAGCACTGTAATTTCAAAAGTGCCACAGATAGAATGAATGATGACCATTCAAATCTCCAACAAAACCGGTAAAAAAACCTCAAAAATACAAAAAGCCTCTACTTCAAATAAAAACCGTACTTAAAAAAAAAATTGGCATAATTTATTTTGACAATCAAAACAGAAAACAACATTTTCGCGCGTTTTGCCTTTCTGTCAGTTTCTTGTAATCAAAGTTAAAAGTTTTATTACAAAAGAAATTATAATAATTGGATGTGTATTTAAACAAATTAACGTGCTATCGTGTAAACAACAGCAATATGGCTCGAACGAAGGCGTCTGTCGGCTCCAAAGGTAAGATTTACATCTTATATGTATCTTAATTCTTTGTCTCGTTGAAGACTGCTTTTATGGTAAATTTTAAAGTTAGCATGTAGCACGATTCCCAATTTTCTTAATGAATATAAGGAAGCTCGCTGCTAGAATATCTACTACCTAATTATTTATTTATTGGTACACGAACAACAGTACAATACGCGCCACGAAAGATGACACTTGACACACTACACAAAGTTTATTATTTCGTAGGTAATAAATATTATTATATTGTTAAGAATTTTAATCTAAATGTCATCGAAATATCCCTGAATAGATACACAAATTATGTATAACTATTTCGTACATCGATACCGGCGCAAGCTCTCTACTGACGCTTGTCAAGTTTCATCTTTCGTGGCGCGTATTGTACAATACGGAACTATTATTTAATTGACGATGAAGAGCGCTAAACCTTCTCCTTTTTGCTTTCTACCTTGAACTCCTACACAAGTAATCGTAGCAAACAGGTGCTTTATTTGAAAAAAAAATAGTTAGATTTTCAAATTTAGCGCTAAACCTTCTCCTTTTTGCTTTCTACCTTGAACTCGTACACAAGTAATTGTAGCAAACAGGTGCTGTATTTCGAATAAAAATGATTAGATTTTTATATTTAATGTCTCAAGTGCCACTTCTGCGAGTAGCCTTTTTTTTAAATTTTATTTAAGGTGGTAAAAATCAAAAAACCACCCTGTTCCTTCTGTTGCCCTTTACGTTCCGGGGCCACGGTATCCTGTTAAGACGTCCCGCAACCCCGGCAGGCGTTGGCCCCGTCCCTATGCTGACAGCTCTTTGAGGCGCGCGCGAAAAGAACGCGCCGTCGACCCGGGCCTGGTCCTTGATCGGACGGCGAGTTGCGTGTAGGCTTGGGTTCATTTCTTAGATACAGGAAACGAGCTTAAAAGATGGTGGTGAGACACCTCCGTGCCTCAGAAAGCACGTGTCGCTGTTGGTCCTGCGCCTGATCTCTCCCCGGTCGTGTCGCACCGTCCCATCGCACTATGAGAGTGAGGGAAGAGGGAGTGCACCTGTGTTAGCGCACACACTTGTGCACTATAATATCTCCTGCGTACTTAGCTAGTCTGCATTAAGATTTGCCACTGTGCTGGAATTGCAGTCAGGAGAATTTTATTATTAAAAATTGAGTCATTCTGTTTCAGTGGCGGCCGGTAAGAGTAGTAAAGCTAGATGCAGCGTAGCTCCAACACCAAGCGGTTCTGGGACTGCAGGTAAAACAATTATAAGCCTAATTTTTGAGGAATACTATAGGCTGTATGGCTGTATAACATTATGCTGTGACAGATAGGAGCTGAGCAGTAACCAAGCATCACTTAACACTGGTGATAAAAAAGCACTCTTATGAATAATCATAATTGTTCATGATAAGAGCGTTTACGTCACACGGCATTAAATACAAACTTTCAAGTTCTTGTTTTTCAAAATGAATGAACCTGCCTCGTTGGTCTAGTGGTCGCAAGCGCGACTGCTGTGCATGAGGTCTTTGGTTCGATTCCCAGGTCGGGCAAAGTGTTATTGGGTTTTTTCATTAAGAATTACTCAGAAGCAGCCTCGGAGTCTGGATTTGTGCCCGGTAGATGGCAATAGGCTTGCCCCCTATTACATGGGACTTAAAACATAACTAGCGAAATGTGGGTACACCTCTGCCTAACCCTTCGGGGATTACAGGCGTGATGTTATGTTATGATTTTTACCTCTTGTGACTGAAAAAGTTGTCAACCCCTGATTTAGCCTTACATAAATTATGATAATTTTAACAAAGTTAGAGCAGGGACTATGTCATTCCCAATATTAATTTCTAATAAATGGTTTCAAGACATTTCCTCAGGACTTACTAAGTTTTAACTCTCCAGGTAGTTCCGGGAGTTCTTCAAAAGGCCACTCAGGAGGTAACCCAGTCTGTCCCCGAGAAACTCCCAAATGGCAAAGACCTATCACCAACTTCTTTATAAACAAAGACGGGCCCCGCCGAGTTGAACATGAAAATGAGGATGTGGAAACAGAAGAGGAGATTGATGACCAAGAAGGTGAGTCTTTTTTTTTTGGGGTGGTAAAAATCATCAAATGAATCCTTCCGTCCTGCTCTGTCAGACAGAAGGGACTGTCAGACATTTACTGACTAAAAACCTTTAGTAGTTGAGCCCTTAACATAGTAGGATACTACATTATATGCCTCGTTGGTCTAGTGGTCGCAAAGCGCGACTGCTGAGCATGAAGTCTGGGGTGCGATTCCTAAATTGGGCAAAGTGTTATTGGATTTTCCCATCAGGAATTTAGTAGTAGTAGCTTCGGAGTCTGGATTTGTGTCGGGTTGATGACAATAAGGCTCGCCCCCTATTACATGGGACTTAAACATAACTGGCGAAATGTGGGTGTACTAATCGAGAGGTACATCTCTTCCTAACGCTTCGGCGATTACAGGCTTGATGTTAAGTGTTGTGTGAAAACATCAGTTCTTAAACAATATTTCTGTCCACAGCTGGAACTTCAAAACCGAAGAAAACCAACGTAATACACTCAGATTGTGAAGAAGAAATTCTGATAGAGAAACCAAAAAATCAAGCGTTCAATGAGAGCCTAGAATTGGAACCTTTAAATGGAGAAGATAGCCATAAAATTGAGGAATATTACCCTAAAGGCTCCAAGGGTAAAGGCGTGGGTAAGAAGACGAAGGGTAAAGAAAATAAGAGGCTTAGAGAAGAAGAAGATATAGAAAATCAAACGAAAAGAGTCAAAATTAATTGAATACTATACTTTTGCTTATCAAAGCCCCGTTTTATTCCTAAGGGGGGTGAATTTTGGAAAAATCCATTCTTAGCGGATGTTTATTACTATGAACTACCTCCCTGCCAAACAAATTTGTAGGACTTTCATACAAACTGCCTGACGACGCCTGACGCCTGTTTTTGACGGGCCTGTTGGTCTAGTGGTTAGTGGCCCTGACTGCTAAGCCGGAGGTCGTGGGTTCGATTCCCACCCAGGACAAACTTTGTGTGATGAGCATGATTGTTAGTTCTGTGTCTGGGTGTGATTTATCTGTAATATGTATGTATTTATAAATTATATAAGTATGTATATCAGTTGTCTGGTTACCATAACACAAGCTCTGCTTAGCTTGGGATCAGATAGCCGTGTGTGAGTTGTCCCAAGATATTTATTATTATTATTATTATTTATTTCTGAAAAATAATTAGGGTTCCGCGCCTAAATTGTAAATTATATGCCCATGATGCTTGCTAGGTTTTGAACTAACTACCCTCGCGTTTAAGAAGGTATGACTCTGCCAATGGGTCACCCAAAATCATTTTTTTTAAGGATTTTGAATCTACGAAAATTATGTATTTTTAAGTATTAAAATATTCTTAAGGTTTTGTTCATGAATTTATCTAGCGGTGTAACGAGGCAAATCTCATATCTGTTCTACGCATACTGCGCATTAAATTAAGTAACATTTAGCTAACATTGGTGCCGATTCCCTTGGTCACAAACTAAACTAAAATTAGACTATTTCCATCTTTTTCTGTCCAATAAAACAAGAAAGAGACTAATGTAAATAAAGGCTGTCAAATTTAGTCAATCTGACACATCCATACAGTTATAGTTGACATCTTAAAACGTGTGGATTAAAAATACGGAAAAATTCAAGGCAAAACTAATTTGACATCGCTAACTTAGTTCTTTAATGTCACCGTCCTTTCCTTTCGCTGTATGTTAGTAAGAGATGTCAATTCTCTAAATGTAGTCTAATTCCGGCCGACCTCGGGCGTCGAAGACCCAGGCTCCGCAATTGTGTGAAAAATCACTGTTTATGATATCATGCAGTGTAACACACGCAAATTAAAGTGCTTTTGTGTGCATTCAACAGTACAGCGGTCGTTGGGAGTATTTAAAGTTTATTTAGAACATTTAGCAACTTGATTTCGTTAAGAAAACGTAGTGAAAACTTGTAACACCTTGAATATCTTCAGAACCAGTTGATTCCCAGGTATGATGTAGAAGAAAATGAACTTTTAGAGGTATGAGGAACAGGGTGTAGAGTCTCTCATCCTCCGTTGTAAAGACAGGATCCTCCGAGCAGACGGGTGTTGTGTCTGGTGGGCTACTGCCCGACGGTTGTTGTCGGGATTTTGTATACAGTGTTAGTGCAAACACCGTTATCCTTGAAACCAGTGGTTTGGTTTCACTAATAGAACGTAAATTCAATGAAAAAAAATCTTTTTATTTTTAAAGTAATATCTCCATTTTTCCTCAAAATTATTTCACCCTGTATTACAATGATGTAATTAGTTAAAACTTATGTAGGTAGTTATAACGGACGGCCAGTGCAGCAGGTCAACGCCCTTTGCGGTGATTACGTAACTCGGGCGCATAGTATCCATGAATTTACGGACGGTGTCGGACAGATTTTTTTTTAATTTTTGAAAGAAAACTTTGTTTATTTATTTTTAGATTCAGATAAACATTTTTTATAATAAATCAAGTACCTATGGTTTAAGTGACAACGGTGTTTACACTAACAGTCTGTATATCCTTTTGTTTTGAGTCAGACTTTTACTGACTAAAAAACCACCCTGTTCCTTCTGTTGCCCTTTACGTTCCGGGGCCACGGTAACCTGTTACGACGTCCCGCAACCCCGGCAGGCGTTTGGCCCCGTCCCTGTGCTGACAGCTCTTTGAGGCGCGCGCGAACAGAACGCGCCGTCGACCCGGGCTTGGTCCTTGATCGGACGGCGAGCTACCCATTACTACGCCGTCCGAAAGCCCGCATTTCATATACAAACGAGCTAATGTCGCGCCGAAATTTGATTGCGCGATGTAGGAATTGTCAGATGTAGTCCACAAGCTGTGCGCTAGATGTCGCTAGTAATACTAGGATTTTGGTTTTCGGATATGTGGTTGGTCTCTTTACACCGAATATAGAGGAATACTGTTTTTTATCACGTTCCTAATTTCATCTAGACATTGGATATCTTTGAAAGACACCATTTTTCAGAAAAGTTGAGTTTGTAAAATTTTCAAAATAAAATATTGTTCTGTCCGGTATTTTAATTTTGCATGATGAAATCCGGGCAAGTACCAATGTGATTTTTTCATTTCATAT
Organism: Hoplodrina ambigua; assembly: GCA_949774945.1. Taxonomy (NCBI): domain Eukaryota; kingdom Metazoa; phylum Arthropoda; class Insecta; order Lepidoptera; family Noctuidae; genus Hoplodrina; species Hoplodrina ambigua. The sequence continues at coordinate 618,339 of OX458994.1, read as the reverse complement.
GTACTTTCTAAAGTTTATCTTGGACATCACTGACATCGGTGAAGGAAAACATCGTGAGGAAACCTGGACTTACTGTTCCACTCAAACCATGTCAGAGGCCCTTGAGGCGGTTTAGAAACTCTGACACTAGGGTGTGTGGGGTCGTAAGACCTTACTGCCCACATGATAAAGAAGTACTGAGTTATACTAAAAGAAATATACGTATTTTATTATTTTCAATAAACATTGTCATATTAAAATTTGGAACCTGATAAAAAAGTCTTCCTGATATTGTCTTGAGATAATGAATTTTTCGGATTCTCTACGTGAAATCGAATAAAGTAAGATTTTAAAATTAATTTGTAAGTAAACCATTGTTTTAATTAAGTTTAAGATTCTCATTTTTGTGAACCGAATTAAAACTAAGTTTTGACGAATAGTCTTTCATTTTTTTAAATACACACGTACATAAACTCACGCCTTTTTCCCAGGGTAGGCAGAAACCACAGAACGCCACCTGCTACGATCCTTACATTCTCCTTTCGCCTCGTCCACGTTCATACATCTCGTCATACAACCACGCCGGTTACGAGTACTGCGCACCTGACCTTTCTGAAGAGCCTCACCAATAAGGTCAGTGTAGGTAATATTAGAAATAATAGAGGTAATACTAGAAATAAAGATAAAATAGCTCAACCATATTTTAGGTTGTCTAAAGTAAATACATCTTTTATGGGGTACTGTGTTAAATGTTACAATAAAATTCCTTCTGATATATTAAAATTAAATGAAAGGAAATTTAAGACACACATTAAAAGTACACTTTGCAAACAAGCATATTACAAATTAGAGGATTACAATCAAGATAAGAATGCTTGGAAACATGCTGGTCCTGCTCCATGGGACAATGATACATTCTAGACAAAATCAAACTGGTTATTAATGTTTTTTTTTGTTTTTTTTTGTTTTTCATTTTTCTTAATACTTAATTTTGTTTTATTTTTGATTATTGATTTTGAAGTGTGTTATAGATTGCGCGGACTCACACACTATTTCATGTTGGTTGAGATGTTAAGAGTGGTCGTCTGTAGTTCCAATATTTGTAAACACGTGAAAACTATGTATATTTGAACATATTTTAACTTTTAAATTCTTAATTTGTGCCTTTTAATTATTATGATTAATTAGTTTTTTTTTTTTATAGGGTACATACATTGCTTTCACGTGCCATGTCGTTTATGATTCTGTAAACAAATATTGTAAACATTGATTTTAAAAGAGTACGTATGGAGTTTCTTGCCCATTCTTCTCCATACAAAACTACCTTTTGGAAGGGGCAACTAGATTCAATTCTATTTTGTTTTTTGTGTTTGACGTTCAAAAGTGCCTTATTGGCCTAATTGAAATAAATGATTTGACTTTGACTTATTAAATTAAAAGGAATTTTAACGTTGAAATAATATAGTTTGTTGCCAAAAATAGAACTCTTACTAACATAACATCACGCTTATAATCCCCGAAGGATTAGGCAGTGGTGTACTCGTTAGTACACCCATGCCAGTTATAAGTCCCATGTAATAGGGGGCGAGCCAATTGACATCAACCGGGCACAAATCCAGACTCCGAGGCTGCTACTGAGAAATTCCTGATGGAAAAACCCAATAACACTATCCGACCTGGGAACACAAGATCTCATGCTCAGCAGTAGCGCTTTGCGACCACTAGACCAACGAGGCAGTCCGTGGACAGAGTCCAGTGTTTCTGTATCTACTGAACCGATTTTGAAAATTCTTTCCTAAATTTGAAGCTACGTTATCACTGAGTGCTATAGGCTATATTTTATTGCTGAAAAATTAGGGATCCGTAAGAAAAATCACGAGAAAATAAAACTCATAAAAAATAATATTTATATAATTTTATTGTTCTATAATCTCTACAAAATCTACTAACTCGTAGAAAATTTTAAAGTAATCGTGTACAAAATTGTTATCTTAAAGGGCTTAACTTAATAATAAATAATCACAATTTGTTTGTTTCAATAAAAAAAAAATACCAAATTTTTCAGTTACAATCAAAAAATAAAAATTTCAAGAATCATTTTTTTTTATTGAGAAAATATGCTTTAAATACTATTTTTAAACCTTTTGGTAGCCAGTCATGTATAGATGACAAACCAAAATTGCCCTCACGCCACGGTCATGACTACATGACAAAGGGTGGATGCAGCCTTCAAGTCAGCTATGCTATTCTCTAAAAGACTACACCGCACTCGTCGTCGAAACTAGTATGGTCCTCAGTGGATTTTGAACTTTATGCTCTAGATCATTTAGTTGAAAATCCATTAACGACAAACTGTCTCTACGACGAGTTCCGAAACAGTTTGTCTTTAGTAGATTTTCAACGTTGTGATCTATAGTATAAAGTTGAAAATTCACTAAACACAAACCATAGTGTCAGCGCTGCCGTGGCGCTGTGCTTTTAGAGAATAGCACTACAGGTCATATGATAAGGTCTAGTCAGGACAGGCTCCGTTTCGATTACAATTATAATTCTAATTAAAAGAAAATAGCTCATGTCGATGTCACTACGATGGTACAATACGCGCCACGAAAGATGACACTTGACAAGCGTCAGTGATGGGGAGCTTGCGCAGGTATGGATGTACGAAATAGTTATCCATAATTTGTGTATCTATTCAGGGATATTTCGATGACATTTAGATTAAAATTCTTAACAATATTATAATGTTTATTGTGAAATAATAAAGTTTGTGTGCTGTGTCAAGTGTCATCTTTCGTGGCGCCTTTTTTATTTTTAGAATTTAGTAGTATTTAAAGCATATTTTCTTTTAACAAAAGTATACAAAAAAATTAAATATACATTACCTTAGAAAAATTTCATATTATAACTAGGTGTTTTAAAATAGTGATAAACAAGAACTTTTGATTTCAATAAAGATTTATTGAACTAAAAAATGTCGTCAGAATTCGCCTTTTTAGAATGTCAAATCTTCAAAAATAGCTGAAATTAATATTTAAAAAAAAAAAAAACGTTTTTCTCTCGGTCCGTTTGTTTCGGCTTATATCGGAAACGGCTAGACCGACTTTGACGAGACTTTCACTGGCAGATAGCTGATATTATAAGAAGTAACTTAAGCTAATTTTCTTTTAGAAAAAGACTTAGGGGTACGCGCAAAAATAATAAAAACCCGTGATAATCGATATTAGGCACAAGTTATTAATTATATAATCGACTAGCTTATGCCCGCGTAAATGTCGGTTTTCTGCGAGGTTTTTTTTTGCGTGGATCCCTAATTTTTTTCTAAAGTGAAAGTCACGTCAAAATCGGTCCGGCCGTTCCAGAGATTAGCCGGAACAAACACACAGACAGAACCAAAATTGACAAAAAAAAATGTTATTTTGGCATAAATACCGTATATACATTCTTATGTATGTAGTAAAATGCGGTTAAGTTAATATTACAAACAGACACTTCAATTTTAGTTATTTGTATAGATATACATAACATAACATCACGCCTGTAATCCCCGAAGGGTTAGGCAGAGGTGTACCCATTAGTACACCCACATTTCGCCAGTTATGTTTTTAGTCCCATGTAATAGGGGGCGAGCCTATTGCCATCAACCGGGCACAAATCCAGAGATCCGAGGCTGCTACTGAGAAATTCCTGATGGAAAAACCCAATAACACTTTGCCCGACCTGGGAATTGAACCCAAGACCTCATGCACAGCAGTCGCGCTTGCGACCACTAGACCAACGAGGGAGTCAACTTTGTATAGATATACATTTCTAAGTTCTAATTTACCACTATTCCAATTATTTAGGATAAATTATTATAAAAAATGGTAGAAAACTTCTCAATAGATACATATATCTAAAAGTACAATTTTATCTAAATATTTCTTAGGATTCGAATAACTAACACATTAAATATTTTAATGTCATACATGATAATATCTAGTTTCGTATTTATAATCAAATAAATCAATATCAACTAAAAAAAAAGCTCTAATTTTATTGTACACCAACTTGACTTAAAACTATTGCTATCTCTTTCACGCAGATGAAACTAGAGAGAGACGGTATGAGCTTGTAAGAGGAAATGCGGTCAACAAATTTGTATTAGAAGAATAGCCTAAGTTGATCTGCCTAGCCTTTTTAGTCGGCTCCCAGTCTAACCGGATGCAGCTGAATACCAGTATTTTACATGGAGCGACTGCCTATCTGACCTCCACAACCCAGTAACTGTGTATTACGATACCCTTTGGTAAGACTGGTTGTCAGACTTTCAGGCTTCTGACGACCCGTAACGACTGTCAAAGCTCCACGTATGACAGCCGGGACCAACGGCTTAACGTGCTTTCCGAGGCACGGAGGAGTCTCGGAGTGTAAAGATGGTCACCCATCCACGGACCAACTCCGGCAAGCGTAGCTTAACCTGACGGATCGACCCGTGCGGCTGTTATTACCTACTTAGTTTCAGAGTTAAATTTTTGTTTAGTTGGTAAACAGTAAAATTAGAGCGAAATTTCGGCAGTTATAAGATTTTATATAATATAACATCACGCCTGTAATCCCCGAAGGGTTAGGCAGAGGTGTACCCATTAGTACACCCACATTTCGCCAGTTATGTTTTTAGTCCCATGTAATAGGGGGCGAGCCTATTGCCATCAACCGGGCACAAATCCAGACTCCGAGGCTGCTACTGAGAAATTCCTGATGAAAAACCCCAATAACACTTTGCCCGACCTGGGAATCATACCCAAGACCTCATGCTCAGCAGTCGCGCTTTGCGACCACTAGACCAACAAGGCAGTTAATTGTTATTAATATAAATCTCATACCTGCCATTTTGTTTTAATGTATTTTGAGATTAATTTTGGTATTTTTTTATATATTTTAGTCTCTACATAGTATAAAACAAAGTCGCTTCCCGCCGTCTGTACGCTCAGATCTTCTAAACTACGCAACGGATTTTAATGCGGTTTCCATCAATAGATAGAGTGATTCAAGAGGAAGGTTTATGTATCTACATTGTACGAGCAAAGCTGGGGCGGGTCGCTAGTATGTAATAAACTAGTATCGATTATTATCCAATTTCAACTCTTTCTATGATGATGTGAAGAGTTTATAATATTTTTTTTTGTTATTTATAAAAAAAATACCAAATTGATCTCATGATACATTATAATCATTTTTTTTTGTATAATATCATCAAATTGTTTAATTTCAAACACAATATTCTAATACACACATAACATAACATAACATCACGCTTGTAATCCCCGAAGGGTTAGACAGAGGTGTACCCATTAGTACAGTAATGGTTTTAGTCCCATGTAATAGAGGGCGAGCCTATTGCCATCAACCGGGCACAAATCCAGACTCCGAGGCTGTCACTGAGAAATTCCTGATGGAAAAACCCAATAACACTTTGCCCGACCTGGGAATCGAACCCAAGACCTCATGCACAGCAGTCGCGCTTGCGACCACTAGACCAACGAGGCAGTCTATTCTAATATATGAAATAAACTTAAAGAGAATTTTCTGTTTGTTTGGTTTAGGGTGAGGCGACTCACGACGCAAATTACGCTTGTTTAAGCGTAATTTTGTGAGTCAGAAATTCTGCCTGGCAGAAATTCTGTTGGGATGTCAGACGAGCGCATTTTATTCAGTTATTAACCAACGCTAAGATCTAACGTGCGTCGGTCCTCGCCCCCCGCAAACACAATTCGGTCCGAATAATGCGTTTGAGTCGGCAGACAACTCATTTTGCGTCGCCGTATGAATCAAATAGGACTTTTATATGAAATCGAATGCAGCAGAATTTCTGCGACTCACAAAATTACGCTCGTTTGGCGTCAACCTTAACGCGCTTATCTCTAGAACTAACAGTCGGATTGTAAAAAATCTTTTTGTATATCATAGCCAGATTCTTGAGGAATAGTATAAGCTATATAACATCACGCTACCACATTCTGGAGCGGAGCAGTAACTAAAGACGTAATTTAAGGCGAGTAAAAAAATCATTTTTCTAAAGTAACAATTGATAATATTATACAAAAAGAAAGATCTTATTTTAAATTACAATAATACTTTTTTTTAACACTTTAATTATTACCACATTACGCTTAATATCACGCCTGTAATCCCCGAAGGGTTAGGCAGAGGTGTACCCACATTTCGCCAGTTATGTTCAAGTCCCATGTAATAGGGGGCGAGCCTATTGCCATCAACTGTGCTCAAATCCGAGGCTGCTACTGAGAAATTCCTGATGGAAAAACCCAATAACACTTTGCCTGACCTGGGAATCGAACACCCAAGGCCAACGAGGCACCGCACTGAGATAATGATTAAAATATTGTTGTTCTAATTCTAGGTCTAAAAGAATACAAATCTTTAATACTAATCATATTTAGTTCACTTACTTATATAAGTTGATTATATCTAAACAAAATTTGGCTGTCATTATATTTCGCATCAGTCCGATTTATATTATAACCAAAAATAAAACTTTGAAATAAGTTTCCCTTTGTTGGAATATTTTTTTGATAGTCAGAATCATGAGGAATAGTATCCATCCATACTAAATATTATAAATGCGAAAGTGTGTCTGTGTGTTACCTCTTCACGCTTAAACCGCTGAATCGATTTTGATGAAATTTGTCATGGAGATAGTTTAAGACACGGGGAAGGGCATAGAATAGTTTTTATCCCGGAAATCACCCCCTTAGGCGGTGAAAGGGGGGGTGGAAGTTTGTATGCAAGTACGAAAGTAACTCTTGTCTGTCACGATTATACTACTGGGTCGATTTTGATGAAATTTGGTACGGGGTGAGTTTGAACACCAAGAAAGGAAATGGCTACTGATCAAGTTGGCTACTTCTGTTATATAACATCACGCTACTAACTACAGGAGCGGAGCAGTCGAGAGCAGACGTTAGTTATGTGTTACATCATTTTATTATTCAAAAATAAATTTAATTTATACTCTCAATGGTGCCGATTCCCTTGGTCACAAACTAAACTGTAATCCCCGAAGGGTTAGGCAGAGGTGTACCCATTAGTACACCACCATTTCGCCAGTTATGTTTAAGTCCCATGTAATAAGGCGAGCCTATTGCTCCGGGCACAAATCCAAACTCCGAGGCTGCTACTGAGAAATTCCTGATGGAAAAACCCAATAACACTTTGCCCGACCTGGGAATCGAACCCAAGACCTCGTGCTCAGCAGTCGCGCTTGCGACCACTAGACCAACGAGGCAGTCACAGTTAGTACTAACATAAAGTTCAAAATTGCATAACGCGCAATTGTAGTAAGGTAACTCATTTCAAAGTTTCACACAATTTTAATACTTTTGCAAACGTTCACATTTTTTTTTTTGTTATTTTAGTACAGTTTCGGGCAATTTTTAGGCAGATATCGAAATTTTTCAAAACTTACTTTGTATCATAAAAATTGTCTATTGCCTACCTGCCTAGTTTAGTAGACTAATGTTGGGCAAAATTAACACGTGAGCAATTTACAAAATTGCCCAATTGGCAAGATTGTGACATGTATTTACTGGGTAATGTACAGATTATACAGGAAGTTTGTTTTTTATCAGGTTCCAAATTTTATTATTACGATGTTTATTGAAAATAATAAAAAAACGTATTTTTCTTTTAGTATCACTCAACATAACATAACATCACGCCTATAATCCCCGAAGGGTTAGGCAGAGGCGTACCCATTAGTACCCCCACATTTCGCCAGTTATGTTTAAGACCCATGTAATAGGGGGCGAGCCTATTGCCATCAACCGGGCACAAATCCAGACTCCAAAGCAGCTACTGGGAATTTCCTGATGAAAAAACCCAATAACACTTTGCCTGACCTGGGAATCGAACCCAAGACCTCGTGCTCAGCAGTCGCGCTTTGCGACCACTAGACCAACGAGGCAGTCACACTGCCTAGTATCACTCAGTACTAAAATATTATGATATAGCATCACATAGTTGTGGACATTATGCGCCGCGTCGAACACTGACCCGACTCGCGCGCCTGGCCCCGCCTCCAAACATTGATAACAATCAAAACATAAGTTGCTTTCCCTTCATACTTTCATGACTTATGACCGTCAAATGGGAAAGGTATGTCGTATCCCGGATATAACAATATTTTATTTTGAAAATTTTAAATACCAATTTTTTTTTTCAAAAATGGTGTCTGAAAGATATCCAATGCCAAGAAAAAATTAGGAACGTTATAAAAAAGACTTCCTGTATTTACCTAGTAACATAAAGGAGTATACAGACTGTTAGTGTAAACACCGTCGTCACTAAAACCATAGGTACTTGATTTATTATAAAAATGTCTATCTGAATTTAAAAATAAATTCATGGATACTATGCCCCCGAGTTACGTTATCACCGCAAAGGGCGTTGACCTGCTGCACTGGCCGTCCGTTATAACTACCTACATAAGTTTTAACTAATTACATCATTGTAATATAGGGTGAAATAATTTTGAGGAAAAATGGAGATTTTACTTTAAAAAAGATTTTGTTTTTTTTCATTGAATTTACGTTCTATTAGTGAAACCAAACCACTGGTTTCAAGGATAACGGTGTTTACACTAACACTGTATATTTTTTATATAAATTGACAATAAATTACTCCAACTATGGGCTAAACTGTCCAACATTATTCTACAATTTTTTTTTGTTAAAAATACATGTTTAACAATGCCTTATTATTAAAATGTCGGTAAAAATGCGATTAGTAATAAGAAATACTAAATATATTGTCTCTAACACTATTATTACATGAGTAATTGATGAGCTGCGTATTATATAAATTTATAGCGAAGAGTAGCTGTCAAACAAAACTAATTCATACTAATATTATAAATGCGAAAGTGTGTCTGTCTGTTACCTCTTCACGCTTAAACCGCTGAACCGATTGAGGTAAAATTTTGTATAGAGATAGTTTAAGACCCGGGGAAGGACATAGAATAGTTTTTGTGCCGGAAATCACCCCCTAAGGCGGTGAAAAGGGGGGTGGAAGTTTGTATACAAGTACGATTTAAACAAGTTCCACGCGGACATAGGCACAGGCAAAAGCTAGTCTATACATATAAAATGCTTTGTCCTGAATGACTGACAGACGGATCAACGCACAGCCTAAACCGCTGATCGTAGAGACTTGGAACTTGGAGGGTGTGTTCTTTGTATGACGTAGGCATTCGATAAGAAAGGATTTGCTGAAATTCTACCACTTAAAGGGTGATAAAGGGGGGCAAAATTTGTATGGGACAACGAGAAAATGCGGTCACCAGCCCGCCTGCCAAGCGTAGTGACTACGGCAAATCCAAATGAGTTTTGAATGTTTTTTACTCTTCAAGCCCTTTTATTTGATACCCATATCAAGGGGACACATACCATTACGCCTTTACTCCCCGAAGGGTTAGGCAGAGGTGTACCCATTAGTACACTTACATTTCGCCAGTTATGTTTTTAAGTCCCATGTAATAGGGGGCGAGCCTATTGCCATCAACTGGGCACAAATCCAGACTCCGAGGCTGCTACTGAGAACTTCCTCATGAAAAACCCAATAACACTTTGCCCGACCTGGGAATCGAACCCAAGACCTCATGCACAGCAGTCGCGCTTGCGACCACTAGACCAACGAGGCAGTCAAGGGGATTGAGCTACATACGTAAACCGCCATCTTGAATCGGCGGCCATATTGAAATTATTACAATATTGAGTATTGGACATTGTATTGTCATCAGAACTAAAGGTGTATGCAAAATTTCAGCTCAATCGGATACCAACAGATGGTCGAAAAATGGTTTGCAAATTTTGAAAGGACAACTTACATACGAACAGTGCAAGCTAAATAAAAGCTTGTAAAATTACTTAATGTTTTAATTGAAAATTATTATTTATTCGATACAAAAGTTTATTTTTATTTCTTTTCCGTAATACCTCTTCGCTATAAATATAAAATGATCTTAATTCATAAAGATGTGTTTACAATAAATTAATGTGATTTTGAATAGAATCTGAAACAAAAAAAATTAGTTGAAAACATATTCATTTAGTAAAACCCAAAATTTTGCAAATAATGGCTTGTGTTAGGCGCTTTGCACACAGAGCAACTATTGCAGCAACTGGCAACTAGCTGTTTACATACATTTCACTTGGACTGCGCACACATAGCAACTCGAGTTTCGAGTTCCGGCGATCGTCAACAGTTTTCAGTTGCTGCAATCGATGACTAAGTTACTTGCTAGTTGCCGCAACTAGCAACTGTTAAATATTGTACCGGGTTTTAAACCTGCCGGTTTCCTCAACCGTCAATCGCAACGCGTCGGGCGATTTCACGACCTCCCTCCCTCTCCGTGTGCCCGGCAATGCCAGTGTCGCTACGGCAACGGCATACGGCAACTCGGCTATGAAAGTTGCTCACAGATTGCCATAAAGTTGCGGCAACCGTAAACGTTATAGCAACTATCAACTTTTACAGGAAACTTTTAAAGAGTTGCTAGTTGCCTCAACTTAAGTTGCTCTGTTTGCAGAGCGCCTTAAAGTGGTCTGTGTCAACTAACATTATTTTTCTCTTTCTATAAATAAAAAATAACTGATTTATCTTTAAAACTGGCGATTAATGCAATTAACTGCTTCCAATCTAACCGGATGCAGCTGAATACCAGTATTTTACATGGAGCGACTGCCTATCTGACCTCCACAACACAGTAACTGGGTAATACGATACCCCTTGGTAAGACTGGTTGTCAGACTTTCAGGCTTCTGACGACTCGTAACGACTGTCAAATATCCACGTATGACAGCC